>VWZU01016811.1:54530-69031 GCA_013397095.1 Sterrhoptilus dennistouni | reverse complement strand
TTCTTTTGGGGAAAAAACAAAACAAAACAAAACAAAATCAACAAAACAACTCCATAAACAAAAGCCTCCCAACTTTTGAGTAATAAGCCATTATTTAGATAAGACTGGATACTTATTATTTTGTGATATACTATACCTTTGACTAAAATTCCCTTTTTCATTTTTCTTTTTTTTTCCTCATCAAAACCCGACCTGTTCTGTTTCATATATGAAAGGTGCACATTAAAAGAATATGAGCTAGCAAATATCTTTACTGAAGCACTGTTGGCAGCCAAGATCACTGACAACTTCCTGGCTGTGATTCATAATCTATATTGGTGCCTTTGAGACAGCAAGCTATTGATTTTTCCCAGTCTATAATCCAAGACCATATACACAGCTTGTTAGACATCGGTGGGAATATAAACTGAGTTTTGATACAATTTAGGGAGCTTCTGTTAGCAGTGCACTTAGGTTTTGTCTTTGAGAAAATCTTTACACATCTGTGTAATCTTGAAGAGATTTTTAACAGTTAATTCAATAGAGTTTGGGTTATTTCTCTCTTTTTTTTTTCCCTTTCTGTAAACTGCTTTCTTGAGTGTAGCTCATGTGAAGCAAATTTTAGGTTGGCAATTAAAACATATAGGAAGCTATTTCTAATGCTATTATAGCTTTTCTCTTCTTTTTATTTCTTTTGATATTTTCAAGTATAATTTGGAAGTACTCCTGGTTTTTCATGTTTAATATCTTGTCCATTTTATCTGTCCTTCCCAGGAAAATATTCCTGTCTTTACTGTGATACTTATGGTACATATGCATAAATAACACTCAGAAGAACAATCATTAACTGCAGTACAGTTCCCCCACCATAAAGGTTATTAGATAAGTGCACTAAAATTCTTCAAAATCATACACATAGCTAAAAAATACTTTTTGTGTTCAACAACTACATGTAGTATTAATTTTCTCTCTTCTGAGAGTCAGCTAAGGCAAAGGAAGAGGCTAATACAATTAGCAGCTTTTGCACTAATGTAGGAATGCCATAGGGAATAGTCTTAATACATGTTCTTTTAAGTATTATTTAGTATTTAGTGTAAGAATACTTGAAGGGCTACCATGTAAGGAAAATAACACTGATGTACTTTGTGGACATCAGATGATAGAAATATCACCATGCATGTCATCACATTGCACATTGGTTTGGAAGGCTAGGAAAACATTTACCCTTTCTCCGAAATCAAAATAATGCATTCCTAACTGTATGTTATAATTTAGCTAATCTTGGATGATCCAGAAACCATATAATCAGAATGGAGTAATTGCTTGTTTTATTTTATACGATAGATACATTTTCTTTAAAAATAAGAAGAAAAATATTGGTATCCATGCATACAGAGATTAGCAAAATTTTGTATTAGAAAACTGGACCAATTTTTATAAGTAGGGAAAAAATAATTATAATATGAAACAAAATCATATTGGTATAGTCTGCTTCTAAATGAAATTTTAACCGAAGATCATTTCAAATTTGAAAATAGTTTTTCGTAAAGGGTTTTTGGCTTTTTTTACTAGTTCGTTTATCTACAACTTAACTGGTTTCGAGGAAAATAAATTAAATTTCTAATTCTCTGTACGTATTCACATTTCTCAACCTGAAGATCATGAGTAAATCAACTGAATTAGTATTATGCTTTAAGTTAAACAAAAGACAGTGTTTTTGCAAGGTCAAAGATAATGGAATGTGGAAAAAGTTAGAAATCTAGATTAGATTTTTTTAAAAAATTTTGGTTTAAAATAGTATATTCCATAACATTGCTTATTATACTCTTTTTATAATTTTATAGTGATACTTAAGATTAATTATTTACAAGAAATCTTTAAATAACCTATCTCAAACACCCCCCCCCAAAAAAAAAAAAAAAAAAAACCAAAAAAAAAACACAAACCAAAACAAAAAAACACAACCACTGTTATGTTTTTTATTCTGTGCCTAATTACTGTGTGGAAAAATCTTACATCTTCCAGTCTTTATCTTTCCAAATTTCCTATCCACCTGCTGGGATCTAATCTGGAGCAAGAAGACCATTTATATCAACTGACCTCGACAATGGAGACTGCAAAATTAAATAGGAGGCAAAAAATCCAGGAGAGGAAAAAAATTAAATGGGAGGGAAAAAAGGCCAGGAGAACATGTTGAAGTTTTGAATACTAATTATAGTTCACTAGGTTATGCAGACAAAGCAGCTACAAGAGAAAAACCAAAGAATTTGGTTTTATGCTTTCAACACTTTAATTTTTTTACCCATTGTAGCTCTGATTTGTGCCTGAGATGTTTTGGTTTCTGAAATTCTTTTCTCAGGGAATTTTTTGTAAGCAAGAAACATGTTTTTGTAACAGCAAATTGTTTAAATTTCTTTCCCTAAGAGGGACTCCTCCCTATATCCCTCTGGTCTAACCAATGTGATTGAAAAAGTTTGTCTTCTTGTTACCAATCAAATTGGTCTGTGTAAAATAGTATAAAAAGGGAGACACATCCCAAGAATAAAGGAGTCATTTTCAACCTTCTAAGTCAAACTCTTTGTGTCGTTGTAGTGTACAACAATGTCAATCCATTATTTCTGGAAATCTGATATGATTTTGGATCCATTCATCTCAAAATTGTGAGGAACAGATCATGCTTGCTCATATCATGGGATGGCAAAGAAAGAATGAGCAGACAGTGTGGTCACTAGCACTCTAGAAATGTATGTGGTAATAAAAAGGATAAAGTAGGAGATGGAGCATAGTTATCAATAGCAGACAACACAGTTTTACTAAATAAACTGCTGTTCTCACAATAAGTAGTTCAAAGCAGTTCTATGATGCTGTTGTACACTACAACAACACAGACTCTGACTTCTGGAGGCTGAAAATTACTCCTTTATTCTTGGGATGTGTCTCCCTTTTATACTATTTTACACAGACCAATTTGATTGGTGAAACAAAGACAAACTTCTTCAATCACATTGGTCAGACCAGAGGGACATCAAGAAGTGCCTCCTAGGGAAAAGAATGTAAACAAAGTTACAGTTACAAAAACATGTCTCTTCTTTACAGACAATTCCCTGGGAAAAGAATTTCAGAAACCAAAACATCTCAGGCACGAAACCAGGGCTACAATTTTACCTACATACAGGTAAGTAGTTCAGTAGAGGTTCATCTCGTTCAAGTTCAGATGCTGTTTTAAAAGTGGTAACAAAATGTGGAGAAATGTCAGTGCTTAGTGCGTGTCTAGGTTTGTACTCTTACAGAAAGACTGGAGACAAATATTCCTTTGTTATAATTTTCTGTCTGGAACTCTACATCCACAGCTATACCAAAGACACAGAAATTGCACACTGCCCTGTTAGTTGCCCTTTCCTATCTTCTGAATTCAGTATTGTAACAAAGGCTGTTTTCCAAATGTGAAAGTAAATGTATGATTATATTTAAATCATACAGTGTGAGGAACAAGTATTTCTATCTTTATTCTCTTATTACTCAACAAAACTTCACTCTCCCTTCACTCAACTCTCTTCTACCAGCCAAGTACTGCAATAGTCACAATCAATCATTTAATGAACATCATAGGGTAAAAAATAAACACGTATTTTGACTTCATTTTCACATCTAGTTATAGGAAAGGATAAGAGCATGTTAACTAAAATGCAGATATTGTAGTTTCATCCAGACACAGGCTCTAGAGATCAGTGGGTGTAATGAAACCCCAGTGTCCCTGGTCAGGATATTATAGATGCCCATTCTCTCCTTCAAATAAGAGTACCAGTCCACACAGAGAAATGTATTCAATGCCTGTACCACACCACTGTAAGCTGAAATTGTACAAGTTTTCAAGTGGCTATACCATCATTTTTCGCCTTTTGCTAGTTTTCAATACAAATCTGCCTTTGTCCTCAGCTAAAAGGACTAAGTTCTGACTGACTGAGTATTAAACCTAATAAATTATATTTCCTCTTATTTTTAGGACCTGGGATTTGAGAATTGGCACAGGGCAGAAACTGGGCAAACCCCACTCTGTATAGGGGTACAGATCATGAGGTATATCCCAGCAAAGGGAGTCACAGTATATGACTATCACTTGGAGTTGCAAATGGGCATAATTATGAAGATTTTAATTTAATATGAAACATGTTAGGACTCGTGTTTTTGTGGGGTTTCAATTTTTAAAGACCTTGCTCTTTGGAACCCCGTTTTTCCAGGAAAGTCCTAAGGTCCAGCTGCCTTGCTAGCTGTACATTTCTAAGATTCAGGGAGGGAGAGAGCAACAGTGACCACCCATGTCAATGAAGACAAAGTATATACAGGGTAGAGGAGATAGCTTTCTCGGATTTTTGAAACCCTGAGTAAGTTTTTAGACTTTCCACTTATTTAATTGAGAATAAGACACTGTCTTACAAAGTAAATGAAAAACACTGAAGAGGAATTTTTGGTAACTTGTGAAGAAGGCCTCCATGATTTGATAGAAACAGGTAATGACCTGTAAATACATATTTTGAATTGGACAGCTTTTTATACATCAAAAATAAGAAAAGGTATCAGTCACTTAAATCATTGCCATATAATCATATAAAAATAGAGAACTTTAAATATTTAATATAAATAACAGAAAATTGCTATTTCAAAGTTGTCTCTAGTAGCCCATTACATGGCAAGAAAAATTCAGTGAGACTTTATCACTCTTTCTGTGAGAAACAGAGAAGCATGTTTCATAATTCTTTTTTTAGATAATTTCAGAACTTCTGTATTTCATGGATTTAAGTTAGATCAACTAACATCACAGAACCTCTAATTCATTTAACCTCTTCTTCTAGAATAGTATTTGTGTTACCTGCAGATGAAAAAACACGTATAAGGAAAAATGAGTATGGGGATTTTTTAAATTTTTTTTTTAAATACCAGCAACAAGAAAACTAGCTTCTGAAGCTCAGCCATCTCTACTTTAAGGATGGATGATTATTGCTTCTTAACCTGGTTTATTTTTCTCAGAAATTATATTCTGTATTCTTTCCTCAAGTATGAAGAAAAATAAAGGGCTAGTCCACAGGGTTAAAGTACAGGCCACAGATTCTTAGAAAGCAATTACTTTAATGAAATATTAGAATATTTCTGTGAGTAATTATGAAGATTGTCATTTAATATGAAACATGTTAGGACTCGTGTTCTTGTGGGTTTCCAGTTTTTAAAGGATTTTTTTTCCTACCAATTCCCAGAACTCCTATTTACTTCAATGGTAGCTGCAGGTGCTGAAAATCCATTTGAATAGTCCATACTGATTTGAAATTTTGCAGTGGCCTTTCTCTCACACACATGCTCACACATGTTCCTCTTTACCCTTGTCTCTTTTTCCCTCCATCTGCCCAAGATTAGGGCCAATCTTGCCAGACATGGATACTCTTATAGTAGAGATATGAAAATTACAAAGAAACAGTTAAATGAATCAGGGGGGAGGGGAAGGGAGGTAAATAGAAAAAAATTTGAAGTTCTTATGCTGCTTTTTTTTTGCCAGAACTTATCAAAAATAAAATGCAATCTTATTATGAGGATCTAGATTTCCTAGAAAATTAATCGAGACTGAAGGTACATGCAGATGACTGAATTCTTTTAGAAGCACCTCTAATGCATTTTTACAAGGGTCATTGTGTTTTACAATGTAACAAAAAAAAAAAAAGAAAAAGAGAATAAATCACATTTTTACTATACTTGAAATAAAAATAGGCAATTGGAAATGCATTGTAAACAGGATTATTCAAACTCAGCTTGCCATAAGATAGAAACAGCTTTTAAGCAGGCTGTTACATAAAGGTCCAGTATTTCTGAGATTTTTATGAGAGTAATCTAATGCATTGGTCAGACAAGGTTAAGAATAATGCCCTTGCAGTCTCCCTAGATGCAATGATAGTATTTGATGTGAATAAAAAGGCTACACTTTCTGGGTGTTGCTGAAACTGAACTGCATAGACATGTATTTGGAGATTTGGTTATGAACTTTAATATTCCTCAGGAAAAAATAAAATCAAATAAAATTTCCACCGTCTTTTTGAATCTTTTTTTCCCTGAGTTTTGTACTTATGCTTCGTTGTCCATCTTTTCTTCCTTTCTCCACATTAGCTTTCAAAACACTTCCTGGGGCTTTTAGAAATGTCGTAAACTTACTGTATCATTACTGATGCACACAAACAGCAACATAAATGAATACTGTATGTGGATGATATTCTTCTTTTTATAACCCATCCTGATATTTCAATCCCAGCTATTACACTGTTCATAAATCAGTTTGGGATCCTCTCTGGCTTTAAAAGTAATTATAATAAATCCAAAGATATGTTTATGTATAGGAGGCCAATTGAACCCTTTGCTTTTCAGTTTCCATTTAAATTGGTCTCCAGAGGTCTTACCCCAGGTTATTTATTCCCTTTTCTTTAGATCTGCTGTACAGATTTAATCTTGCTTCTCTGCTTTGTAAAATTCAAGAGACGCTGTACAGGTGGTTTTCGTTCTTTCTCTTTTTTTATTAGGGGCAAGAGCTGTCATTAATTAAAAATGCATTTTGTATTTTTCTTTGATATTAAATAAACTTACTGAGGTATTGTGAAGACTGTGTTAAGAAATGCTTCTAGGTGCCTTGAAAGGAATTGCCCAACACATTTAGTTACTTTAATACAGAACAAAAAATGTTAGTCTGCTCTGTAATTCTTCCTTTTGCCTGACTGTTAAGTAGAATTCACTTTCTAAGCCTTTCTTTCTGCATCTTTCTGACTGATTAAATTCCCATACAGGAATCATATCAAGGTAAGTTGGCATGTCAGTAGGTGTGGATTAGAGCAACAGAACTGCATGGCTGGAAAGCTTTGTCTGATCACACAGACTTCTGATTTCACAAACCTATTCTTCCAGAAATGCAGCAAATGCCAGAGTATCTTGAAGGAGGTCATCTGAGAGAGAAGATGCAAATCTTAGCAACGACCTGTTAAGAGCAATGTAAAAAATAAGGGAATTTATTTCATGAAACATAGACCTGAGGAACACCCTTCCACAGCATTTTATTTCACCTTTTTCATTTTATCTCCATCCCCTAAATAAAATGTGAGCCACATGTAAAATTCAAATCTGTGAGTGAAAATGTCCCTTTTCAAATATAATAACTCATCAAATAAATATCAAATATTTCAAATCCTTTTCACTGTCTTTGCAGGTGAAGCATATAAGTTAATCTTTATAAGAGAGATAAAAAACAGTGCTTTGTATGCTTTGATTGTGAAATAATTTTCACTGTAAGAAACCATACTTCAACAGTTTGATGTTACAGAAATGGGCATATGACGAGGGATATTTTTGGGGAACAGTACTGTGCTGACCCTAGTATGCATCAAGGCTGTTTATGTCTAGGAGCTGCTAGAATAGAAAGAAGAGAGGAAAGGAGAGGAGAGGAATTTTGTGAGAGAGGTGCTTTTTTATTTTTATTTTTTTTTAAGTGTTGGGGGCTTAGTGGGTTTTTTTTGTGGTTTTGGGGGTTTTTTGGTTTTTTTTGGTTTTTGGGGTTTTTTTTGTGGGGGGAGTATGTTTTTTTTTAGGAAAGCTCTGAAAGACATGCAATAATCAGATGTCCAGAAGCTGTGGCTCTAAGAACAGTGCAAGTTATAAAAAAAGTTGAACAAAATTTTCCTATACTCTTTTGGAAAGTAGGAGTTTTTCTGGAGATTGAGATTGTAGAATTAAGAAATGTTGGATGCTAATGTAATCTGAACCAGAAAACCAGACTAGAAAAAAGGGCTACCTGCAAGGACCAGGTAAGGTTAGCTCAAGAGGTTTCATTTAATCTCTCACCAAAAAGATTCAAATTTTTTCTCTAAAATACAGGAAATAACTGTTTTGATTTATTTTCTGTTTCTTTTTATTCCTTTTCTGTTGGTAATAGACAGTTTTTGAAATTTTCAGGAACATTCATTTGTAAAAGGGTAAAACACTTCTGCTTCAGGGTTCAGGTTAGTGCACTGTCACATCATGATGTGCCTTACAATTTTTAAATTTTTACCTCACATACTGACTGGAGGATTGAGATATATATGCTACTAAAGGATGCAAAGCAAACTAGCCAAAAGACTTTTTAACTAATTCAGATCAATAGTCCCAAATGAACCTTTTTATAGGACAGTCTTTCCTGGCAAGGTACTGCACAAACATATTATAAATATTAATCCAAACAATATAACTCTTTAAAATGCAAATAACTTCAGTGTTCTAGATAGTTTCAAATTTCTTTGTCTTTCTCATTTTTTCCTTGATTGGAGGTAGTAGCTTTATTTCTGTTAGATTATGACCAACTGTGATTTGGAATGTCAGTTTAATATACAGATTTATTACCTCATCCCATATTCAAGAATTTTTTGTAGTTTTATCCTAATCCATTTGTGAAAAATACAGATTGAGTAAATGATTACTGTGTTTGGACATGCACTAAGATAAATTCTTCTGATGAAGTTAAAATCCATTTTCAGTCTACACAAACCTTTACTTGGACTTGCATCTCTCGGGTTTTTATGGTTTCTCTCCGCCCGACCTAAGATTCCAAGACTGGTGGTTCTGGTGGATTCGAGGGAGTGTTTTTCCCTCTTTGACCTCTGAAGGATTTAAGTCTGAGTCTATGCCCGGCACAAGGATGAAGTGGAGTCTCAAGGCCTTGGTTTTCTTGGTTTTTCGTGTTGTTTATTGGTTCTTATCTTACAATTCTCTGTGTCCGGCCAAGGTGTTCACAGCAGCTCAGACATGATGTGATTCCCCCCGTGATGGGAGATCACTCGGCCTTTATACAGATAATTACTATCTGTTACACATTTGTGACTTGCAATTCTTCTCTCTGTTAGATGTTTTTCACATGGACCAAAATCAAAGACTCTGTCTTTCTGGGCTCTGTGCCAGGCAAACCCCCTGCACAGACCCCAGACCCTCTTTTTTGGGTCCCAGGCCTCTACCGAGGTCTGTGACCATCCAGGACGCCCAGAGGGCTGCCCTGGACTCCAACATGCATCTTGAATCAAACAGGTCTTGCTGGTGTGTACTTTGTTTTTTGGGCTTTTTCAACAAAGAGAAATTAACTTCCTTTCCATTAATTTCCAGATGCCTGACACTAACCTCCTCTCTATCCTCTCCAATGGAATGAGCTCCTCAAAATCTCGTGTCCTAGATTTGGCTGGGATAGAGTTAATATTGTGCTTTAGTAAGTGGTAGAGTGCTGTGGTTTTGGGACTTAGTAGTGAGAATAATGTGGATAGCACATTAACGTTTTAGATGTTGCTAAGTGGTGCTTACTCAAAATCAAGGATTCTCTGTCTCGTGTTCTGTGAGCAGATTCACAAAATGCTGGGAGGGAGCAGAGTCAGGACAGCTGATCCACTGTGGCCAAATAAAAATACCATACCACAGAGTGTGATGCTCAATATACAAACTGGAGGAATTGGCCAGAAGATGTTGATCACTGCTCTGGGACAGACTGGACATTGGTCACCAGGAGGTGAGAAATTGCAATGTGTGTCACTTGTCTTCCTTGGGTTTTATTTCTCCCTCTCTCCTTCTCATCATCTCCTTCTCAGAGGAATTATTGTCATTACTGTTATTTTACTTTATTTAATGTATTAAACTGCTCTTATGTCAGCCTGCATGTTTTACTTCTTCTGATTCTCTTTCCCATCCCACATGGGCCATGGGTGGGAGAAAGTAAAAGAGAAGCTGCAGAGTATTTAGCTGTCCACTGGTTTTGAACCACAACAGTCCTTGAAACTGAATTGAGACCTTGAAACTTATTTTAGTAGTAGTTCTTTCTTTAGAAGTACACTTTTACACAAATGAAGCTATTGACATTTTCCTGGGAATAAACATCATCTCTGTAGAAAACCCTGTAGGATCTTGAGCCTATTAGGTTCTGAGATACCATTTGCTTTTCAAGTGAATACTTAGTGCTGATTTTGACCTTAGGAATACTTATGAGGTTTACACTCCTGCTTGCAATGGATACATAGATTTTGGAGACCCTCAGTATGCTTACCTCTAGGGTTTAAAAAAACCCATAAAAGACTAATACTGGAGGTTCTCTCTCTTAGAATGTCTTTATTTCCATTTTTCTACTGAGAACCCCTAGATATGCAAATCATGAGGCTATTATGGAAGACTTATCTGTTTTGTAAACCTCTTTGGGTAGGAAGGACATGAGAGTGGTAGTAAGCATTTTTCTGCTGGATACATAGTAGAGCTTCAAAAACTGCATTGAACTGTCTGTATTATTGCACAGTAGTTTTGATGGTAAACAGGATTTGTGGATCATATTCACCTTTGTAATTTGAAATCTCTCTCAGTGTTTGAACATGTAGGATTTAGAAATATTAAGAGGCGCTTCTCAATATCCTTGGTTCTCTTTCAAATAGTTTTTACATAATATCTGTGTGCGCCTACATGTATGCAAATATGTATCTTTTTATTTGGTTGGTGTCTTACCATGATTTCCCTCTGTAAAGGGAAATAATTAGATCCAAGTAATTCTAGGATCAATGAGAATCCTATCATTGATTATTGTGTAAATATATTCAGTTCTCAAATATCCAACTCTGGTGTCAGTTACAGACACAGTGTTGTGATTGCTAGGGGCAGTCTCTCCAATTCTCTGCTTGGTCTTTCTTGGTAATTTAAGTGGTCTTACATAAATCCAGAGAAAAATGTCTTTTAATAAGCATGTGAATAGGCATATGAATACTGGAGATAGTTTGCCACTACAGAACGATATGTTTCTGAGATACTGAGAGTAATACTAATCAGCCTAATTTTTATTATTTTTGTGCTATTTCTAAGAAGTTTTCTTAGTATGAGTATTTCTGGTTATTATACCATCAGCAAGTGTGAAAGACATCTGGGTCAAGTAGACTCAAAACCATTCCGACAAAAAAACTACATCATGTTGCTCCATGATAGCAGAATTATGCACATGAATTCTATGAAAATCAGATTTGGGTTTTTAAAGCTTTTTTGTAATTATTTCCTTAGATGTTTTGAAAGTACTTTTCAGAACTCTGTGTTGAACAGATTAATTAGCTATCACCTCATATAATATCACCTCATATCATTAAACTTGCCTAGAATATGGGGTTGCATTTGAAATGTACCTACTTGTACCCATTCCACGTTTTAAGCTACAAGGTCTAGAAAACTCAAGGAGTGTTTTGCATGTCTTTGTGTATAATTCTCTTCTTTATTCTATACTATGTAGGCCCATATGGAAGGCAAAAGTAGGACATGATTGAGGCTTGCACAATATGTATGATAATGAACGAAGTTGGATAAAAGTGTTTATCATCTTTTAACAATTAAGACCAGGGAAGAAGCAACAGATACAAAGAGTATTAAAATAAAAATTAAAATAATAATGATTTAAAAAATCAAAATAAACAAGCAAGAGAAACATATTTTATGTCAATCTTTGGAACTTCATCCAAAAGTTGACTCCTGATTTTGACAGGACTCAAAACACAGGTAAGTATCTACGATATATTTAACTTAGTTAAAAATATTGAGTGAATAAACAAATGACAACTTATTATGAAAATCAATAAGGAAAATAAATTTGAAACAAAGGTAGATTTTCAAGATTTAGTGGTATATTATCTATTTCTTTAGCAAAACTGTAAAGATATAGTTACAAACCAGATATAATTTAAATGGAGAAAATTAGGAAACAAGTTTATTAGGCGGCAGGTTTTACCTTAGAATTATTGCTTCAGAAGTACTCATTGCTGAAAATAAACCTGAGGGAATGCTTTTCCACTTATTATAAGCCTGATCCTTGATCTTGCAGTATGCTGAGGTTTGCTGTTTGGGCTCTGTGCTTTAATTGTTTTGGCTAGCACCATGCTGAATTGCAACCCTGGCCTTTAACTGCTAAGAGGATATAACTCTAGTAAACAGAACAACATATCCATGGCAACCTACAGTTTTACTCCTAACTCTTCAAAACACAAAAGAGTAATTATTTTTTTTCATTATATTTTTATATTCCTATGGCTCATAATAACAGTGATGACCTCCTGGCTGGGCATTTCCAAGCTATTAATGACAGGCTGAGTTATGCGACCTTGACTTCACCTGGAGCCATTAACTTTTCTATCTAGTCATTAACTGCTGAGAAATGCCCTCCCTTTTGGTCATTATTTCTTATATATGCATTTCTTAAATAGGCATTTTCTGCAACAATTACATGTCAGAGTAATTTCATATTTTTTATTAATAAGTACTATCTTATCTTTGTGTTCAAGCCACAGGGATCCTTTGACATCTAGCAGCTTGCACATCATTTAAGTTTCTAAGGAAGAGGTCGTCATTTGTGCACAGGCAAATGGGAGACAGAGGGCTTAAAACTGCACATTTTACATGGGAGGAAAAATCCTTGCATCGTTTGAGTTAAATCTATGGAGCATATTCAGAAATGCTGAGGAATTCATTTTTAGATCGGGCATTTAGATGTACAATATATGTATGCCACAATACCAGCTAGAAAACCCTCAACGTTAATAGTAAAGGTGACCTCTAAGTTATCCCTCCTGACTACTGGATCTTTAGACAAAATGGTTAGTAATTTCACTGGGATTAATTTGCCAGCTTTTTGCAGACCCTTATCTTATTTTCTGGAACTCATAGAGGGATCAGAATCCACATGATATATTTCTCTTATCTGTCAGTGCAGCAGCATAAGATAAAAGAAGATTCTTTATTGAATGGATATATTTTTCATTGTCCTTCATACCATAGATTAAATGGATCTTGTATGATTTTTCTTTTCCTGATACAGCAAGCCATACATCTGCATAAATAACTTCTGTGTAATTTGAGAACTCTTATGAAGAGCTCAGTAATCAATTTTTTAGATGCTATAATTAGTGGTCTTACCGGAATCAAAAATTAATGTTGTTGGAGGGGAAAAAGGTTGTAGAGTTATTTTCAAGGGTGGGACTTAGTTGTCTACATGGATGACAAAGATTATCATATATGCCTGGAAATCTCAGCAGCAGAGGATTTGTTTAATTTATTTGTTCCTGTAACTCAGACACAGAATTATACTTCTGTAAACAATGTTTGTTCAATGAAGTGCTTAGTTCTTTGCATAAGAAAATTCTCTGACAATATCCTTGACTAACAGGAGATATGTGTCCTATGAAGAGAAAAGAATGTTTCTGGGAGATAGAATTTTTTGTTCATTTTGCTGTTATTTTATTAAGGTGTCTGGTTTATTAGAGTGTATCATCCTAATTTTGTGCAATACAAGGGGGAGGGGGGAAGGAGAGAGGTGAACAAGGCCAAAAGAATATATACTAAAGAAGTCTGCAAATCTTGATAAATGCAACTGCACCAGTAAGTGACAATATAGGTGAAATATTTCTCTTTTAAACTTTTTCCATTAGTTTTTTGACAGGAATATACTAGTTCAGCTTTAATGAGATTCTAGTGTAAAAACTTCAGGGGTAAATAAAAGAAACAAATCAAAAGGACCGGATGATTGCCATTTAATGTGAAAGAATGAAAGTGCAAACAATCATTGTATGACATCTAGCTGTGCTAGTCACTGCAGAATGACAGGTAGAACAATTCAAAGTTACTGATCTAAAGATGGAATAACAGCTCATATGTTTGAAGTGCTCAGAAGATGAAGAAATAAAACAGACTCTAAGATAAGACATGGTTAAGCCTTTTAAATTCCATGCCTTATTGTCAGTATCATTTGAACACTTTTGTACACATTTTTTTCCCCCTCAGAAACTATTTTATCGAAGGAATTACTTTTAAGAGCTGATTTTTATTATTATCCTCCAGGCTGTATGGTGTGCTTTGTTTTTCAACAAGACGAGAAAAAATGTACACAATGAAAAGTATATTACTAGCTTTCTAAGCACACATATTGTATATATTCAGAAGTATGTGTTCTGAGTATATATTGTTAAGCTGTGCCTTTTAAGTGAGTTCAATAAACCACATGCTAATTTACTCTACAGGTAGTCTCACTTTTTTAACATGCAACATAACAAATTTGTTATGAATTTCTGTTTATATTTTCCTTGTCTATTCTTTTCTTGATATTGTTTTAAGGCTCTATGGAAAATCACCTATTCTTTCTTTCAGCAAGCCCTTTTTATCAGTGAAATAACCTATTCTAGTTACTGCTGGAAACAATAATCTGTAATTGCTGCTTTCAGTCCTAATTTGGCTTGTCTCTAGTTTTTCATCTCAATCTAATCTAAACCTATTTGAGCAAATAAAATGATATTTACCTCATCCTCCGTTACAAGCTTTCAAGATTACAGGCTTCAGGAAAAATCAATACAAAATACCAGCTTAGCAGCAGGTTTGTGCTCAGAAAGAATGCTAACTTTTCTTTCCTGCATTTTCTGACTCTCTACTCCCCTGCAGTGAAAGCAAACCTTAGACTATAAGGACCTAAGGGTAAAAAAAAA
>VWZU01016811.1:0-54505 GCA_013397095.1 Sterrhoptilus dennistouni | reverse complement strand
AAAAAAAAAAAAAAAAATGGAACACAAAAACCCCAGCCTTCAATGATGTGTTTGGTTCATGGTTAGTAGCCACTTTTGAACTTACAAGCCGAAGTGCAGTGCATGGTCAAGCTCCTAACCTTTAGCTTCTGCTTCCACACTACACATCTTACGGAGTTCACCAAAAGGAAGGATCTCGACCTCACGGATAATTTTTCAGACTCAAATGCCATCTTCATTTATTATTTATTTGCTCCAAGCAGTTGGGATTTGAGGTATCATCATACCTGACTGACTGATTTAAGGAAGTGGCCACCTCTCTGCGGGGAGATCTCATGAGAATAAAATCCTATTACTTTCCAAAAAGATTACCTCATTTGCTGCCTGGAATAAGCTTTTGATGAAAACATTTGAATTTTGAGTTTGTAAACAACCCAGAATTCTCAACAGTGGAACCTTTTTTCTTGATTTTTTCTTTCCTTTTCTTTTATTTTTATTTTTCTTTTTTTGTGTTTGCTTTTCCTTTTCCTTTTTTTTTTTTTCCTTTTTTTTTTGAAAAGGACATCTGATTGTTTGGGGGTTTTTTTTGTTTTAGTTTTTTTTTTAATTTATTTTTGCTTTGTTATATTGTTGTTGGACTTTTTGACCAAGAAACTGATCAATACAAAAATATGTGTCTTTATGAAAACTATACTGTACTTAAAAATCTTTCAAAATTTTTCATTCTGTCTCTTTGTAAAAGAGAAAAATTCCTCCTTTTAAAACTTACGTTGAATTTCTCTTTCTTTCTCTCATCACCGACTTCCTCTTCCCACCCCCGCTTTGTGAATGGTGTCTGATTTGAAAAATTATGCATTATTTTGTCTCTCTTTAGACAGACACATTCAAAAAGTTAACCGTTACATTTTTATTTCCCCCATAATATTTGCAGCTTTATCAATGCATTCAGGGGAAAAAATGTAAATCGGATATTAAGACCTACTGTATACACCTAACTGTGGTTACTAAATTAGTAACCCAGCCACTCTAGGCAGGGAAATAATCAGCGAAGGAAGATAAAAACCTTCAGAGTGCTTGAGTCGTAGGTGAACTGAACTGGTCTTTGGAAAGACTTTGTTTGATTTGATATAGATGGTAGCTGAGGTAACCTCAAGTGATTAATCCTAATCTTATTTGGGATAAATCCTAAATTATAATTTTGCTGCAAGCATCTTCAAAGATGCAAGACCCGTATTGCACGGACTTTCTCTCACCCATATAGGATTCTCCAGGAATCCGGAGTGGCTGAAGTGTCTATTAGCTTCAAGTACAACCCTGACAGAAACAACCAAAGCTCAGGAAGAGCAGTTCCTGCATGTAATTATTTTATTTTTTTGCAGTGATCTGTTAGGTGCAAGTATCTGAAAAACGATTGAAGATTATTTCACTCCACTTGTGTTCACGATTTGCCAGTGTGTAGGTGAAGTCAAGGCTCTCTTGTATCTCTTTCTCTCCAGGCCTCTTTACCTGCAGTAATGATTTATCCTGTAGTCTCAGGTGATTATGTGTCTCCTTTTCAAAGAGAAAATGGGACAGCTTATGCTGTCCAGAGCTGTTGTTCCAAGATCTCCCCAGATTCTTTTATCACCTACATCCAGCTCACATTTTGAGTCTCTATATTCTCAATGAAAACCAAAAAAAGAAACACATGATTTTGAAAAAAACCCTTGGATTTTATAGCGGCATGTATTAGTCTCATTAAGCTTTGTGAAGCTTCATCCCGATTTTTTAATCTGACATAATTGTAATGTGATCAAATTGCCTGCGCATCTCTCAATCATGCCAATAACTTTGGAAGTCTTTGACCCATTCAAGAAAATTTGACACTGCAAAAGTGCTTATAATTCTAAATTCAAGCAGTAGGTGGATATGCCTATCCCATCTATATACATAACTCTTTGGGAATGAGGCATTGTGTCCTGTTTAGCTCAGGGACACAACTGGAAGTTTAACTCCATTTTACCCCTGTGTAATTTCTGATTCTATTAGCGGTTTTGAAGAGTCTCTTAGCAATTTAGGCAAGATTTGCAAATTCACACTTAGCACATCTATATACAGTTTTGATGAAAGCATTGAACAAGCTTCTCTGTTCTATTTCAAGAGCCCTTTTACATATAGTTTTCACCACTTCTTCTGAAGCTATTTGCAGATAAAACTGGCTGAAATGATACGATCATATAGCATAGTCACGATTATATCAGCTGAAGGTGTTTATATCCTGGTTGTAAACTCCTTCTAAAAACTTACAAAATTTCCCCTAACTGCTGCAGAAAGTATTTGACCATAGCAAAATAAATAAAAACTTCACTCGACTCATTAGATGAATACAGAGGAAAGTGCACACTGACTGAAAATTATACTTATTAGAAAAAAATCCAAACATTTTTATGATATCTTATAGCAGGATGATTTTCTAGGAGAAACCAAATGGAGGTGAGTGAAAATCAGCAGAGATTGGGGTTCATCCAATCTGGTCACCTGGATTCTGCATCAAGGAACAAGGGATATTTTCTTCAGGGAACTACTGCTAGATCACTGATACTATTTAACCAGCTGAAAATGTAGACAGGATGGCCCTTAATCTTCCAAAAGCATGGTGTCTGAGGATTTTGGAAGATTGCAGAAGATCTTATTTCAGTTTTTAGTACTTTTTGAAAAAATGGTAAAACAAAGATCAGTGTCACACTGAGTCAGCGATGCAACGGGCCAGTCTTCAGTTTTGTTCAGTTTTGGAATATATTCAAATAGAAAAAGCATCACATTCCTTACATATCCCTGTGTAAGATTTTATTCTGGTATAATGACAGTGGTTAGGAGTGACACAGTGCAAAGTTCTGTGATGTAATGTAACCAATGAAGAGAAATAGCTGCCTCCTGAGGACAATTCCAGAGCTCTGTATTGGGAGAGATATTTAAATGACATCTATTCACTCCACTATGCTACTCCAGTCCATTCATTGTAGCCAATTGTTGTTAGCAGTCTTGTATTTCACTGGCAAGCTCTTCAGAATACTGGTAGTGTTATACAGATTCTAATACAACAGAGAATTATCTTGTAAACCCCCGGTACCCCCAACACAGGAATCAATACAACTACCACTGTAAATTGTAAAAATGGCACAAATAGGGTTTATTGTATTTATTAACAATTATAAAAATATTATTAGCGATGGTAAAGTTAACAAGTTCTCTCAATTCCTAATCATGCATTTATGAGTTAATATTTTAACAGATTGACAGGGCTGCTTTTTTTTTTTTTTTTTAAGAGACAGTACTTTTAAAAGTGTTAAAAGTTTCATAATCATAATGATATGACTTCTTCTGAAAAGTCTGTTTTCATAGAAAACTTAAAATGCATAGACAAAGGAAGCAGGCTAATTCTTAAGGGCAACTGCTCTTTCCTGTTCTGAGCAGAGTGACAAGAAAATGGAACCAAGATACCAGCAGAAGTCACACCTCCACATCTGCTGAGAAATCTTTGTCTTCCAGAAGGCAGTCAAAACCTGAAATTCTCCTGCAGATGCTGAGAATTAAAACGTGGCACATTCAGACTTAACAAATCTCAGTGACGTGCTACTGAAATGATATTTAAGTACCTTTTGGCATCTCAGCATGAAGATCATTGTCTTAATTTTCTAATACTGTCAGATTCTATATTTACTGTAATCAAAGATCACTGGGTATCTTCATGCAATTTTTTCTCCTTGGAAACCTGTTAGTTTTCCCATTTTTTAGTTTTTAATACATAAAATATCAGTTCTAAAAACAATTTAAAAATCAGTTCTTTGTGTCTGCTCCTACTCTTGGTAATCTAAAGGTAGAATTTCCAGGATAATCATTTGGATACAAGTCTCACTGCCTTTAGGTGTTGGGCCTACCTAATTGTTTCACCTTTCTGAACCTTAAAACATGATGCCATACAGAATGCCATTACAGACCTACTTTTTTTTTAAATGAGAGTGTTGCAGTATTCGCACCACTGTTGACTAGCAAGCACTCTTTCTTGGTGATGTAGCACAAAGATCTAAGCTGCACTTTATTGGTCACCCTGCACATCCTATTGTGCAATGGCATTCAGCTAAACACAGAGTGGGTTTGTACCTAACACTAATTGAGTGTAGCAGATGACTTATAACACGTGGCCTCTCAGTTCCGAAAGGCTGAATCACACCAAAAGAAAAGAAAGTATGTGAATGTCATGAAACCAAACACTATTTGCCCATATGACCAGGAAATACTGAAGAAGTAAAGAAGATTTTGGATGTTTCACAGTGCAGGACTACTTTGCTCACATGTGCAAATAGTGATAGTCTAGAGGGGAACATGTGAAGAGTCTTCCCAAAAAAGACATGCCAGACATGACAATGGCTTCTACTTTGTTTTTGTCAGCTCTAAAAGATTATTTTAATTGAAGTAATACATTTTCTTTTGAATTTTCTAGAGAAGGCAGTAGGTTGCCTAATTTGTTTGGGATATTAGATGTAGGCTTTGTGCCTTTCCATATTTTCAAAAAGTAAGCGTCCCAAAACACCACAAAGGAAAAAAAAAAATAAAAAAAAAAAAAAAGGAAATTGATGCAAAATGGGTAAAACTGAATGAAAACCAGACATCTGGATATTTTTCCTCTTAGTTCTCCACTCAGATGCTCCATTTTTATTTTTTTCCTGAAGTTTGGAATAGTTTCCATTTATTGGATTTTTTTTCCTCTGATTCTTTCATATTTTCTCCTGCTGTGGGGGTTCAGTCTCGTCTGGAGGAAGCAGGCATTGAGGTCAAGTTACAGCTCAAAAAGTGTTCAACCTCTATTTAAGGGACAAACAGAAAAAAGACCAAATAGTCCAAACAAAAGCAGAAACTCATAAAGAATGATTTATTAGTAAAATAAAGCCCTCCTATTCAGAAATGAGAAATTAATAATAGTAGGATGAATATGCTTGTTCTTCAAAGGCAATTTAGATTTCCTCAATGTTGAGATGGTAGACAACTTGAAATTTAGCCATTTTTTTCTATGTAGTGGAATTTGGATTGAAATGAAATTCAGAATTCTATCCAGCTGTAAGAATCTCACAGAATATATCCTTTTTTTATTCTGTATTCTTAGCTTGCATTTTTTGTGCTTGTCAGTGAATTTTTCCAGACATGTTTTCTGTATTTAGTGAATAAATTGTAAATTTTTAAAGCTTTTTTCCCTAATTTACAGAAGCAATTTATTTTCAAATTAATAGATACAGAAGAACATTTTGAGTTTAAGAAAATTAACGGTACTATATAATGAATGATTTTTCAAGAGATAAGACAACATAATTTAAAATAGTCAGCTTAAGATTCAGAAATATAATTTTGCTTTTGTTGCTGTTGAAAAATGAAGGTTTCTTTTATATACTGTATATCCCAGGATGATTTCAAAGCACTTTTACTTAGAAAAGCTAGCTGCTATTACATATGAATTTTCAAAGCTTGCCAAGGCTTTGGAAGGAATGATGAAAATTACTATTGCACGACCTTCAGGTTTTCTTTGTTTCATAAAAGGCTAAGATAGCATTTTTGTCATTTTTCTTTCAGCTCAGGTCTTTCATCATAAATATCAAAGCATGCAATTATGCCTGCTCATATCCTACCGTATTCTGCCTGTTTTCTATCCGTAGTGATAGTGTTCTCTTTAAGGATACCTTTTTCTTTTGTTTTTCACAAATCTGAAAGAAGTCCCATGTTTTTGTTGAGTGCCATAAATTGTTCATGAAACGCATGTTGCATTGATTAAAAAGAAGAAGAGTTGATTAAAACAGCTTTTATTCTTTTGTTCTAAGCAAAATCCTAAAGTAATGTTAAGGTGTCAATCTTACCAGGATCATAGAAGACTGATTTGGCCTACAGGTGGAATTTTTAAATAGTGCTCATTGTAAAAATGGGACAATCTTCTATTAAAATCTCTACTTTTATGCTAAATTATTCCTATTGTTCCTTTTCATTTCTCAGGTATAACTTATTGTTTTGTCTGGTTTTGCAGTTTCATGTTCAGTTTTCAGATTATCAAAGGTGTAGAATGCCCATAGCCTAAATTAAGTCATAGTTGCAATATATATCTCAAAATTAAAATACTTCCATGTCTTAAACACTTCAAATGAGCATCTGTTTGCTTTATTTGCATATTTACTGATCTATTCCAATTTATAAGGCATATTGGCACAACACAGGTGTTAGATCTGGCAGAAGTATCCATGTCTCATTTCCTTCTGAATTTTTTTTTGTTTGGCTTTGGGTTTTTCCAGCTACTACCTTACACACTAATAATGAACTATACAGTAAAAATAATAAATTCCATTAGCTGACTGAAGAAAAAAATTTCTTCTTGAAAAACAGAACAGTAAGCCTTTGCTAGTGCTTGCAGGAACACACCTCCCCATTTTTGTTTATTATGCTCAGATTTTTATCAAATTTACAATGACACAAGGAATACATTGTTTTCATCAATTTGAACTATGCTGTCACATGAATGTGAACTTACTGGCTATGTCTTAAGTTAAATGTCAAGGGATATACATTTTCCACATAGAATAAAATTGATTTCGAGTTTCCTTTAATGGTGGTGGAGCAAAAAATAGACACTGTATTTTAAAACAAGTAGAAATGACCCAGTGTGTGTTAACAAAAATATGTATGCCTAAATAGTAAAAGTATTACTCATAGTACCTAACATAACAAATATTTCAAACAGTAATAATTTAAACTAACAAAACATTACTTTTTAGTAAGATTTGCTGATGTAGAATGATAATAAAGTTATTAACATTGCTTTCAAAAAAGCTTAATTTCACTAAAAGAACATTTAGGCATATTGAAATCCTCTTTAAAAAAAGGGAAGAAGCAAAAGGGAGAGGCTTTCTGAAGGTTTGTGGGGTTTTTTGCAGGTAGCTTTTGAAAAGTTCCTTCTCAGCACATAAATACTTCCAGCAAAACCTCATCAATGGCTATATGTATCAATACTGCAAAAGAGAGGAAAATTACATTCACCATAAGAAAGTTTATTAATTTTTAGGACTTCTAAAATATTTATAGGACTTTCAAACGACATTACTTGCTTATGCAGTGTCCATTCAATTTGTTGTGAAGTTGAGATGATAAGGGGGAAATTCTTACATTACTATATGTATCCTTCTTCCTAAATCAGAACCTGTATTTGTTTATTTTCCAACACTGAATTATGAGTATGCTCAGAAATTATTTACATTTAAAAAAACCCCAGCAACATAATAAAGCGTCAGAGAGTCATAAGCAAAGCAGCTAATTGAGAAACTTTTTAATGTCTGTGGCAACTGATGGAAGATTTTGGCCTCTGCCTATCTGAAAACCATCTGGAGAAAATTGGTCTTCACAGTATGTCTATCAGCCAAAAACTGCATTTCAAATGTTAAACATCATTAGTAAAGGCACCTAATACTGAATAACACATTAAAATACCTCTTGTTCTTGATCCATAGTACTTGCATCCCAGAATACTTTAGAGTCTAACCACAAAGCAGTTGCTAACTACTAAATTTCTTTTTTAATTGGAAGAAACTCTTTAATCCACTTTAGCATTTCTTATGGTTACTATAGGCTAGTAACGGCACAGTTAGTTTTTTCAGATTATAAATCTATCTCCCTATGAGTATATCATGATACATGCTGAAATAATAGCTTCAACTAATAAAAGTTTGGGTTTGCCTTTGTTATCAAAATCATAAAAAATAATTTTAAAGTGTGAAAAGTATCAGGAAGATATTCCAAAGAATTCCCTTTTGCCAAAGGCAGATACTATTAGAGGCTGATGCAGGTGTGATATTTATGATCAAGGCTGAAGAGGCCAGAGCTTTGTTAATAAAATTAAGGCAGTATTACCAATTACATGTGTAAAGTCTGGGTTCCAACCCAGAACCAGGCAAAATACTTCAGAGTTAGGGGTGAAAGCTTTACTTATTCCTTTCAGTATGGGCAGCAAATATGAGTTGAAATATAGTATAGTGGAAGACAAAGAATCAAGCAACAGAGGATAACATACATAATATCCATTATGAATTATAACGATTGCTGGAACATCATGACACCAAAAGAACAAATTATGCTGTGTAGTTGACAGAAAAAGGAAAGAGTCTTCTTCCCATAGAATATATGTCAGGGAAAGCTATCAGTGGAGGGGATTCTGATGATGAAAATCTGTATATTTAAAGGTTAGTTCACTAAAATAAGTATATGTAAGTTGTATTGCATTACTGACTTTAGGATTAGGAAAAAATAGTGAATGCTTAGCAAAAGAAAAGATCAAAGATGTTATTAATTTGCTATTACTCTTATTCACAATTTCTGATAATCGAATAATGGTCTGATTCTCTTAAACCAGTGCAGTGCCTTAACAAGCCACATTTAAAGATGTGTGTCCTTTAAACAATTTCTTTCTAGAATTGTGAATCCTAAAAGCATGCAGGAGAACTAAACTGGAAGTGATAATATATAGGAATTGCTTGAAAACATTGGGACCACTAAACAGAAGTGACTGCAACATAAATTATTTCAAAATTGCAGGACTAAGATTAAAACAAAAAACAAGCACTTTGACATCAAATTACAGAAAGGATTTTTCATTGGGTTTTGTTGTTTCTTTTAATAGCATAACTAGTCAAAGTGACCCTAATATCAAACATGAGGAAAATTAAATTTTTACTCGGGTTAGACATATGTTGACTGTGTTGTAACAGACTTACAGGGAGCATAACTAACTACAGCAGAAAATGTAAGACAAAAGTCAGTATCTGTAAACGGCAAAATCTGTAAGATTACTTGAGTCAAGCTGCTAAATCCTATCTTTCCATGTAGAAAGAATCATAAATTCCATCAGGCAAACCTTTAAAATAGAATAAGAGAAAAAGGAAAAAAAATATCACATATCCAGAGACTAAAAAGCAAATGATGTATTGCTTAAGTATGAAAGAAACTGGAAGTATGTGGGGAAATGTGTGGGTCTTCAGACCTCCCAGGGGCTTATGGGACAGACTGTGAATGATAAAGAAGGAGTGATAAAACAATTTATTTATTCCTGACAGCATTCATCTTAGGTCATACAATATCTTCAAGAGGAGATCTTTTCTCAGTGTTAATCCTACTGTACCATTATTTTCAGATGTCTCCGTTTATGGGTGACACCGATCTATTTGATAGGCTTAAGGGAGAGTGCCATCAAGAGGTACCTTGACAGGCTTCAGAAGTGGGCCCAGGTGTACCTCATCAAGTTCAGCAAAGCCAAGTGCAAGGTCTTTCACCTGGATTCAGACTATCAGAATTATCAGGAAAAACTGAGGGATGAATGACTTTGAATTACTTAAATGCAGGGAATAATGGTAGATGAAAAATTTGGCATGAGCCAGCAGTGTGCACTTGCAACCCAAAAAGTCAACCATTTTCTCAGCTGCAAAAAGATAAGAGTGGCCAGCAGGTTGAAGGAGGTGACTCTCCTCCTCCGCTCTAATGAGATCACACCTGGAATGTTTCATCCAGTTCTGGGCATCCCGGTGCAAGCAAAGGCATTGATCTCACAGAGCAATCCAAAGTAGGGCCACAAAAAAGATCAGAATGATGGAATACCATTCCTATGAAGAAAGGCTGAGTTAAAGTTGTTTAGCCTGCAGAAGAGAGGGCTTTGGGGAGACCTTCTTGTGGTTTTCTTACTAAGAACAAATAAATAAGCTGTGATTAGTATCCAGAAAATAAATTGCTAGAAGAAGAAAGCTAAGCAAGGAGTTTCCCAGCTAAAATGAAGTGTCTAACAAAGCACCAATCAGGCCAAACTAGTCTCAGTCCTTGACTAATTGATTTTTTTTAATCAGTGGCACCCAAGGAATGGGATAGGGATAGTATGAGTTTTAAGTAGGTCATCAGAAGTAATGTGTTTGCCTCCAAGTACAATAAAATAGTTCACGATAATGTATTATGGCAACATACCTATATTCAAATGCAAAAATCATTGAATGTGAAGCATCATGAAGAAGTCTGATGGAGAAGAAACCCAAAAGTAGCAGCACAATTTGGTGTGTAATTTAGGTGGTCTTATGAATGAGGCCATTCATATAATATCTTTTATAAAATGGTGCATAAGGAAGCCTGAATCCAGAGCACTAATTTTGATATCCAATAGAACATTAATCAGGAGACTTTAAGTACAGCAAAGTAAAAACAAACAAACAAACAAACAATACTAGATGTTATAAATAATCATATAGCAATCCAGGGATAGTTTTAGGAAATTTACTGCTAATTAAATAATTGGAATGATCTTCAGTACAATGACATGTTTGCAGAAGTATGGAGCCTCTTAGATCTGCGCACTGGACAGTAGTTTCTATGCTGTATATTTCAGTGCATTTCTGTAGGACGCTGGAAAACTACACTGGGACACTTCCAATGAACTGCCCAATCCTATATGGTAGCAGGGTCTCCAGGATCACTTTTAAAAAAACAATCTTTCTTCAGTGTATACATATATATCTATATACTTCTGGGCTCACACAGCAAAGAAAAAAATTACCTTCAGACTTGTGACAAGGAAAAACCTTGTTGGTTAGCAGAAATCTGTATTTACTAGAAAAAAGAATATTCTAGACCCTTATATCTGGCTTTTGTTCTGCCTTGGACAGAATAGATCAAGCAACAAGACTCACTTAAATCTCACAATTGTAAATCTAGCTAATTATGACATATATGTTTGTTTTTCCAGTGTATTTGGTAAGGGTGGAGAAGGAAGGAATACACATTAGTAAGAGCCAGGTGTAAAGGCCGTTTTGCTTGATTTTCAGTTTTTAGTCAGTTAAGATTCTTTGGATCTTTCTGTATTGAAAACCGCAAACCCTTCCTAAATTTATTTAGGTGTTCCTGGTCTAATCCCTTGGCAACTCATTTGTAACCATCCAGTAAATTGGCATAGCAGCTTTTACCCTTAAAATTCTACAGCTTACTACCTTAGACAAACTAAAGCTTTAGGAACTGTTAATTAAGAGTTACGGGACTTAATTAAGCAGGATGAAGAAGAAAGTTCTTGAACATCATCTTGTGTTGTAACATGTATTTCTATGCAGAATAGCAGCTTGTTGGATATAGCAGAATATGTTGGTTTGAGAATCTATATAGCAGGAAGAAGAAAAATACTGAAGTTGACTTACATGGGCTTTTTGAAATATGAAGCAGAAAAAATTTTACACATGTCTTGTAATTCAGGTGGCATTCCATAAAACAAGGAAACAATTTCCAAGACTTTCTGACTGGGCTATTTAACATGCAGAAATTTCAGTCTCTAAATGTCTTCAGTGCACAGGTATTAAAAATATTTCTAAATATTAAGCTATCCTCCATCTGCTAAGAAGGAAGAAGACTGGATAAAGCTGTGTTCTGACAAGAAGAAACATTTTCAAAATATTATTTCTTGAATAAAATCCTCGTAAAGAAAAATGTGGCCAGTTTTTAATCTGTGTCAATGGATGAAGTATTATTGCATTTCGATAGATAGAATAGATAGATAGATAGATAGATAGATAGATAGATAGATAGATAGATATTCCAGATGACTTTGGTATGTTCTCTCATTCAGGAAAAAAATATCTGTCTGATGAATCAATATAGATATATGTAGACATATCAGGTAAATATTTTCTCACTCAAGTAACTTGATCAGAACAAAACTTTGTGGGTGTTCAGAAATCTTCTCTGTTAAGATAAAGTTATCTTTTATGCTTTTATGAATATAATGTTCCCGATTTTATCCTCCAAATCAATTTTAATTTTTAAAGTGAAAAATATTATCAAAGTCAGAAAAATATCTTGTGATAAGTTAAATGGAAAAATCTACATAAAAATCACTGAAACATCTGACAAACCATCTAAAACTAAATTCATAGATCTTAAAGGTGTGATAGAGTAGCCTTTCATAGTATGATCATGGCTATGGAACAGATGTGGTTTTTTTCATCTTTATTGCAGCTTCAAGGTTGCACTTTATTCATAGGAAATATACAGTGGAAGTGAGATCCAGTCTGTAGATATAGTTATAACATGCAAAGATTAAGTTTTCCTGTAAGGTGATCTAAAAGAAAAATTGGTGTCCCTTCACTCTGTCTTGGTAACTGAAAGAGATAGGCTTAACACCATTTTGCTGCTTCAGAACAGTGAGTAGATTCTACCTCTGATTTACTTCCTCAGGTGTGGGTCCAGATTCATAGAAGTTAATGATACTTTACTCTTTCTACTTTGCTTGAACTAATTAGAGAGAATTAGAATTGAGAGTCCTGGTTGCCTGTTTTCCTAAATAAGGTAAATGTTATAGTAAGGTAGGCAGATAATGAGGTGAGGTTGATAGGCAAGTAGTGCTAAAGGTCAGATGTAGATTAATAAATACCCAGAAACCAAGGAATTGCAGAAAAGGAATAATTTTGAAGAATTATTCCTTCCTTATGTCACTACTGATGTGGGTGCAGCACTCAAAGAGTGCAAGTACAGCATAACCACAGTCTCTGCACTACATATTTTTCCCTTAAATTTTAGATCACAAAGTGCAATGGCATCAGTTAAGCATGATTACAAACATTTCTTTGATGTATTACTGTACGTTGGTTATATTAAACCATTTCTTCTTTCAATCAGAAGCAGAAGAGACCACTCAGTGCTGGATACAAATATAGTAGAGACAAAGAGATGGTGGAAATAGAGTGATCCTTTTAAGTTTTTATTTAATATATTTATGACCTATATTTCTTTGGGCTTCAAAGAGATTCAAAGGGTAAAAAATTTTATAATTATACAAAAAATCTGAAATGACAATAATATCAGTATCTGTTTAAAAGGGAACTTATGTAAACTGTGGTTTTTATTTTAGCATTTTTTCTTCAGCTTCCTAAGTTACAAAAGATGTAGATGCCTTCTTATATCTATCCTTTAAGGTGATACAGTATATTGATTTGACACATCTTGAGACCTAATAATCAAGTACATGTTTTTATGATTGGCTGATGTTGCCTTGTGTCTGGCTGCCTAAAGAATGTTAAGTTGACTGAGGTCATCTATAGCCTATAGATAATCTACACGACTAATAAAAATGCTAAATAGACTGTCAATCTGTTTTCCAATCATATCAAACTCCCTAATCCAATTTGTAATTTACAAGATGAAAGTAATATAAAAAGAAAAATAAAATATATGTGCTTACTAGAACGGAGTGATGTATTACCCGTATGCATCTAGCTTCATTTTAACATTTGAGCTTTCTATTGAAAGACTATGATAATGAATATCGTAGCCTGGTAAATTTTTAACAGATTTTTATGGACAGAACATTGTACTGGTGATCATTATCTGGAAAAAAAAAAAAAAAGAGGCAGCTCTATCTGAGCCTCAGATACATGGAATGCATTACTTTATAACCTTAAAAATCCATTTTGTGCTTTCTCATAAGGTATTTCCAGCTGCAGATTCAGATCTGAGGATGATATCTAGCTGAAAATATACATTATAGCAATAATAGTAATATTTTGTACTGCATACAGTCAACTCCAAATGTTTTCTTTTGCTGATGTGGTAAAATGTTTTTTTCAGTTTAGTGGACTTAGAAATATAAAACATAGGAACTGTGACTGTAGACTACTGCATTTCAGTTCCATGACAAAACTCTAAATTTATTGGTAAATCCAAGATCACCTTTCCCCAAAATAGTAGGTGCTAGAAAAGACTTTATGGTCCAAAAGTTCACATTATTGAAGAGTGTTATATTTTCTTTCCAAGAAGTGCATAAAAAGAAACCCAAATTTTAACAAAACCTATGAATTTCATCATTAGTCAGATAATTTCCTAATTTCACCTAAGTTTGGTTTAAATTCACATATTGCAGTATGTTGTAGGGCCATTGATAAATTGTCAGTTTTATTCAGTTATGTGAATACAGATTTTTGCAGCATAAGCCATTCTGCAAAAAGTTATCATGATTTTCTGCTGTAAGGCTTTTAAATCAGATAAGCTCCCAGGCAGACGTGGCCATTTCCCAATTTACAATTCATCAATGCAAGTTACATTTATTTTCAGTTTGCTTCTTAGTGGTCAAATTCCTGAAATAATGGATTTTTTTTTTTTAGTTTAGAACATGGAATATTGACTCTGAATGCTTTTAATTATATCATTAATATGACAAAACAAACATTTTTGCATGTAAGAATCCTACTATTTAACCCCTATTTCCAGTTGTAAGCTTTTTCCATTTTTTTCCGCAGTTGTAAGGCTGGATATTACAAAACAAGAATAAGTAGTTACAAAATTGTAAGGCTGAAAATTTGCCTTGGCTTCTGGTGGCCTGTTGTTCACACTGGGTAACTCATGGTATTTTCCATACAGCCTAATCTCTGTTTTCTTTTACACAAACACCAGAGAGAAGGGGAAAGTTTGCAGTGTCGAGTTCCTACATCTCATCCTAAAATAGAAGTTAGGAGGTGTTTCCACATCCCAGCCATGCACTGCTGTTAAAGTCTAACTAAAAAATGGAGTCTAACTAGAAGAACTAATAAATATTTACTTATTAAATAAATAAATACTATTTTGTTTACTAGAAGAATGAAGTTACATGCATTGGTCTATGAGAGGAATTCACAATACTGAACAAGGCGCTCAACTCCCATATACAGTGAATGCCAAGAGCTTTGTACTCCATGATAAAATGTCAGGTGTGCATGAGCAAGGATTCAAAATGAGGCAGAAGAAAAAAAGTAAATTAACAGTAAAAATTTTGACATTATTTTTATTTTTTGAGTCTTTCTTCAAACCTTAAACCTCTAAACAAGTGAAGTTGTGAGCTCTTTTAAAGTTCATTTTCAGTCTTTTGGTAAGATAGGCACAATTTATTTCCCCAAATGTCTATATGTCTATTACCATATAATCCATTAACATATCATGCCTGACTTCTACTGACACTTCATAATGGAATAGAACTGCAAAATTTTGCTGTTTCAGTCACATATGAGGGTCACAGATTATTTTCTACAGCTTAATTTCTTAGTTACATTTTGGTGGATCTTTTAAAGTAATGTATAGGCTTCCAGAGCCTTTCAGATAGCTGAATTCTGCTTTCATTCTGCTTTCAGGTAAATTTTGATGTTATTTGCAGATATCTTGGCACAGTTACTGTATCTTAAAAAATAAATAAATTGAAGGATTTTTTTCAGGAATAATGAACTTGATTACAATTTTGGTTACTTTCAAGGCAGGGGAATTTAAAAAGCTCTCCAAATATAAAACAAAAGAAATTTTTAAAGTGTATTACTGAAATACTTGGAAGGGACAGAATCAACCTCCATTTTCAGAGATGGATTTTAATGCAGGTAGATTCTGCATTATACTTCTTTACAAAGTAAAGGTACTGAAACTTCCTTATGTAACACAAAAATATTATTTTTTCCAGCTTCTGCTAAATACTGTAGAATCCATTTTTTTTCAGGCCTTTCAACTTTAGGAATTGTCAATCCTATGATCATTTTCACTTTAATTGAATCATTTTATACATAATCCCCTGAATTAACGATCATTTCAAGTGATTATTTTCTAGGTGAGATAGTTTAATTTGCAATAAAAAAAATCTAAACTGCGACTCAAGAAAAATAAAAAATGCTATAAAATTTTACTTGGAAATGTCTTGGTTATAGCTAAAGTCTGCCTACTCCCTACAGTGCAGAACAAGAAAAAAAAAAAAAGGCACCATCTTTTCTTCCTATTTGGCCAGCTAGAAATATCTGATTGCGATTTCAGCCACACAGAAAGATAAAGGCAGTGCCTTCACCCTTTCAGTAGTAGAATAGTGGTAAAAAAGAGCCTGGTAGGTCTTAGGAGAACTTATACTCTTTCTTGTTTAGGACAGCCAATCAGGAATGTTTAAATCCTTCCTGAAAAAGAAAGAATAAACTCATTTTACCTGAATGTGAAGAATTTCACCTTTCACTACGTGATACTTAATGTGGTGACCAACTCTCAGAGGCTGTGTCTGAGGTGATTTTCAGTAATTTCATTTAACTTTATTTGCTTCTTAGTAGATAAGAATAAAAATATCTCATCTTTTTCTCTTCCTGTCCTTCTAATTGGCAGAATTTCAACCCAAGTCTTTAGACCTCTGACTTTCATTTTTTCATGTGTATGCCAGGAGTAGTTTTTGGCACCTGGCACTTTAGTAATAATATTTCCAGTGACCAGTCATTGGATAGAATCAAAGAATTGGCACTGCATTTTGTAATTTTCGCAGAAGCATTTGGTTTGATTGACTCTAGAATGCTGATTAGAGGAGATAATGCTATGATGCTCTTGAGGATAAGTCACTTAGCTCAGATTCATGACTGTTTAACAAGAAGAGCACACAGATTTGTTGTACAGGGCAAGGAATCTGGCTTGGCTGAAATGGACTGTGATGTCCGCCAAGACTCAGTCTTCAGACCATGCTTATTGAATTTATTTGTCAATGATTTATTCTTGATTGTATTAAATCTATTTTACAGCTATATAGATGATGCAATGTTACAATATGGTTCTAATTCATTGGCCATGGTAGAGAAGGATTCACATAATTTATGGAGTAAACCTTAAACAGAAAGCATTTTCTAATGAACAAGAGAACTGCTAGCTATTAATATTTCCAAACAAACCCCAAACACTTTGCAGTCCTTACTCAGTAAAAAAAAAAAAGAGAAAGCCCTACTCTGAAATACATACTTAAGTCATGACTTAAGGATTGGATCAACACTGTCTAGTTACTCTTGAGCAATTTTGTGTTGAAATGCTGTTAATTGGAAGCAGGTATCACTCTGAAAGGTAAGAAGTCCACACAATGTATTGTACTTAAGCAATAGATGAAGCAAGAAACAAAAAATCTGCAATGTGCTGTCAGAATAATGTTGTTTAAATTAAGAAGTAAGACAAACAGACTATGATATTGATAAAAAGCTATGTAGATTTGTTTTATATTAATACTATGGATAGATAAAATCCAATTTCGCTTTAGGCAACTTTTCAGATTGTAGCTTGACAGAGTATAAGAACACATCACTGCAGCTTTTATGTGAATAAGTCAACTTACTTCCTCCTCAGTGAGTCTGGAACTATGCAAATTTATTTTATGTTTGGAGAGGCCCCTGGTTATATGAAAACAATGTTGTTGTTTTTTCTTTTAGATTTTAATTTAATATTCTGAGCCTTGGAGGGAGAAATCATCATAGACTCATTTACCCTACAGTCAATGTGGCAATATGGGGGGATACATATAATGCTTTAGCAGTAAGCATTTTGAACAGGCATCCAAAGGTGATAAGAACTGAAATAATCTTTGAAAAAATTCACCTGCATCTTAATTGAGAATTTAAAATCTTTCTCAAGGTATAACTGAGAATAAATTATGTAATTATGTGGTAGAAATTATTTAATTTTTTTGCTTCCTTCTGCCTAATATTGCCACATATTCTTGGATAGAAGTAGGGCAAGTTTCTTGCTGTGAAAGTCATTTGAGATGCAATACAAAGCACTGTACATTAATGAGATTGTATTATTTCCTGTGCCAATGTTTTATGAATGAAAATATAAAGGTATTATAAATTTCTTTAAAGCAGGTTCTGATTGAGACCTTCATTTCATATTTGCATCTTCTGTTGTATATAAAATTTTTAACACTTTATAATTTCATATGGATATTTTAGAAATCAAAGAGTTTTTATATGCACTGAATAGATCACATATGAGGGTATGTGATACAACACATTCCTTCTTCGAGGCAGAAATATTTAGATGTGTCTCCTGTCTCTTGGTTTTATGTTTCAGGTTTTGGTTTGAGGGATTTTTGCAATTTTTGACCTATGGAGAGATCCCACTGGAAAAATATCTATGCCACAAAAATCTGGTTATGCTTTGCTTAATATTTTAAAAAGTAAACAGAATTTCCTAAGTCTTGGATGCATGTATTCCTGACATCTAAGCCCTCTGTAAGTACTCCAAATGTTGGAATAAGCTAATGCTAAGAAGGATTCAAAATGCATTTATTTGGAAAAATAGTGCTCATTACATTTTTCTGTAGACATGATTATCTCATCAGACTTCAGCCTCAGTACGAACAAACGAAAGAGGTTTAGCTCCAAATTTCAGTGACACTTTGATACATGTTATCAAATAATAAAATTATAAATGAAAATCTGTTTCCATGTACACATAAAGCTAAGAAATGAAGAAATGCATAATTTTCTCATAACTCCAAGTGTATTGAAGTCAAGGCTTAACTCAGAGGTCTCTCTCATGGATGTTTATCAGGGTTGCTGTTTGCTTTGCCTTCTATCCTCTCTTTACTTTTAAATATATTGTCTTCATATTCTGCCATAATTGAGCAAAATTGAGAAAATATGAATTCTGCTCACTAGAATACCTTAGTCAAAACAAGGAGCTTCCATAACAGAAGAACTCTTCTGCCACTGTATGCTGAAAGAGATGAATCCTATCTTGGGAGAACGTAGCTGGAATTGCTCTTTGCATGTAACTAGCCTGTATTCATATGTACATAAAAAGGTGATTGTTCTTAAAAGTGGGTTGGAGGAGAAGAGCCTAGGCTGGTTTCAAAGTCAGGACTCTGAGAAAAGTGAGTTCTTGCAGTGTTGATACTGACTAGTGAAGAAGGAAAATCCTGGTGATCAAGAAAGTTTGTGAATTTAAGATTTAGCTCCATGGAGCTGACTATCCACGTTGGCCTCAGGGGCAGAGACAGAGGTGTCCTTCATTATCTTTTGCCTGACAGTTTAGTTGCTTTAGTTAATCTACAAATATGCAGACTGAACATGACAAGGGTCACTCTGAATTGAGTTACTTCTTTTTAATTGCCAGCTGTACTGGAAATTCCTTTGTAGCTCAAAATTAGGGATTCTTAGAAATACAGATTGGTAATACTCTGCTCTTAAACAATTATATTTCTAGATTTTCAGATTTTATCAAAGTCTTAATGACATTAGAAAGTTCCTAATTTGAAACCAGTAGCAACAAATACAAGTGTTCAAATTTGTTTTGATAATATTATATTGTATGATAACTTACCCTCCTATAGCATGATGAAAAAGGAATCAATCATGTGTTTGCTACTTTTTTAAACTTTCTTTTTATCTATAGATGGTATGGTTTCCTTCAAAATCTTTAAATACTTGTTGACATACTGGTTATCTTTGCCAGTTACTTTGAAGATCTTTTGGAAAGATTGGTCTTTAAGTGATAATGAACATGAAAGTACAGAGTGTTTAACCACTGCATAATTTGGAACCTATCACTACTGAAGGTAAGCACCAAAAGAAAATCTCCTTCTTAAAAAGCAGATTTTTCCCTTGTGAATTCACATGTCAAAGACCTCTTGCACATGCTGAATTTCTGTTTACTGTGAGCTGGGTTTTTGCATCTGCTGGAGATCAAGTTATTGAAACTGGGGTTTTGAGAGGTTTTTTTACCAGAAGTGAAAATGCTGTAAGCAGGTCAGTTACAGATCTATTTCAACACCTCTCAGGCAAACTAATTTTTCTGTTCAGTTTATACCTTAATTTACATTTTGTGCAATGAATCACTGGGATAACCCTAACATTTGCATGCCATGACTTTTGAATGTTTAAAATAGAAGCCTTCATGTTGAATTGACAAATGGTTTGTATTAATATAAAATTAGATTTAGGAAAATCATTTAATCTATAAATGACATCTGGTATTTACAGCTTTAGAGTCAGATGAAGATAGATGCACTAACTTACATGTTTATAATATTTTGTAAATTTGCAAATGCATATTTAAATTGATTGTATCCCTCTCCAATCCTTCAAATGTCACTGGCCCTCTAAGGATCTAGTTCAAAGCCCACTTTCATTAATGGAAAGACAGTCTAAATGTATACCCTAAAATTAAACAGAGACTAGGCACATTCCCTAGCTCTGGAATACTACTCTTTCTACTGTTCAAGTATTAGTGTGTTCCTCAGCCTGACCTGGGCCTGTGCCGACTGGGTTTTTAGGTGCCATACTCCTGGTAGATCAGGAGTTAGCATGAGCAAATGAAAATCTTGAACAGACACTTTGAGTGCAGCCACCTTGTTCAGGAGGGTAAGAGAGTTAAGCCATAAAAGCATGAGACTGTGTCAATTTGCCTTTGTATCCCTTTCTGAGTACTCACAATGTCTAAGTCAGCAAGTTCATGGGTTTTCCTGTGTTCGCACAGCCTTGCACTCTATTGGCTTCCTTGTGTAAGGCTGTGTTTGAATAGAATGGGCCAGAGGCTCATTTTGATAATAAGAAAATCTTCATCAGAATGTCCCTTTCAGTCCAAATTAGTGTAGAATTCCTAGTTGAGAAAGCACACAATTCCACTAACTCATCCAAGAACAATATTGGAGAGGGGCAAGTAAGGCCCCGGCTTAAAAGAATCAACAGCTGGGGAACCAGTAGCCTCCAGCCCATTGGAGTCATCTTTTGTGATTTAAGATGATGGTATCTGGGACCTCAGTGTGAGGCTGAGGACCAGTGCCAATGTGCTGTTGTACTCTAAGATCCACAGTCGAATGGGATCCGACCTTTAAAATTTGAAGTGCTGCTTTTCAATACCCAGAAGATTGGGGTCCATATCCCTTTGGCTGGGTAAAACAACATATTTGAAGACAAATATTAAAAATCCCTGAAAACTCTGGACTTAACTCCACTTCTTTGTATTGCATTTCATTTTCTGATTCAACTAGCATATTAAATGTTTTTGATTTTGACTTATCCAGAAGCATGTCTCGAATTTTAAAGAACTTGTAAAGCAATAGGAATGGTAAGGGTCATACAGAAGCTTTCTCTATGCGTGTGTATGTGATTGTGTATAAAAATTGCAGTAAAGAAAGTTGTACATTCTGCAATAAAGTCACTTTTATTAATTCTTTCCAGTGTATCAGTATTTGCACTATTAGTATTTACACTTCTTCTCTTGAGGTAAAATATATCTATTTGGAGAAGCACGGGGCTATTCATGAGGTTCTTTACAATAGATTCATACAATTTACTTTAATGGCAAGATTTCATCTTTGCAAGTTTAGACAGAATTTGGGCCTTTAACATTGTTTTACTTGAAAGTAGAAAACAATTATTTATCATCTTTTCCTTCCTATGCATATCTTGCTCAGGAATATACAAAGCCTTTACAGGCTTAAACCTATGTCAGTCTACAACAGACCAACAGACTCAACAGACTTTACTTCTATTATACATATTTTCTGAAAAAGGTAGTGACTAATATGTACACTGCAAGTTCTGAATAAACTATAGTTATAGTTATGACTGAAAGCAGACACTCCTGACGTACTTGTTTGTGTGCCTCTTACACCATGTGGAGTCTGACACAGGAATAAGAATTCTGTTTGGCAATAAGAATTGTGTTTGAGGCTATATTATGCCAAAAAAAAAAAAAAAATTCCATGTTTAATGGAATCTGGCCAGAGTGAGAAATAGTGTCAATGCATAAGAGTCAACAGAGTCCCTGAGACATCCTTGCTAGAATGGGAAAGGACGCATCATTCCTTCAGTTGTGCTCATGATTCCAGTGGCCAGCATGGTTCCACATGTATTCCTCAAGTGTCAAGAATTATCTTCCATGCCCCAAAATGACAGTGTCTGGGAGAATGAGTTCCTTGCTAATCTGCAAAGCCAGAAAGAGGGTGCTTTAGGGGAAGGAAGCATATGTTTTATCCTGCCAATAATGCCGTTGTTCTGTGCAGTTCTCTAGTATTTTTGTAAAGTTTATGGACAGTTTTGGCCTCTGAATTCATGGCGTCTCCAGACACTGCTGTTTTTCAGCTCCTTTGCCAAGATAAAATAAATCAAAAGAATATTGATGCTAAGACTGGGAATATTCTTGGAACTTCTTCAGTTTGGTCAATCTATTTTCCCAGTAGTCTAAAGTCTACTTCTTTTATCCCGATTGAGGAAACCAAGGGAAAATAAGTTTTCTAACTTGAGCAAAATCTAGGTTTTAACAGCTGTAATAAAAAAAGGACGTTTTGGCCATGCAAGTGAATAATCTCTGTAAGACATATAGGAAATGGTAGAGGCATTACATTTTCCCTTTTCTTCATTTTGGTTCCAGTATTTGTGTCTTTATTCAATGGCTTTATTCAGTTTCTGATTTTGTTTCTTATCTCACTTTTATCCATATTTTATTTAAAATTTTATATTCTCTTTTTCTTATCTTGTTTTGTCCTCTTAGGAATCTGCAGCCTATCCTGGCTCTGTTGGACTTTTACTCACAGAGCTTTGAAATTGGTTAAAAACGGACTGAAAACATCATCTGTTCCTGGCTAAAATGTGAATGTTAATTCCATATGCATGAAATGGATACTGTTTACATCTGTTTATACCTGGACATTGCATGACATGACCTTTTGGTTTTGCTTTCCTGCTATCTCTGACCTTGCCTTTACAAAACCTGCTTGACAATATCATCTGATGTGAGCAAAAATGAAGTTCCCTGTGTAGCAGAATACCAGTTTCATGCAGCATGGATGAGAATGCTGTTGATTCATTTAAATAATACCTCTTACTACAATGTTCTCTGAGGAAGCAAGGGGAAAATAAAGTTTTGTCTGTAATATATTGGCCGAAGACTGTTTTCTGTATGCTATATAGAAACTGTAAGGAAATGCAATCTATTTGGAGTACTTTTGTCATGGTAAACAGATCTTAACTTCTCTATACAATTTTCAAATATTTCTGTAGCAACCTAGAGATGCAAAATGTTTTCATATCACTACTGATAAAAGGAGTCTTAAAAAGGAAAAGAAAAGAGTTCTTAACAAACTGAAATAGACCTGAAATCATTATTGAAAATATCACTAACAATCAATTAATGATATCTGAAATAAATGTGCATAAAGGAAAGCAATATAGAAATGAAATAAAATACAGCTAATACACCCAAAATGGTAAAATTGTTTTAAGAAGAGCTTTTCTCATTACAGCTGAATGTGATTTTCCAGATAAAGGCATTGTAATATGACCCTGTGTGCTGTTCTGTGTGTACAATAAAGCAAGCAAAATTAATCCCTTCCCCTGATGACCTCTAGAAATGAAAACCCATTATAGTAATAATATTTGTACTTAGGCCTTGATGTTTTTGTGCTGAATCTGAATGCCATGAAATGATTGTATACAGTGGCTGATGAGGACACATGTACAGATAAATACATAAATAATCCTCTTTCATAGGTGCAAGGTGACTTTTTAGATCTGGTATGGAAACTAGTTGAAGCCTAATAAAACTGGTAATCATTTTCTTTACTGCTTAGGCCTGAATCTTATTATGTTGAAAGGTGTATTAGGAATGTTTCCCTTTTTAACATGGAATGTATGTAACTGGATATTGTGCACAATTTTCCTGTTTGTAAAACTTGAATTAAACATTGAAATTTCTCCCTAAGTTGCTGGGTTTGGCATTTGCCAAAGTATATATGGTATCAAATACTATAATACATCTTTGTTACCAGTCTGTGGTTCAGTTAGAAAACCCCACTTAAAGGGTAAAAGATCTTTTAAAAAACAACATTATTTGGCTTGGAACAGGAATCAATACTCCATACGATATGGTAATGAAATACAGACTTTGCAACATATTGATGGACAGTGAGAAAGTGTGTGTGGTGAGAGGAGTGGGTGTATTTGTGTGCATGTTGGAGGGACCACAATAGTATTAATAGCCTGTAAAGGAGGTTTCTGACATTTGGTAAACACATGAGCACGACAGAGAGCACAATAGGAACTACAGTTCAGAAACAATGATACGTACATTACTCTGGAACGCCATTAAGTACGTGTGAGCTTTCTTCTGTCAGCATTTGTATTTTCACAGGATGTAGTAGCAAAGCATTGGCTTTGTGGAAAAGGAGGTCTAAAAAGACATCCACATATTGTTTTACTATTTTGTTTTACTTTTAATGTTTATGTATGTTTCTGATGTGGGCTGTACATTCAAGGCAGTTCAGTTTTGCACAGTCTGGTTTTCTATTTGTCTAAGTGGTAATAAATTCCCATTGATCAGGGCTTAGTGGAAATTAGAACACCCTCCATGTGCCTCAGTCAGGGAGGCTGCTCCCAGCAGACTCTCACTCACATTAAAAGCCCACTGGAATGTTTCAGGATGGTTGGTGTTGCTGCATATTACTTCACAATGTCAATACCAGAAGGCCTATTGATTTGGATAGCTTTCTTTAAATAAAAGAAATTCTTTAGTATTTGAAAATAGTAAAAATGACCACCAGAGCAAAAATAACACTACTTTCTCAGAAGGCTGTCCATTAGCTTGGGAAAGCCTTAAATTGTACACTGCATTTATTTTTCAAAACCATATACTATGTGTTGTGATTTCAATATATTAATTGTAAAGACTTCATCTAAAAAAATAAATCTTGAATTTATTCGTTGTGTTTTATTTTAGATAGGGATTTGTTTTAAGTGTGTTTAAAGAGGGTGACCTAAGAAACACAGATACATGCAAGACTAATCAGTCTTTCAGACCTGTACTACTCAATGTCAAGCAGCATTGGCCGAGAAGATACGGAGAGGTCTCTTTCTAATGCTGAGTTCCTTGTGAGTGTAAGCAGACTGCTAAAAAGTGAGAGAGAGAGGAGATACGAAACATATGAATTGGAAGGCAATATATGCTATGCTAGTATCTGAACACTTGAAACTCTTCACAATTATTAAATACCTAAATCCGTTGCTTAAATCCATAAGGTACTAGAAGTTGAGATTCATCTGTATTACATAAGGATTGTCAATAAAGAGTGTGTGATTTGGCTTCAGAGGTGGTTTACTTTTTCTAAAGAGTTTAGGAAGGCTGCAACTCAGATATGTATCTAAATGTTCCATATGTCAGGGTGAATTTGTCTTCTCTACATCAGTAGTTTATAATCTAATAGTATTTCCAGTATTTTTACTCAGATTGTTTCCCACTCGTTCTTCTGGGTTCCATTTTCCTTTGCCTGATCCTTCAGGATCCTTCCTGATATTTCTTCACTCCTACATGTATGACTTACTGTCAGTAGTTGATGAAGCCTGTTGAAGGGTAAAGCTCCTTGGGATGGGTAAGAAGATGTGACTGCTTTTGCCTAGGTATTCCTCTTCAGCATCCTTCTGGAGCTCTACTACACTGTTTTCAAATCCTAGTCCTTCTCTATGAAAAGAATGCAAGTTTCTCTTCTAGCTCAAAATGTGAGTTTTTGGGGTTTTTTAAGAACAGCATCAGTCATGCTCAGCCAGTTAAATGAACACTTGTATTCAAATAACTTACTGATTATGCAAAACAACTCTGCCTGTTACGACACACATTCAATGCAGAAAATTGCTCTGTTATTTGGACTGCTTTTCCCGTCACAATGAAACATACATCTGCTTACAGCTAAAAGTCCAAGGGCCTGATTTAGTAAAAATTAGTGATCCATCAGATTGATGGGCAATCTGCACTCTTGGTGCCTTGAAATTTCTTGCATCAGTCACCAGATCATGATTTACTAATAGGGTTTCAGGGCTTGCAAAATAGCACAACTCTAACCACATATTAATATTTAATCTGGCATTTTAAGTGCACCTAACAAAAGACCCCAGAGCTGCTGACAGGACCCTAAATTGTGAATTTCTTTAAAAGGAATTGAGCATTTCCATAGTGGTTTCATGTGGAAATCTGAAACAAGAAGAAATACATGACTTAAGCCTTGCTCATGGACTTACAAGCATCTGAATATATTTTCTTGAAAAACTGTTTATAGTCTAGGGTTTTTTTGTAATCTAGCTCCATTAACATATGACAGAACTTCCTTTGGCCATTTAACTGTCCATAGCTCGTGATTGCAGAGAAATTTCAAAACTAATTTCTGTACCAATTAAATTTCTGTATTCAATTAAACAGTCTGTTCTTTTAATGCTTAATCCACTTGGCAACTCTAGAAAGGTACTAAATGAGGGTAAAAATGTATAAGTCACAAAGACCTCTTTATAGTAATGAAATTTAGTAATTGAATCTGCACAAACTTAGTAATTTAGGCCCTCTGTGTTTTGTATAGCATTTTTAAGTAGCCAAAATAGGCAAGAAGCTGAATTACATATTGACAATGTTTCTACCATTTCGTAGTTTAAATAGAGCAATAGAATGATTTAATAAGCAACTTCTGCTGCTGCTGTCAGATGAATATTCTAATTTTACAAAATGTATATAGTGCGTGTCTAAAAATGGGTTATTGTTTTCTTCCAGTTTCATATGCCATAATTTATGAAAGATGTTCCCAACACCACCTGTAATAACAGAATGTTTATTAGTGTGCAAATGAGGGTAATAAATGATGCTGCTTATCTATGGAACAAAACACAAAAGACAACTTATTAGCAAAAGACAAATTGCTCAGCAAATTTCAATGAGCTGCTATGTTTGTCATGAAAAAAACCTTTTATTTGCACAGATCAATGTTTTTATAATCCATTTAAAATAATATACTTGCCACTAGGTGGCTATTTCTGATCAGATCATTTTACCATTTTAATTACATTTTTAATATCCTGGCTGCATAAACAAAGATAAATTACAAGCCTTGCACAATCTGGCTGCTAGCTCAGGCACAATCTGTAATAATATCAGCTTTTGTTTGTGCCTCCTCTAATTAGATTCTGAAATCTAGGCTTTATCAATCAATAATTTTAATTTCAGAATTGCCTTTTGATCTTACATTTCATGTTTGTTTGCAGAAAATGATCAGTAGGACAAAGCTGATAATTTATGCAGAAACAATCTCTCAGCAGAGTTACAAGCGCATTCCTAGCCATCAACACAACCCGGCAGACTAAGCTTGACACAGGTCTAATTAGCATGCAGATATGTGTCGCCTCATTGGCAATTCAAATTGCTTTTTTATAATGTACCTCAAATTGTGCTACTCAAACATTGTATTTGATTTCCAAAGCCCCCTGGGCATCCCATAATGTCTCCCTTCATCCTGGGTATGAAGCATTTATTGAACAATCTGCTTCGACTCTGGCTATCATTTCAAAAGCACCCAAATATCATAACCATGGGACCAGGTTTTCCTCCTCATCTGAGAGCAACTTGTTCTTCCACAGAGCGGCAGGTGCCACCTCCGTAGGTTCGGCGATGATATGTTACCTTGTGAGCTCCTGCTCCCACGGTGGCTGCTCTATAGAGGGTTTCATTCCTGTGCCACTCATCTAAAAAGGGGGAGGATGTCTACAGAGCACACATTAATATGCGGCACATAACCACGTCTCTGAATGCCAGCCTTCCATTCTTCATTAAACAAAATGGCTGGATTGCAGTGATTGTTTTCCCCTCCACGCGTGCGCGCGCACAGGCACACACACCATGCACGCAGGCACATACCCACACACCCCCCACATGCACCCTGGCTCTCTCTCCTTTTCTCCCTCATGCACACGCACTCACTTTCATACACACACCCACACACATATACACTCACACACACATGTAGCGTGTCATTGTCGGTGCAGCGAGTTACGTGTGAAAAGTTGTCTGCGGCATGCGTGACACGCGAGGAGATTCCTGCCAACGTCAGGGCCCTTTTTTGCCATGCAGCAACAAGTGGCAGAATCAATGGTGTACAGTTATTCAGCAATGTAATTCATTTCACTGGCTTTGGCTCCCAGCCAGATCCGCCATCTGTCTCTTGCTCTCCCTCTCTCTCTCTCGCCTGAATTTGTCCTACATTTCGTAATGTTACGTGCTTGCCATCCTTATTCTATGTCAGAGGTACAGCACGAGCCTCACCCCGTTCCGACGTGGAGTTCTGTGAGTTCGGTGGCACTTTGGATATTCCACTCCAGTGCCATAGGAAGAAAAGGGTAAGGAAAGAACAGAGGGATAGCTGCAAAGAGAATGGTGCTCTTCTATCTGAAAGCCAGTGCCTCTGCTTTTTATTTAAAGCATTGATATGGATCTGTCTCACATGGGAACTTTTCCTGCTTCGTTAGAGTATCTTCGTTTTCTTTATTGGATGCTGGCACTGTACGCCACTGCACAGCTCCGTGGAATGCCTGCTGTTGGATACTTGCAGATCTCTGCCACCAAGCAACCTCCTGCATTGGAAACCGGGTGACTACTCCAGGATCTTATGCGTGCTTGCTGTTTGAAGCTGCAGAAAAGTGAATAATCAATTAAGTATTGATTTCTTGTAAGATTTGGTAAATTTCAAAGGCAAGACAAAGAGGATGGCTTAAGGAAAGCACTGCAGGGACTTGGCGTAAATTAGACAACTAACAGCAGTGCAGAATAAAATAACACCTCAACTGAATATTTCCTTGGAAGAATTAGCACTAGCTATTGGAAGACGATGGTGGATTTAATCAAGACGGCAGCACGCTTGAGTTTTAACCGTGAACCTGAAAGAGGAGCTAATTATAACCACCTTTTTATATGGAGCTAATTTGACTGAATGGATGCAAATGTGCTTTATTTATGGATGAAGAAGCAAGCCTTACAGCATTGACTTTGGGATCATCGCATATGCTAAGCTTTACAGCTTCTCTAAAAGTCAAGCCTACAGTACATTTTTATTTACTGAGAAGGTATTTATATGTAAGCATAAGCTAGCCGTACAAAAGATTCATCAGAACAATGTACTGTGTGGCACTGAGGATCTAATTATAATTTTGCAGCATTTCATGTTTTCTCTAATTTGGTACTTTTCAACCCTTGCTTGTGATGGGCTATAAATGGGACAATAAATGTATGATTTAAACTATTGTGATTTTCATTGTATAGTTTATTAATCGTACTGTAGTTTTCTTAACGTGTTTTTGAATTATTCAGCAGTAATTTATAATGAAAGAAGCAGAAATGGTGGGGTGGTTTTAAATTCATTTATAATCTTCTCACAGATCTAAATGTACAGGTTCTACCAGCCGATGAGCTCTATAATTATGAAAGAATGTTAAAATTTTCAGATAAATGGGGCACTGACTTTACAATGGGCACAATATTGTATAATCAGTAAAAGGAGGATTGTTATGTTTTGACTCTGTGGAGAATGGTCTTGGTTAGTTAACTCCTTCTATGCTGATAATGGTAAGCAAATGTACCTTATATAAGAAAATAGGGGGAGAATGTAATGCACTGGTTTGATGTTTTGCTAGTCTGAAACCTTAGCATATTTTTTTTCCATTTGTTTCCATTTCTGTTACTTTTTTTTCCATATTTGCTTCTCTGGGTTTTGTCGAGGCTTTTTTTCCCTCCTGTCTTGCAATCTACATTCCCTGAGCAACCACAGGAACCAAGTTACATTAAGCTTCAACACAAAGACGATGTAAGAATAATGAATCCTCATTTGCATCGACATTTGTATTCAGATTTGCCAGGCTATAAACTTGGCAGATCAAGCGGAATATTAAGTAGAGGCTTCCATGGTAAACTGTGACTCTTGCAATTGCTGAGTTGTTTTTCCTATTTTTTGCATGCGCGTGTGTATGTGTGTGTGTGTGTGTATGTGTGTGTATGTGCACGTGTGTACATGTGTGTGCATGTGCATATCTGTAGCAGCAGGTAAAGCCTCATGACTACTTGGTTTCTGAGAAGCACATTGGCCCTCCTTCTCTTTCAGTATATGATGTCAGTTTATGCAAAATGAAGCAGGAATACACAAGCAGTAAGAATTTTAGCTGAAGATACAGTGTGACATATAAATTAAGTCTTAACTCACTTTTCTAGAGACTGTGTGAACGAATTCCTTAAACAAATAGATAAACACTATTGCAAAATCACACAGTTCTTTTGCATCAGCTGGAGGTTTGATTTCACTTCATGTAGAGTCCAAAGCAAAAACTCTGAGGTAGTGTTGAACCTACCTGCTGCATTGTACTGGGTTTTTTTGTGGTGGTGCTGCATGTATGCATGTATGTTTCCATGAAAAGCTTTGGCCTTGGTGCACCTACCACTGCTCTTCAATTCGGTTTAATTGGATAATCTCCAGCTTTACAGTATTACGTGCAAGAGATAAGTTGGCCCTTCTCTTCCAGACTTGGACATTGAACCTTTTCCTTCATTGATATTTGCTGGAAAAAAGGTGAAACACGATCTGTTTCATCCAGAATTCCTTTCTTCTCTTTCTGGATGAACCACTTTCAGAATTAATAACTGCAAAAATGGAGCATTTACCTTATCATTCCCCTGTTTAACTTTGTGTTATTGAAAGTAATTTATCCATGAACTTTCAAAGCTTTAAGTTATCTGTAGCTTGTGCTATATTACTTCAGCAGCAAAAAATTTCTCAGTCAACAAGTGCTAAAATTGCTCCAAGACTCACTTTTGCTACACATAGATTTCCAAGTATTTGTCTCAGGACTTCAACAAAGTCGTCTGGAGAGAACTTGAGTGTCACTGAATTAGGCAATGCAGGAAATGATCAGGCATGCAGGAAATACTTCCAGTCTCTTCTTTTTGTATGCATCCCCTTCCTACCACATCCATAACCACAGACCTAGTAAGGATGTCTGTACAGTCCACAGTGTGTGTTTTCACAATTTATAGTTGGCTTCTGTGTTAAAGAGATACTATTATAGAGAGAAATCCTAGAACTTGTTCCAGTCCTTTCTAAACAAAAAGACTGACTTTAAAAACTTAATCTATTGATGATCACTTAGCTAATCCATTGAAAAGCAAGTGCGGTGCAATGGCTGAACCTGTTGTAAACAAATCATACTGTCTAACTATTGGCTACAATTTCAGCTGAGAAAGCTGTATCAACTTTGTTTTCTATAAAAATACACAAAACCCTAATACTGTTTGGATTTACTTTAATTTTGTTTTTATACTTTAATGGGATAATTGATCATGCAGGAAATGGTCTGTTGTAATGCAATGTTCACTAAGGGAGGAAGATGATATTCTCTTCATATAGAACAGCAACAGCAACCAATGGTTGCAAGCAAAAGCAACCATGCATCATCAGTTGTTTGTTGTTTTTGAAAGGTTTTATGACTGTATTCTTTTATTATGGGTGAAAACATAGAATATGGAGTTTCCTTTCCTTGAAAGAGTATTCTGAGCTACATTTCCAAAATGGTGATTAAGGTAGAGTGGAAAGGTAGAACTTACAAGGTACATTTCCATACTTTGCTTCCTCATGCACATCATCTTGATGAAATTATATTAAGCTTTGTTCTTTGGGTTAACAGATGTAGCTCCCATGAGCTGTTTTGAAAATTTACCCTAAATCATGTAAAAAAGTGTCCTTTCCATTTGAAAGGGAAAACAAAACAATATTTCAGTAGCTTTCATAAAAAAATTGAAAAGAGATTCAAGTTCCAAATTTATAAGGAGTAACAGATTAATAGACTGCAATGTTTTATGTTAGACAGGTATTTGCAATAGTCATTCACCCCCTTTGGGGGTTTCTTTGTCCCCATAAAAATTCCCCAGTTTCTTGCTCCCTGACTACAGAACCCAAAGAAAGGAGAGATAAGTGAAAAGTACTTTAAGCTCCAAAAAATTTATCGTATTCACTGACAAAAAGATAAAAACACCTGGAGAATAAAAGGAAGTTGTGAAGCTAGTATTTCCTGGGAGAAACTCCAATCTGTTGTCTGGCCTTTTATGCATACAGGGTTGTTGAGTAAAACTATGTATTAAAAAAATGTAGTGTGTGTGGCGTGTATTCACCACCACTGGACAGAGCAATGGCAGACAGTTAGTCCAAGCACAACATGTGGATGTTTTAGAAGGAAAGCTCAAGGCCTGTTACAGTATTTCAGTCTAGCTCATTGTGTTTCTAAAGAATTTAAGATTCCAACAATACAGAGCTCACTACATATAGTAAGGGTCAGATCTGCTGGCCCATAGCATTTAAAGGGAAGCTATAGTTTTTTACTATTAATCTTCTGATCAAAGATCCTTTTGTGTAACCTACTGTTGTGATGAGTATCACTCAAGGGTTGTATTTCTTACTGGCAGCTTGGTTGTCTGTTTCTCTCATCGGTGTGGACTTTATCTTGGGACTGAACTGTAAGTTTTCTGCATCTGCAGGAATGTAGTTTCTTAAATAGCGTTTTTCAGATTACTTTGTATGTGCAACAGCATTTTGAACTTGGAGAATTTAACTGTTTCTCTTGTATAGCCAGTAAACCATTTCCACTTGAAGTTTCTGGTTTTTGCTTTCCTAGACAGAAAGAAGACAGAAATTACTTAAAATAAACAAGTAGGTATATATGCAAAGCAGAGAGTAGAAGAGATAACAGACTGAGACTCAGAAGTGGCTTTTGAACTTTATTTTTATAAAAGATAAGAAACAAATCTTTCTTTCCAAGGTGAAACACCTCTTCTGCTTTATGGTTCCTTCAGTGGTATGTCTTTTGAGACACTGAATCTGTAATTTTTGTGCACATTGCAGTAATTCACAACTAACAATTGAATGTTTTGTGCAAGATTTTCTAGTTTTGCTAAAGACTTTGGTGTGAAAGTGTAATTCCCTGAAATGTGCTGTATGCCCTACTTTGGCATCCAATAAAAAGTCCATATTTTCCTTAATAAAATAAATATGCTTTCAGTATCAACAGCTTTCACATGGCAAAGCTTTTAATTTAATTGCCAGAACTCAGCTATTTTCAGTTTCAAGCTGCCTTTCAATTACTAGAGACAAAATTTTAAAGAATATAAATATTGTCAGATAATGAATAAACTGGATAAGCACAAAATTCCCTCAGACCTGAGACCATTTTTTGTGGTTTGTTACTTATTGCATCTTATATCAAATCACACTGCAATCCTGTAGTTTGTGTTTATATAGAATCTAGCATAATAAGATTCCAGTTCTGATCGGTATCATAACACAAATAATCCTAGAAATGCATTGTTTTAGACAATAGACAAGCTTTCCAGGGTAGCTGTTTATTTGCATAATCAACACTGTCTCATTTAGTTTAGTGGTTACTGCTTTTGGCAAAATTCTGTGGTCATTAATTGTGCTTTGAATTTCATTGGGAATTTTGTTTAATGAGAACAGATTTTGATGCAAAGTCAGCTCTCTGTAAACCATACCAACCCACACTTCATTATGGTCACAGTGAGTCATAGAACAAGCAACATGGAAATCACTTTACTCTTCACGGAACTTGGCCAGCTCTAGGGTTGAATTCAACACTTTGGTAACAAAACTCACCAACTGAGCACAGGGGAAGGAAAATCCAATTTTTTTTATTTTAGGTTAGTACAGTGCAGAGGTTAGAGACAGGAGAAAGTTTCTGTGAAATGGAGGAACAATACTGGATACTGATAAAACAATTGCAAAGAGATGGGAATTTTAACAGTATTTTTCTGTTAAGCTGATGTCCATAGTTAAAAGAACTAGCAGCAGAACACAAATTCCAGTCATTGCAACTTGCAGTGTATAACTACCAGTTTCTCCTGGATTCATAATTTACATTGGAACCTGCAATGAATTATGGCACATAGAAGTGGTCCTAGGCTGCTGAAGATAAATCTAATGGCACATCAGCTATTACTAATTTAGGGTTGCCTGCTTCTGCTCTCAGTAATGTAAGTGGGAGTTTTTCTGTGAACTACACTGGAATCTGTATTTGGGCTTATTCACAATATGCTGAAGTTACTTTTGCTGTACTATGCCACAGTTATAAACACTGAATAGGGTATTTTAAATATCTGAAATATTCTGGAGCCATATTCAATAAAAGTTTTTCCATCCTGACCTAAGAATTTTCTTACTAATAGTTAGCATAGAAGTGGATCCCTGTAGTTTAGAAAACTATTTTATTTTTGTTTTAAAAAATTGAAGTTTTGCATATTAATCATCTAGATAACAAATATAATTTCCTCTAAAGCACTTACAAAATAAAAATAAAATTCTGCAAAATAGAGGTTAAAAAAGATCCAGCTCCAAAATGTGTTCTCTTCATCTTACATTTTTCAAATTCAAATTAGATTTTCCTTGCATTTGTGTGCCAGAAAGCCAGTAAATTCCCCCCAGAAAATCCTTGCAGCCAGAATGATCCTAGTGAATGTTCAAGCCACAGTAAAAACATGGGGATGAGCTGGTATTCCACTGATGCCTTTCAGACTCTTCTTGACAATTAACACCCCCAGTACACCAAAAGATAGAGCGGCAGGATATGTTGAAGCTGTTGGTCATAAATTTGAGTCTGGGGGGAAAAGGAGAAAAGTGACCCCACAGATGTTGTTGCATCACAGAAAATGAAGTGGGGAGTCCTAGCAAAAGAAACTTTCTCCATAGGTCCACTTAGACATCAGAGGTAGAAGGAGACAGCAGACTTTTAGGTAAGTATTATGAAAATGCAAGACAATACAGTGCTTTAAGGTACAGGACAACATTATTTACCTTTCTAAGTAGTGCAGCAATTTTAGAAAGAAAAAGTACTGAGTAGTTCCTGGAATCACAACTGAGTTTTTTACTGTTTCCACAGGTTCAGAAATTTTCTCAGTACTACCTTGTATTGCACTTTCAGCAATATTCTCTATGGTTTTTAAGCTCCTACCATCAAAATTGTTTTCCATTTCTCATACATACTACTTGGAGAGCGCTTCTTCTTATACATAATGACTAGTACTGCCTGGACGACCCGCTGAAAATGTTTCAGAGTTTCTCAGCAGGATGAAAGTTAAAAACAGAAAGAAGTTGTAATCTTCTTGATTATTTGCAGGGAGATCACAAATTGAGGGAGAAGGTTATCTTGTTCTCAATAAAAATGAAGGATTGTGAAAAAAAATCCTTAGTATCCTGTGGGGGGTTTTAACAAGTCACCCGCTAGTTTTATCTCAGTTATGGATTCCAATCTTTTGTTCCAAATGAGTCTAAGTTCTGGTGTTTCTTATTACTTGCATTTTCTTTCCAATTTATGTTTTAATCTATTTCTAGAGCAGGACACTTCCAGATGTTCAGTTTTGTGAAGTGTTAAGCATCTTAAGCATATGCAGATCCTCTGACCTGAGCACCACATAGGCTTTGCTTAGAATACCTTAGTCCTTTTAGAAGACTCATGTTCCATATAATTAAAAACAGAGTACAATGATGGTTATTACTGAGTTTTGCTTTTTTTGGCATTTTGCATTAAAGCAAAAATAAACCCTTAAATGAGCTAAATCCAAGATTTCGAGTCTGGCCAGATATTAGGGTTGGTTTTTTTTCAGATTGGTAGTGCCCATTTAAAAGAGTCATGACTGACAGCACTTTCAAAAATCAGGCCTCTGTCCCAGCTGTGAAAATGGCAGTCTCCAAACTTTAACTTGCCTTTTGAAAATATCAGCTTCAGCCAATGCTGCATTTTATACTCCATGTCTTATTTCTTTAAAAAACAAACCATCACTCATGCTGAATTTATCTAACACACAAAAAAAAAACCCCAAACCTTAAACTGGTTGTAGTGTTCATTTTGCAGTAACTATATACTGATGTGCAATTATAGTGAAGATTTCTACTGCTCAGGCTGTTAATATTGTAGGAAATGTAATGCAGAGAAATGTAGCAGAGACAGTTCTTATTTCTACCCCTGAAAGGGCAATTCTAGAGAGAGCTGGCTTCAGCAGTGTTTTAGCCAATACAAAAAGGGAGGAGTTTCTTCAATTCAAAAGAAGAGAAAATATTATCTTTTTATCATCAAATCATTTAGAAAAGAAACCACAGGTGGGAATCCTGAAAGCTTACATGAGTCAGAAAGGTCAAAAACCAATTTCTGACTTGTTGAAGAAACCCTCCTGGTTCTTTGAAGTGTGATTTTTTTTTTTTCTAGTGGTATTCTTGACCAGCCAGGCAACTTATTAGACAGTCAGACTGCTTCATGTGACTATTCTAAAGACTGTTCTGGCTTCTTATTTGCTCCACTGTTTAGTGGTTTGATCTGTGAAGGTTTTTTGGTTTTATTTGGTGATATCTGTCAGCCCTAAGATTTGCAACTTACAACAATGCCTACCTCTGTAGATCTTCAAAACATGGTGGAAAACTCTATATTTTTATTTTTTTTTTAATGAAGGTACTGACTTACAGAAAAAAATATCCAATAACATTTTAGAGTGAGGATCTGCTTTTGAATGTATAACTGGATAATATGACATGGCTTTAATAGTATACTTGGTAAAACTGTTAATAATTGCTGAGTCAAAAACTATTAATAACTGCTAAGTCAAACGAATATTTGTAAATAATGCATCCAGTCAAAGCATTATTTTTTTAATTGCATCTCCAAGAGTTTGTCTCCCAGAATATGTAGCATATCTTACATCATAAGTAAAGAAAATGGAAAAAGAAGATCGAGAATAGATAAGGGGGAAAATTATTTGATACCCTGCTGTTTGATAACAGTCACTGTTCTCATGTCAAATGGGATAGATTTTATTCAGAAAAATTACTTTAAATTACTTTTTGGAAGGAACTGGGGGGGTAAGGCCAGAATAAAAAAGCATTTATTGATGTATACAGTCCTGATACTTCTCCTATTGCCTTACCAAATTGGAGAAAATAAAAAATAAATTTAAAAAATAGTGAAAACTACCATAAAGGTAAAATCTCCTGGAATTTTTTTAATATACATTAATGATTTTAGAAATATTTCTCTGTAACTTCTGTAGGAATCTGCAGCATCTAACAGTAAACAGGACTGGGGGAACATTCAGTGCTAGACAAGAGTGAGTCCTGACAGACAGCTTGCATTTTTGGTTTAGAAACAACCTTCCTTTTATCTGGACCTGGCTGAATCAAGATATTTTTCCTATTGAATATCCTTTTCTGAGATCCACTTTTACCTTGAAGCAGGACTACACCATTGGTAAAGGAGTAAAATATCTGACTACAGCTTCTAGTTTCAATTTTCTCTGTATGAAACATTGAGAGATCTGTCCTTATTTATAATTCTTATTTCACTAAAAGTTTACCTTGCCTTGAAGATAATAGACATACTAAGAACAAGTTTAGTATGAGCTAGTATGTTGTTGTTTTCTTAGAAAAGGATGTATCACATGTTTACCAGAAGTTACTGTGGTATCAATTGCATATGAAATGACCTATTGAAACTTGGAGGAAAAATACACACAATCAGCATTCTCCAAGAGGAGGAGGGGAAAAAAAAAAAGGAAAAAAAACGCAACAACCTACTGGATTTCAGCTGAAGGTTTGCAAATCATTGTGTGAAATACTAACCTCTCATTGCACTCAACAGATCCTAGTATGTGACAGTATGAATCTTCTAATCAAGCTGCTTAAAACCCTCAGGCCATGACTTGACAATACAGTAAATCTTGCTTCAGAGCTCTTGTTCTAGGACTGTAAATGCCACAGCCATGTGATGCAAAGCGCTCATTTGGTACACAATCATTACTCTGTTTGTGCCACCTACCTTTTGTTGGGATCAGGTGTTGTTTTTCCTCCTACAGGTGACTTGAAACCCCTGCAAAAGAAGATGATATAAATGCTGTACTGTATCCTTTGAAGAGTTCAGCAGTAATGCAGTGGCATATTGATATCTAAACAAAATCAAGTTAGTATCTGATAGTGCAAAAATCTAGTATAAGTGGAGATGAAATTGCAGCCAGAAAAAGAAATCATTTCCTGGTACTCCAAAATAGCTGAAATTGCTAGAAGCACTGAAAAGTTATGTTGCAGACTCCTCCTAAAATTTGTTCTTTGTTCTACCTAATGGAGCTTCCTAAAATTTTGAGTCTACAGTTTCTACCACACAGGCCTCAGTACTAGTAATTTGAACAAGACTATGCAGTGTGAGATCCTAAAAATCCTATCCTTTGCCATATGTAGTGTAAAAGTGTGGGAGTTAATTTTTGGGGGGTAATGTTTTTCAGTTGCTACTGGATGATGACCAGAAAGTTGGAAGGCCTGACATCCTCCCACAGTAAGTTCTCACTGGTTTTCACTGCCAAAGTTTTCATGATAATCATCAAAATTTATACCAACAATTGTCCCTGACTGCACTTAATAGTAAAACAAGATGGAAAGAACATTTTCAAGAACAAACTGTTCATTTGTATGCAAACTACTTGTCCTGAATTTGTCAAAAACATCTTGCTTTTGCCTTACACCCACGCCAGAGCAGTTCCAAAATATTAAGTTTCAGCACACTTAATTCTTATTGTTCCTGGCATAGCATGCAGAAGAAAGGGATTCTGAGGAGATTTCAAAGCTTCTTGTGTGCAGCATAACAGTTGTTTACAACCTTACTGAACTGTATCAGTTAGCATCCTGCCTCATAAGAACATGCTTGGTACTGCTATATTTTAAATACAATTTTACTCACTTTTGTAAAATAATAAAGGATTAACAGATGACCTAACAGTTATTAGTAGTCAAATAATAAGGATACTTCTTATTTCATTGCATTTCTTAAGGGTTAATACATTATGATGCCAAATAAGTTTATACTTGAAATTAAGAAGTTTAAAGCAACTGCTGGCCTAAATAACTGTTCAAAGATTTTTGAATCTGAAGGTATTAATCAAAACTGGAAGGTAGTCAAAGACAAATTCGCAAATGCACAAATTTAAAGAAATCTAAATTACAAAATTTACAATTTTGAAAAGATGTTAGGTAAAGGAGGTTAAAAGACAAGCTGAAGAAGCAATAAAATATGATTGGAATATATGAATAAAATAAGAATGTTGAAACAGTTTTGTGATATTCTTAGGAGAAAGTTGAGTTATGCCTGCTTTTGGTTTTGCTGATGATGATAGTAGGAAGAAAAGGAATGCAAGTGATTAAGGCATTATTGTAATACTTTAAGTCACTTGTAGAATTTTCTGACAACTTTAAACCTTAGGAAAAAACCATAGCCACAAATACCTGTTTTCCAGCCACTATCTGTGACATCATATTTTTTAATAAGAGAGTCTTGAAAGAGCCATAATTTTCCAAAATCTGTTCTCTAAGCAAAGCTGGATTTATTTACTTGGAAAAGTGAAGTAAAAGGTTGGGGTATTTTTGGCATTGGTTTTATGTTTGGAATTTCAATACATCTGGGTATCACCCAATGTGGCACTCAAGTCTTATCTTACCGGTGTTTGAATGTCCTTGACTTTATGGAATCATAAACCTTGAGCTGAAAGTCCATCTCTCTCTGACTGCTGTGGAGAATTGCAGCCAGCAGCTATGGTCATATTTTCCTGGCTATTATGGATGTGCATTGAATAGAAGCTTTTCTTCCATCTGATGTGTGTAAGGTGATGAAGAATCTCAGCCTTCCCATTTTGAAGAGTGCAAGATACCTATGAGGTGGGCTCTTCTCTCCAACACCCACACAAGTGCTTGGAAATAAAGTGTTGGAAGTCACCCTGTAGCTGAAGATGCCAAGCCTTTGTCTACCCTGTTTCTGATGAAAAGTCAGAACAGAGGCTGATATTTTTCAACATTTTTTTTCACCACTTGATGCGCAGTTCCTGACTTCAGAGGTAAGTGTCATGTAATGGCACTTCCAGTAAGGGCAGTCAGATAATTCTGTATGAGTACAGTTTTAGCTATCAACTGGAAGTGGTTTAATACACCTAATAAATAGATATGACCGTTGTCCTTATTCTGGCTTTCTTTAACAATGCTAACTGTAACTTTGTATTGTTATGCACCAGCATAATAAAATTTTAGCCATATTTTTCTCAGTTTGACTTTTAAAAGAAAGTGGGTGTGCATATCTGCCTGTCTGTCTCTGTATGTATGTATATCAAAAAAGATTTTCAAAGTGGTAATGTGAAAGATGCAAGTAAAGAGTTCAGACGTTGGCTGTAGACCTAATCACATGGCTCATATTGAAAGATAACTACTTGGCTGAATTTGTCTCAAAGACATTTCGACAGCTCTTCATTTGTGTATTTTGCCAGTAACAGACATCAAAATAAGTGCAAAGATCTTTTTCCCCCTAAACCATCAAATTAAAACATTTGCTGTCAGTTCCTTGCAGTTCACTGCTCTTTCATAGAATCATAAAGTAACCAACTATGTGAACAAAAAAACCAAGTCAGATAAATATTTGTGTTGGGTTTTTTTCAATCAGAACTTTATGGAGACATGTTGGAAGGAACCTTAAGAGGTCATCTAATCTGCACCCCTGCTCTGTATGGGATCAGTTACACAGAGTGTTCCTGGCAGACATTTGTCTAATGTTCTTGAAAAATAGTCATTACAGGGTCTTCCTCAATCTCACTGAGTAACCTGTTCAAATACTATTCTTATAATAAGAATGTTTTTTTCCATTATTTAAATATTTTTGCATTCAAATACATTGCTTCTTTCCTTAGCACCATGAAGTATGAGGAACTGTTGATTACTCTTATAACAGTGATTTACTTATTTGATTTTTTTTAACATTACTATTCTATCTCAGCTGCTTAATTCTGTTGGTTGCCTCAGTAGCTGTATATATAACAATGGTCTCGTTGGCATAGAGTTTGATTCTGTCATCTTTTATTAATATAGATCTTTGCCATTGAATCTGATACCACATTACATGATACAACATCATATGCATACATATATATATTTATAAGAGAAAGATAGAGATACTGAAGTTCTAAGGGAGCAATCTGTAGTAAGTGTAACTATTTGGGAAAGATATTTCAAAATTTCAGAAATCATGAAGTACATACAATATATATTTACATAGCTGATATTTTTTACTTTGCATTTGCTGTGTATATATATACATATATCTATTTATAAAATACTGCAGTGTGGGCAAAAATGATACAAAATAATGAATAAACTAAAAATACAAAAATTCATTTCATATCCAGAAAGAGCTTCTATGTCTTTGGGATAGTCACATTCTAGTGACCGTGGCATAGAAGTGTGGGTCAGCTTCAGGCTAATTATAACAATAGTCAAACATTGTCTTTATGCGTAAGGCGCAAAAATATACAAAGACATGTACAGACATAAAAAATCACACACCACTTGTGCTTCTGAGCTTCTAAAACAGACACAGAGAAATACCATGAAAAATATGTGCTTCAGTTTGGTTCAGATTTTTTGACCAATGATCTTTGAGCAGGTTCACATTTTTTCCCAAACGGTTCACCCAACCATCATCAAAATGCGTAGTAATGAAAAGAACTGCAATATGAAAAAAAAACAAAAAAAGGCTTTGAAAGACCTTAAAGTTCTGAAACATTTGATCCAACGCATGTTGTCCACAGGCCTTCTTAAAGAGATTTCCAAAAGGGGAGATATATCCTTCTAGTTCCAAATACAAATCTGGAAAAAAGGTCAGAAGGGGAGCAAGCACCCTCAAAAAAGCTAGAACATTTGGGTCATTTCCTACAATATGATGTATTTTCAAAGTCTACTCCTTTTCTGGCTTCTAGTTTTTATATTCTTTGGTATTTCATAGCATTTTATCTTTCATGTCACATGTAAAAAATAGTGTTCCATGTCTTAACAAATGAAAGAGTTGTAAGATTTCATCACTGGTACTGCTCCATACTCGTCATCCGTGTAGGATTAACACACTCAGAAGCACAGCGATACTGAGCTACAGCTTCATCCTCCATAAAAGAAAGCACATTTTTATTCGGGGAAAAAGTAGTATCAAAGTACTTTCTAGTTCTTTGGATGCACTTGTTTAAAGAAACTTTTTCTCTCTTTCCTTTTCCCTATATGCCTCTTCTGCTCACCAGCCTAAGAGAAAGTGTTGCTTTGATTAACTTGTGCCTATAATGTTGTAAGTCTGTTCTCTAAAAGACCTGTTTGGACTCCGACTTGTAAAATTTTTTTAGAACATTGTCCAATGATCCAATCAGTCCAAAATAATAATGTCACAAGCAATTCTTTTTTTGGGGTTTTATTTTGTGTTTAATGCCATGGCCTGAATTTACAAATCCAGCCTTACTCTATATGTATCTGCAGAGAATGAAAAGAACTTTGATAGTTAAAAATGACTGCCTTGTTAAAAACCTTACTGTCTCCTCGTTTGATAGTCACCTTTGAAAGCATTGTAAAATGTGACAAAGGCAAAAAAATTTCTCAGAGAGGGGCAAGCTTTAGGCAGTGTTTGAATATCTGGGGATCTGCCATATTTCTCGACTAACACATTGGCTTAATGAAAAAATTAATAAATTCCTATTTATTGATTTTTTTTCACTATTTATAAATTGAAGGGAGAGTCTGAGATCATGTCATTACAATAGGACCATAAATTAAACCCATCCACAAGTTCTTATTGAAGATGCCTCCACATTTTCATTTCAGTTCACTTTTTTCTGGACTGTAGATACTAAACACTCTTTATCATGAAAATGCCTGAACTCTAGTTTTTTCCCATTTCAACAGGTTCATCCATGCTTCTTACAGCTTGTACTCTCCCTAATATAGGGTGATTAACAAAAGAGTATGAGAAAAGCAAAAAATATTAGTGCTCTAGAAAGCAGATTGCAGAGGACATAACAGAGGTGTGACTCTTGGTGTAGTGTGTCAATTGATGATGACAAAGGGCCATTGTTTTAGAACAAAGCCTTTCACCCTGGAGGGAGCTCTGTTGGGTACAGTAGGGTCTGGATGAGTGAATGGAAGTCGATAACTGAGCCCTGCTGCTGCCCCTTCAAAACACAGCTACAGGGTAGAGAGATACCAGTGTCTATCTTCCTTCTCCTGTGCATGGAGTACTCAGAAGTGAGGGCAATGGTGAAGGTCTCAGGGCTGAGATGGCTCTCTGAGACCTGTGCACCTGTGCACATCCTGACAGCCACACAAACTAGTGGGCAAAAATATACTTACCAGGAAGCAACCGAGTTACAACTTGTTGGAAGAAAAGAAAAATACGTTGATTGAATATGCTCCCTAAAGAAAAGAACCATAAAGCTTTTAGAGGCACATTTTAGAGGTTGTTTCACTGGCATGACTGAAACAAAAAAAATTACTTTGGCAGCTGTACTTGCAAACTAGAAATGAGTATATCCATGCAAATGTACTGGCTGATAGCATTTTTAAAGATCTGAAGCAGGTATATACATTTATAATGTCAGAGTCTGCCTACTAGAGAGCTTCCATGTTAATTTTATTAAGCTTTATACCCAGTTACAGTCATGGTTTGACACTGGCCAGATGCCAGGCACCCACAAAAGCTGCTCACTCGTCCTCCCCTGTTACAGCTGGGCAGAGGAGAGAAAAATTTAAACAAAGGGTTCATGAGTTAAAGACCAGGAGAAAACACTCCAAGGGCAAAACAGGCTCAACTTAGAGGTACAAAATAATTTTATTACTAACAAAATCAGATGAGGATAATGAGAAGTAAAAGAAGCCCTTAAGAAACACCTTTTCTTTCCCCAACCCCTCCCTCCTTCCCATCAACAGCACAGGGAGACAGGGGATGGGGGTTCTGGTTAGAGTTTGTCACCTGAGGTTTTCTTCTGCTGCTCAGGGAGAGGAGCCTTTCCCCTGTGACACCCTGGGATCCCTCCCATGGGAGACAGTTCTCTGTGAACTTCTCCAGCATGGCTCCAAACCTCATGAGCAGCAGTTCTCTCAAATCTGCTGCAATGTGAGTCCCTCCCAGGGGCGCACAGTTCTCCCCAAACTGCTGTGGCTTGGGTCACTCTTCCACAGGATGCAGTCCTCCAAGGACAGGCTGCTCCAGCCTGGGAGCAAGGGCCCCCTCCCTCCACTGGGTCTCCCACAGGATCAGAGCCTCCCCCAGGCATCCCCCCACTCTGGCATGGGCACCTTCCCCATGGGCTGTGGGTGGATCTCTGCATCCCTGTGGATCCCCAAGGCTGGGGGTGGATCTCTGCATCCCCTGTGTATCCCCACGGGCTGTGGGTGGATCTCTGCATCCCCTATGGATCCCCACGGGCTGCAGGGGCCCAGCTGCTTCACCATGGTCTCACCATGACCTGCAGAGGAATCCTGGCTCTGGGGCCAAAAAAAAAAAAAAAGACACCACCAAGAATAATCTATCTCATGTTGTAAAATTAAAATCCAGAATTTAAGGGACATAAACTGCTTTGATTTGCTGCTATTGTATTCTAAAGTATTTATAGTATCTATAGACAAAAAAAGGGATGCATTTAGAATTGCACATCAGTCTTCACTTAGAAGTGCTTTATTTTGTCTAAGTCACGCCCTAACATAATTGTAACATAGCATTTGAAGTTAATTATACTGTATCTAGGAAACACCCTGGATTTTATTGCAAGGCTGAATATGCCAAATGTTTGGGTGCTTCCACTGCCAGCAGCGAGTAACACAGTAAGAAAGTCCAGCTTCCTGTAAAACAGGATAAAACAAGACTTTTTATAGACATAGTGAAAATATACATATATTCATGACTCAGTGGAATGAGTCACAAAAACTGTGTTTTCACTTGAGAGGAAACGACTTTAACCCATCTTACTGAGTTTTAGATGGGTCAGCCATATTTTTTTGTTGTAACTAGTTTTATGATACTCTCTTCCTGCTTCTCTTTTACACACCTTGTGAATAAAGATTACATGTTCTCAGGGTTCTTTTAGATCTGCAAAATTCACATATGAGACAGAAAAGTGATCAGATTACCTCTTTCAGCTGAAAGAAAAATAATTTTTTTTAGGAGGAGAAACAAAATAGTATAAAATAAAATAATTGTTGTTATAGAACAAACATAAAACTAGAAGTTTTAGGTTTGTTAGTTAGAAAAGATCTGATGCCTACCTTCTCTAACTGTCTCTTAAGATACTCACCAATGTGACACTTTTCTGTCAGTAGGGAATGAAGTGGCTTAAATTGAAATATGCCCTGAAAATTTAGGACTGGTATTTCTGGTTCCTGAAAAATTCTAGTGCACTCAAGAGCCTTAGAGTGTGATCCTCTAAAGAAAGCTCTGTAAGGATCTGATTCTTTTCTACTCTCTACCTTTGGCAGTGTACAAGACTAATAGAAAAGTAACTGGATCCATGAATATAACTATAATTATAAGAATCACAAGAGCAGAAATACATTCCTTAGGAAAATTTGCATCTTACATGAAATAACCCCATTCAATTAAAAGAAAATCAAAACCAAAAGGAAATGCAAACACTACAATTAAATTCTTTACACTTAGTAGTCCTGCACTGATTTCCCTCACCTTTTAGCATGTACATACAAACTGTGCACAATAATCCTTGCTGGAATATGCTTAGCATGAATTTGGTGAATATCAACCACTGGAGTTTTATTACTTTGGTGCATAAGTATTTGTTGCAGTGAAAATTCCTGATTTTTCAAAAATAAATGATGAATAAAAATGCATAAAAGTCAGTTAATATGTCTGAACTTGCTCAATAACATGGCCTGGCTCAACCAATGGAACTAGTTTTTTATTCAGCAGAGACCTCTTAAATTCATTGCCTCACTACATAGTAAATCTGCTCTTTTAGCAGGTTTTTCTTTTAGCAGGTAGTCAATTAAGGGAGGGACAGGTGTCTTCATGATATATATCTTTACAGTGAAGTGTATTTTCTCACAACATTTCAGTTATCTTTAAATTTCACGACATATTATTTAAAGAGTGGTGTCCTAATTAAGTTTATGATTTCCTAGGTAACATGATTATATTTTTAAGCATATAGATGGTAAGGGAAGAATACTTTTATTAGCAACTCTCTTTCTTTTCACACTCTCAATGCTATATATTTTAACCAGGAAAGAAATATAACCACTCATTGTAATTCTCATCCTTTACTCTTCCATAAACTCATATATGTGTACTTAAATGTGGATAAATAAAGGAACACCATAAAGTTATAATTTAGAAATTTAGGGTAAGTGGCAAATAGAATATTTAAAATGTACAAGCATTACATTCCTGATTTTCCGTGTTAGGGGAATTCCATAGCCTAAATTGCAAGAAGAACATAGGTGCATTTTGGGTGACAGAACAGAAACAGACCTGTAACACTTATTGGATTAATTTTTAACTTCTGAGCATTAGAGTGATAATGGTTATTGTTGTAAAGAAATAGAAAAGTGACACCACATTATTTCATCAAGTGTATGCCATAGAAGCCTAATTTTTAATTAAATTCCCTACAATTTAGGGTTCATAGTAACCAAATAATTGAAATGTTAGATGATTCTGAAATGTAAACCTTATTTCTAATGTAGGCATTAAAATGCTGTCATAAACAACCATTCTATTCTTAATTGAATTTGTAAAAATCTCCATTATTTAAAAAATAATACATGTACTAATGGGATTTGATAAGATTACTGTAACTGAACACTGCTATAAGTTCCAAATCCTAGGAACACTGTATATATTGCAGATGAATTAGCTGTTCTTAAATTAAGGAATATTACAGTCAGTAATGGTATGACATTCTTTTTTATGGCTGTGGCTTGGGTTATAATGTGACAGAAAAAAAATGTAATGTTTCCAAAATGACAGTTTTTAGATTTGTGTTGCCTGAGGTAGTTCAGCTGAACAATAAACTATAATTTGATTGATGGAAAATTGAAGTGGTTCATCTAACTTGCCAGTCTGTCTTACCCAAGGCTTTGGTTTTGCATGTATGATGATGTATCACAGTTTTAGAGATAATGTTGTTTGTATTATACATGAGATTTTTTTACACATAAAAATGAAGACTTCATTACCCACTAAAGATCAAAATATTCTATGGATTAGCAAGGAATCAGATTTGTTTGAGAATGGATTTGTACATCAAAATGTGCTCTCTTTGTGAAACCAAATGATAAATAACATATAGGATCAGAGTGCCTTTATTTTCATGAGCAAATCAGCCATATCACTGGTTATGAAATTATTAACTTAAAGGAAAGGTGACATATGCACCCAAGAGAAACAATCAGAGAGTGGTAGCTTTCCCTTCATCCAGAATTAATCCTGTGAAATAACAGACCAGTCAGCAGAAATCTTTTCAAAAGAGCAATAACATTATTGTAGATAAATTAATATATACTTTTGGAAGAAAAAAACAGATTAAGAGAAAATAATAGAGATACTATTAAATACATATTGGTAACCTTTATATATGGTTTGGCTTTTTTTAAATTACTGATGCAGTGTGCACCCAGAAGCAGCTTCAGAAAAATTACTCCATATTTTTTTTTAGCATCTGTGAGGACAATTTTAAACTGATGAAACCAGTCAGTCACCAGCCATTTGTTTTCCTTAACTATTTTGCATCAAGAAGGATGTTTGTCATCAAACTAGTAACACCAGGCATCTCTAAAAAGCTAAAAATAAGGTATGGCATCTAGTTTCAGCTGCTAAAGGAAGCAAGGTTTGAGAAAAGGATCATATAGTGGAGAATATGATTATAATGTCTTGTTTTGATTCCTTTTTTCCCCTTCATTTCCATTCAAAAGGAAAGGCCAGCTGTTGAGCCATTTTGAACAAGAGTCTTCGTTATTGTTTTTCTTCCTCCCTAAGAACATGAAACAGCTATTGGCTTTCCAAGTGAAACTGTAACACTCGAACTTGAAGAAACAGGCATATTACATCTCTCTCTGCTATTTATTACCCTGCAAAACACTAAACAAGGCTATGATCAAACAAAACTGTGGTAATCCAGTCCTCTGGGAGATTTAATTGGCATACTGCACTCTTTATTTTTTCTAACAATATCCCAAACTACAGATGTTCAAGAGTTGGGCCTTAAGCAGCACATAGAGCTTCTTATCATTACATAGAAATGCAGGGAAATTGTATTTGAAACTATCCTTGAAGTAACAGAAGATCTGTCTGTAATGAGATTTCCAAAATTACTGTAGGGAATTCTCTATAGTGGAAATGCTTTCTTCGTGGGTCATTACATTGCCATAAGTCTTAATTTTCCAGGCATTTTATTCCTTCTCCCTCTGTGTCGTGCTTTTTATCAGGGTTCAAATCTGGAAATGCCATTGTCTTTTCAAAACTGCTACTTAACCATAAATTCAAGGAGATGAACAGAGATGATGCATCAACAGTAGGATTGGCCTTTCTCTGTTAGAAAAACAAAACAAACCAACCAAAACAAACAAAAACATGAAGAAAAGTCGACAGAAAGCTTCTCTGTATTTTTCAAAGTAAATCAAAGACTAAAGGAGAAATAAAACTGCTTTATATAAGAGATATGGAGAGAAATCTAGTCATGGAAAGAAAATAAGAATCAACTAAAACATAAAATGGGACATGACATTTTGAGTCGTCTATTCAAATTACAGACAACACATCATATAATGCATTTTATAGTTATTAACTCTATCTGAAAGCTATTTAGGATTTTTTTTGCTACTCCTCTGATTTTTTACCACTCTTACTGCCTGGTAGAGAGTGAGTTAGGGATGTCCCTCCAGTTTCCAGAAAAATGTAGTAACTGAAAACTTATTTCCAGTTCCTTAGCTGGGACTAATCAACATAATATTTCATCTGAACTAGTTTTTCTTTCATCCTAGTATTACTAATGGTTTATTGATAGGCATATTTATTTGGGGTAATCATCCAAGGGAAGCAACTCAAGAAGGGTTGGTTGGAGGAGTATTGGTTAGTGACCATGAGATCAGCACTGCTTTGGACACAAGAAAAGGCAAATTTACAAAGTGAGGGGTCAAAGCCAGCAATAGGGAACTATTATGAATAGTTCATCTTGGTAATGGCTGCACTTCCTTTTACCATCATTCAAGGATTCAGTGAAATTAAAGTATACTAAAGGAAACAAAAGCAGTAAAAAGAGAGTTGGGATTACATGCTTTTTCTGAGAATGTCAGAAAGAGGGAAGAGAGAGTTAAACCAAAAGTAAATATTGTTCCTAGTAATAGTAGTATGAAATTGGTCCTGAATGTCTTCAAGCTGGTGGGGGGTGGGGGGAAAGGAAGCTTTGAATTGCTTGGTCACAGGAAATCTTGAATAGTTTGCTAGTTGAAGCAGTGGGATGAAAGCCAACCTGCTTTTAAGATACTTCAGGCACTTTACATCTCCTAGCAAACTCCAACTCAGCTTGACTTTAAAACATTACCTTCTTTGCTGTCATACTTTGTTCCCATTATGTATATGCCTCTGCTTATACATGTTCTGAGAGGGTTATTCATATATAATTCCTCTTTTTGTAAGGTCTCTTCTGTTTATCCATGATACATCTTACTGTTAAGTTTAACACTTTTGACTTGGAAAAGCTTCAGACCTCAAGTTCTTAAGGTCAGGTTGGCTATCTTCAAGGTTTTTTAACAAAAGTTGCTTTACTAATTAATTCCTGTATCAAAATATATACTTCTGAAATCCCAAACCTTACTGACTGTCCTACTTTTGTATGTTTTCCCTTTAATTTAAATTGAACGTACTTTTTAATTAACTCCATGTTAATTACTTAAAGTTACTTTCACCAAAAGTACTTCTGGGGGATAGTTGATTAAGAAACACGTCAGCTAAACACATCTAGGAATACAGAGTCCCTCTGACTATTAGTTGCATTTGTTCTCCAACATATACCTTGAGAATTAAAATTTCTAAGTGTCATAACTGTTGAGAATAGTGTTTCTTTCCATTAATTTTACAGATAACTCTATCCATAGATGCAGTCCTATCTGATTACCTGAGTGCAGAGGAGAGTTCTATCATTAATTATCCCATGTAAATTTTTCCAGCCTTCCAAAAAGTGACCTTGGCACTTTTAATATGTCTATTCCTTCTTTTTTTCCTTTACATTTGATCACATGTTGTGGTTTTTTGCCATTTTCCCTTTTTGTCATTATTTCTGGATAAGTCCAGATGTGTATTTCATACTTCTTTTCTTCTCCAGGGAACTTATTAATCCTTTTGTCTTCAAATGTCTGTTTCCTGTTCTGTGTCACTAGTTCAGGATTCTCTAATTTGCTGTACAGGTTTCTGACAATAAAGGCTTCTTCAAAAACCATTAAAATAATCTGCAAAATTAGCTAAAAAAAATTGAATTGAGCCTATGGTAGTAATTCAATTGTCATGGTACCTCCGTGTCTCACTAACATGCAGAAAATTTTAGATTGGAAGGCTGTAGTATCCAAGCTTTGCAGATGCAGATAACTAAGTCAGATAGACTAAATGTTTATCCAAGGTCAGACAGGAAGTTCTTACAGAAGCATAAAAATATCTATTGCAGTTTTTGTGTATTTCCAGTCCCTTGCCTTAATCAGAATACTTATCCACCCTCCACCTGCCCGCAAGACAGAGTATAGAAATACTGTGGGACTGACTGTTCAAAGAACAGTAGGGAAAGACTCTCAATATGCAATGGCCTGTCAAACTTTGTGACAGTTCACCCTTCACTTTTTCCTGGTAGTTATTGTCACAGCCATCTGTATGCTGATTTGTTTAAAACATAGTTTGTAGAATATGCAACCAAGCATCTGATCCTTAATGTACACATCTAAATTCCTTGAGCTCTTTGAACATTAGAGAAAAGCAACCATTTGTGACTTTTTAATTGGTGTCAGTTGGCTGTATCATTGTTACTACATGATATATGTTACAAGGACTTTTCTTGCTGAAGGTAGGTGCATAGAATGTCACTTTACATTTTTTGCAAGTAGCCAGTATCTCATCAGGTTTGCATAGCACATCATTAGCAACATCACACAGTGTGACAGAATATTGTGCCCAAATATTAAATGTTGATTCCTTAGCTGAAAATATATTCTTTTTAGGTTGGAAAGCAGTTTCTATATCATAATGCAGGTTTCTGAACCAAAATAATCATGTGGTTTGTCACAAAATTGCAAGCTGACAGATTCTACACAGGAATCTTTTACATTTATTCACATCACCAACGCATTGCAAACAGCTCTCTCTCGTTTATTTTGACCTAAGGTCCTCTTAATCGTGCATGAGTGCTAGCAGGCTATTTCCAAGAAACTAATATAGAAACAGATTTTGATTTAAAGATTTCTTTTTTTCAAATACCAAATATCCATGTCCTCTTTCTAGTTGGTTGAAGAACATAAAAAGTTATGATGGTTCCTATTTATATTTTAAAATTGTATAAATTTTTAAAAGAGGTACGCCTACAATTCATGTTATTTGTACTTTGCTACACCCGCAGACAATGAGAATATGTGCTTTCCCACTCCTATTAATTTGAAGAATAAGAATAGATTCTTTGATTTTATGATCAGGTGAGTCTGTTTATCCTCAGGGAAGACATGATGCGGAATCCTGGATTCACTGAAAACACTAGCAGTAACTTTTGCAGAGCTGGAATCTCTCCCATTGTTCTATACATAGAATTCTATCTTAAATATGCAGGAGATTCCTGACAATATCTCAGGCTTTATATTCAACTATCATTTTCTACACCACAGCTCATTTTCTGGTACTGGATAATTTTGAACCAACACACATGCTTGCAACCATTGCTAAAGTCTTTCTGAAGTACAATAAATATTCAGACTGAAAATTCTACTAACTCAACAGACAGAATAGGCTGAAAATCTTATAAATGATGACAACTGCTATCGTTTGTATATGACATAAGAGAACATGCAGACATATGGAATTAAAATTCCTAGCCATAAAAATCTTATAAAACAAAATTAATTTATATAAAACTTAATTATAAGCATATCTATACATTAACAGGATTATAATTACAGATCCTACGTTTTAAAGAAAACAGCATCAAGGCAACATACCTCTCTCTGTGCATTTAAAAAAACGCAGGTATATTAAACAAAAACTTGAGAACAAGGAAATGCTGCGGGATTTATGAACTGATTTCCTCTAAGAATTAAAAATATCTTTATTTTTTAATCAGAAGAAGTTGATATCCAGATACGATTTGTAGGAGTAGGATTGATCCTCATGATATCTCACAGCTGTAACAAAAATTCTATAAGGCGGTTTTCTCTGGAGATAAATGATGAAACTGACCTTACACTGACCAGAACATCAAAGATCAAATAACCTTTCTGAATGACCTGTTAGTTAAACCAAATTGCATTAAACCAAATCCAGAGCATGAATGTGACAATTTGTAACCAAGTACCAGTTTATTTGGAGACATCAAAAATGCTTAGGGTTTTCCTAAAGAGCAACATCCTTGATTGTTTCTGAGTGTGAAAACACCAGAATGAAACACAAACAAAGATTTCTCAAAAGGATGAGAGATGACTTTCAAAATGACCTGACAAACAGCATTGCAAGACGCTCTGCCCCACTGGAGAGCTGAAAAACAAGGGACAGTATTTCTATGAATCTCTTTTTCTGAGGCCAAAACACATTCTAAAAGTGCAGTCAGAAAACCTGGGAAAGTTCAGTACAATTGATGGTAAAGCCAAAGCTGCAACACTTCAGGCTTGGAATGCTTCAAATTGTACTGAAACTGAATGCACAGGATGCCTTCTTCAAGATAAACTGTGGGGGCAGGTTTCACACACACAAAATAATATTAAAAAGTACTTTTCTGATGCTTAAAGGTAGCTGCAAAAAAGAATATGAAGGGGTCATCCTGCCCTACAAATAGAAGAACCAAAAAAATAATTTAAAAACTCAAACAAAAATAAAAATAAGCAAACCCTCCAAGCCCACAAAACTAAAGAAAACAAAAAGAAAACCAAAACCAAACAACCCCCCCAAAACATACAAACAAAGAAGCAAAATGCCCCACACCAAGAAAAAGCCCTGGAATACTTGATTTCTTTTTGATATTTGTGTGTTTCCTCAGACTTGGTTTCTTGTCAAGTTTTCTCTGCCCAGTCTGCTACTGCTGAGCTGGCTATCCCAGGAGAGTCCTCTGTGGATGTTATAACTGCCTAAGTATAGGACTGGGGAAGTAGCAGGCTTGCCAAGCTACCCTGAGGTCTGGAGAGGTTTGGGCCCCTATCTGTCTGAACAAAGCATGTAATGAGGAGTCTGACACATGCTGAAAATCTCTTTAAAAGTTGGATTCAAGAGCACACTTTTCAGAAAAAGTGTATCTCTGAAGATAACAGCTTTGCTTCCTTGCTACATCTCTAGTAGGGTCATTCTCCCTCCGCTCACACCTTTATCCACAGCCTCTCACGCTCTGCCCACTTCTTGTTGCAGGTCAGCTCTTCCTTAGTCTGTCAGAAACCATTATGAGGCCAGACAACAAAGCAAGATATATCACAACCTATATACCACTTTGGGTTGTTGGCTTGTGCAGCACCTCTGAAGAACAACTAGGATTAAATGAACACTTCTAGCCCATGGACACTGACAGAACAGAAAATCAAAATGAGTCACAAGGGCATTTATATTTTGCCTGGGTTACTGGAATCACTTGTGGAGGTTGCAAGTGTGGTATGTGAATCAAAGACTAATTTATGTTGGAAAAGACCTCTAAGACCATTGCTAACCTAAAACTGCAAAGTCCACCACTAAACCATGTCCCTAAGTGCCACATCTACAAGTTTATTAAATACCCCTGGAGATGGTGATCTAACCACTACACTAGGTAGCTTTTTCCAATGTTTCACAACTCTTCCTGTGAACAAATTTTTCCTAATATGCTATTTAAACATCCTCTGGCACAACTTAAGGTCTCTTCCTCTCATTCTATTACTTTTTACTTGGTAGATGAGACTGACAACCATCTCACTACAAGCCAGCAGGCAGATCACTACAGCAGGAGTCTGTGAGGAATGATAAAGCTAAAGTGAGACAATGAGTAAGATCCAGCCTGAGGAATGTTCCCTGCCTATGCCTCTTCCATCATTACCACTGCACCCTGAGAACAGCTGACCTGTCAGCCTCACCTCTGTGCCTGGGAAGGTCATGGGACACATCTTCCTAAAAGTTGTGCTAAGGCACAGGGAGGACAGGGAGGTGATTTGGGACAGCCAGCATGGCTCCACCTAAGGCAAGTCCTGCCTCAACAAGTTATTGGCTTTCTATGATGGGGTGACTATATCAGTGGGCAAGTGATACGGATTCCTTTTATCTGGACTTCTATAAACTCTGACGCAGTTCCCCACCACAATACTGCTGGTAACAGATTGAGAGCAGCTCTGCCAAGAAGGGCTTGGGAGTGTCAGTGGGTGAGAGGCTGGATGTGACCTCACAATGTGCACTCACAGCTCAGAAAGCCAAATGTGTCCTGGCTGCATCCAAAGCAGTGTGGGCAGTAGGGCAAGGGAGGGGACTCTGTCTCCCTGTTCTGCTCTCTTGAGACTCCACCTGCTGTGCTGCATCCAGCTCTGGGACATGCTGCATAAGAAGGACATAGACTTTGGAGAGTCCAAAGGAGGGGCACCAAGTCAATTAGAGAGATAAAGTACCTCTCCTATGAGGAAAGGTTAGGAGAATTGGGATTGTTCAGCCTAGAAACAAGAAGGCTTTGAAATGACCTAACTACTGCTTTCCCAGTATCTGAAGGAAGTCTACAAAGAAAGATGGAGAGGACTTTTTATAAGGACCTGTAGTTACATGACAAGGGGTAATGGTTTCAAACTGAAACTAGGGTTAGGTTAGATGTTTGAAAAAAGTTCTTTAATGTGAGGGTGGTG
>VWZU01016810.1:0-22047 GCA_013397095.1 Sterrhoptilus dennistouni | reverse complement strand
GCCCCGCAGTCGCCCCGTGTCGGCCATGGCGTCCCCGTCGCGGCGGCTGCAGACGAAGCCGGTGATTACCTGCCTCAAGAGCGTCCTGCTCACCTACACCTTCGTCTTCTGGGTGAGCGTCCGCCCTTTCCCCCGCGACAAGTCGCGGCTGCGCCGCCCTGTCGCGATAATCGCGAGCTGCTGCGGCTTTCCCCTCTCCCCACCAGGTGTCGGGCATTGTGCTGCTGGCCGTGGGCATCTGGGGTAGGGTGAGCCTGGCCGTCTACTTCTCCCTGTTGGACGAGAAAGCCACCAATGTCCCGTTCGTCCTGGTGGGCGCGGGCACCGTCGTTGTCCTCCTGGGCACCTTCGGCTGCTTCGCCACCTGCCGTGGCAGCACCTGGATGCTCAAGCTGGTGGGTGGTCTGGGATGGGACGGGATGGAGCCCCATCCTCTCCTAACCCATCCCGACCCGTCCTGATCCGTCCCAACACATCCCATCCTATTCCTGATCCCATCCCTACCCCATCCCGTCCTACCCCATCCTGTCCTACCCTGTCCTCTCCTCCTACACTATCCTCTCCTGTCCCATGCCATCCTGTCCTACCCCATCCCATCTACCCTCTCCCACCCCATCCTTTTTGCCCGCAGTATGCCATGCTCCTGTCCCTCATCTTCCTCATCGTCCTGGTGGCCGCCATCGTGGGGTTCGTCTTCAGGCACGAGGTGAGTCTGGGTGGCCACTGCCATCTCCCAGTGCTGCAGAGTGAGTTTGATGCTGCTTTTACCCCAGTGCAGTTGCAGGTATCACTGGAGGGACAGAGGTGCTGGTTTGGAGCAGTGCTTAGTTTAGCAAAAATGGGGTTAAACCAGCACAAAGAGCAGCTGAGTCCCTCTAAGGACCCAGGAGGAGGAGTCTGGGTGCAGGGTCAGTCCAGCACGACATGTTGTCCCTCCATCAGAACAGACAGAGTAGCCCTAGACTGTAATTTCTGGCTTTGGTCTATCTTCTGCAATAATTTCAGTAATTAAAGCTCCTTGGAGGGTTCCTGTGCCTGCTTGGGAGGGAGCTGGCAGGGCGCATGTCCTTGTTATTACAGGCAGCATCCCTGCTGCCACAGTGCATCCAGCCTGCCCTTTAATACAGCCTCTAATTGCCTGGTGACTGGGAAATGTCTGCTGGCCATGGCCAGAGTCATTCCTGCCATCACTGAGCAGTGACTAACACAGAGATGGGGTCCTGCAGGGCAGGAGGGGACAGCACTGCCACTGAGACTCTGTCTTACAGATAAAGACAAATTTTGAGAGTAACCTGGACCTGGCCTTGAAGGACTACAATGCAACCACAGATCGGCACAGCGAGGCCGTGGACACCATCCAGAGAACGGTGAGAGGCCCAGGCTGGGAGAGTCTGGCTGCCAACGGTGGGAATGCTCCCCTGGGCCCAGGGTGTCCCCTGGCACCCCTGTGGCATTGGCACCCCCATCACAGGCTTTGGAATTTGGCAGATGCTGGGTGAGATGGGCAAGGGTGGGACTAGGGGTCAATTCTGTGATGCGACCAGGCTCCCCAAATGTGCTTCCCATTCCAGCTGCACTGCTGTGGGGTGCAGAACTATTCTGACTGGGAGAGGACTGAATACTTCAGCCAGAAGGGCATCCCTCGCAGCTGCTGCAAGAACCAGAACGACTGCTCCGAGGGTGATCTGAAAGACCCAAACAAGGCCAGGCTGAAAGTGTTTGTGGATGTAAGTTGAGCTCAGAAAAATCTGCCTGCCAGTCCTGGAGGTGGGAAGGGCAGGGATGGGTGTGTGGAGGAGGGTTGGTCTGTCCCTGTAGGCCTGAAAGGAGAACTGCCTTATTGATGCAGATGTTCAGTGCCAGGGACTTCCCTGGAGTGGAGGTAGGGCAAGGGTACGGAATCCTGCCTTCTGTCTGAGGGTTCCCCACTCCTTCCCTTGAGATCAGAGACCAGCCAGACCCAAGCACTGGCCTTTGGGGATATGTGTTTTGAAGAGCAGGTGAGTAAGGAAGTAGTTTCCCAGTAAAGTTTGTTTCAGCAGTGCTGACATCTCCCTTCGGTGCAAAGTCCTGACCCGGTGGTGAGGGTGTGTTACCTCATCCACAGGGATGGTGGAGTGATGCAAGGAACGTTCCCCTGCTGAGTCACCTTGCTCAGGTTGGGAGCAGCCTGAGGGCAGTGCTCCCCTTGATAAGGCATCTGGGCTGGGAGACTGGCTGGGGCAGTCCTGATAGGGAAGTGGCTTTGCTGATGCCTGGCAGGAGGGGGACAGCGAGGACCCCCCTGCTACCAGCACAGGAGCATCTTCCCCTGAAGCTGCTGGTACTTTGGGGAGGAGCTGCTTTGTACTTCTGGGGGTGGAAAGCACTGGATCCACCTGCTTAACTTTGCCTCTTCTGCAGGGTTGCTTTTTCCTGGTAACATCAAGGATGGAGTCCAAAATGAGTGTTGTGGCTGGAATCTCCTTTGGCATCGCTTGTTTCCAGGTAGATCTCTCTTGTCTGGCTCGGGAGGAGTGCAGAGTGAAGCTAGCACATCTCCAGAGGGATTTATTTTCAGTACAAAATGTGGTGTGTACAAAAGGCACAGTTGGTTTCAGTCAGGGAGGATCAGCTACTCTGTGGATTCCCTTTGGATTTAATCTGATTGCTGTGCTGGCCCCAGTCTCTTCAGCCCCAGGGCTGAAGCCACAGCTGTATTTCCTTGAGCCCAGGCTTATTTGGGAAGAGCTCCTCTCTGAAACAACAGACTTCAAGAAAAAACAAATGGAGATGGACAAACTCTGTGCCTGCTGTTGGCAGGGATCAAATTTGCTCCTTTTCTTTTTCTACCCACCCGCCACCATTAGCAGGAAGGTGTTTGGTACCACTTTTGTGGGGTTGCTGTGAGCGCCTGTGTGGCACCTCTTGTGCTGGTGGCGGACCACCCACCCCACGGGCCACCCTACCCTGCTGTGGCGTCCTCTCCCTCCCTCTCCTTCACTTTGTGGTACAAGCCACTTCCTGAAGGAGCTGTAGCAGCGTGCTGGCCAGCCCCGGCTCCAGCAGCTTTATCCCGGCAGGAAACGGGAGGCCCCTGCCCCCGGCTGACGCCACGCTGGGGTTTCCCGAGGTGCCGAGGGCTTTCCGATGCTCTGCAGGATGTGCAGCTGCCCCTCCTTCAGCGGGGCTCTGGAATCTGGCTGGGCTCTTGGTGCTGAGCAGGCAGCCTTGGCTTTGGAGGAGCTCAAATCCTGCCTCCTCTGGCGGCCATGAGGCATTGAGGTGCTGCTGGCTGGGCTGCGGGCTGGGGAGCCAAGATACTCAGCTGTGATGAGCTTGTCCCTATGTGTTTTCTGTAATGGATGGACTGAAGTGGAGCAGAAGTGGCAGCTGGCAGCCCCTGGCTGCAGCTCATGCTGCTGAGTGCTTCGGGAGAACCTTAGAGCCGGAGCTGCTCTGCTGTGCCCACTGCTCACCCCACTCCTCCCTAGCTGGGCTGGTCTGGCTCTAGGCTCACTGAGATGTGGCTGATACACCAGTACTGAACTGCACACACACTCCCAGCTGCAACATTATCTCAGCTGATGGCAGGCTTGAGAATTGTAATCAGTTCCTAGCTTTTACTGCCTCTTCAGCAAGCTTGGCTGGGTCATACATCTGTCAGGGACCCGTTGTGCCAGTGTGCCTCTAACATTGCTTGTAGAGGTCAGAATCATGCAGGATCTGGCCCTGAAGTCTGCACGTGTGCTGGGAGGCTGTGTTGTGATAACATCATGTTCCTGATGTGAGAACAGCAGCCTCGCTTCCCCACTGTCCTTGAAACAGGGAGAGTTGCTGCCATTCTCCTGTGTCTGTGTAATTGGCTGTGACACTCCTGATATCTGTGTAATCTTTGCAATTACCATAAAACAGTAGAAGCTTCATGAAGCAATGTGTAGCGGGATGGGACCTGGAGCATCTCTTGTGAGGAGCTTGTTTAGTCTGTGTCTGCCAGGATCCTGTGCTTCAGCCACTTGCTGTGATTCTGAAGCAGGGTGCAGCAGCCCTTGTTGTGGTTTGTAAACGCCACTGTCCATCCTTGGATTTCATCAAACCCTGCGTCAGTTAGTCAGGTTTTCTCCTGAAAACACCTCCTCCCTGATTTTGGCTACCTCTGACATGTGGGGGTTTGTTTTTGTCTCTTTTTCAGTTGATTGGGATCATTCTCTCCTGCTGCCTGTCTCGGTACATCACAAACAATCAATATGAGATGGTGTAGCTGGCCCCCAGGACTCTGTGCCTGTGGCTGGGTATGTCTGTAAGCTTGGTGGGCTGCCTCTGCCCCCCTGGCTGCTGCTGGTCACGCATGGGCTGGGGGTACCACATGTGGGGGGTTTAGGATTAGAGGGCACCTGCAAGACCATGTCTGCTGCGTCATTTTACTCTGTGTCATTTTACCCTGTATATAATCACACTCTGCTGTATGTCTTGCAGGGAATGGCTGGGGAGGATGCCTCCACCTCCAGTTTTCCTCTGGATGCTGCGCTGTGAAATCTTGCTTTCAACTGACTGATCTTCTTCTCAACTAGCTCATAGGAAGGAGTGCAGCAGCTGTCCTGTTGCACTCAGGGGATTGTCCTGACACTACTCTGCTGTGCCACTGCCTGGGATAGTTAGTGTGGCTGTAGCCAGGGCACTCCTCCAGGTGCTGCAGCCCCCAGTTCTTGCCCAGAGTGCCACACTGTGCTGGTTGCCTCCCGGGTGTCCCAGTGCTCATCTTCAGTGCCTCCCTAGGGAAAGAGATGCTTCCCCTTCTCTCTCGCAGCCCCTTGACATCCCTTTACTCTCCACACCCAGTTCTTCCCGAGATAGGGCTGTTAAAACACAGCCCTGCCTGCCTGAAGCCTTGGCTCAGCAAGGTTGTTGCCAAACTGTCTCATCTCTCCCCTGGGTTTTACATACTTTTTTATAGTTGTACTTATTTAAGTACAGGTTGTAGTGGTTCTTTGTATGCTGTAGTGAGTTTTGGTGATATAGCTCTTGGTGCCTTTACCTTGGTAGGTGTCCTTGCACCGATTCAGCTGTGACTTGATTGTTATTATTATGTGCTGCTTCAACTCATTTTATGTATTGAGTAGAATTCTTTTTGTCCTGAGACACAATAAATATTAAAATATTTTACTCTATGAAACCTCCTTGACTTTTCTTTTCATGTCCTGGAAATTCCTCTGCTCGAAGAGCAGCAAGTCCCCCTGGGGCTGATCTGCTCACTCTGGGCCAGGCAGGAACCTCTGGCCATTGCAGTTTGCATTCCTCCAACGTGCACTGGTGCACTTCTGCTTGCAAATAACTTCTGTAATTGAATTTTCTTCATAACAGCGGTTGTGTAACAGTGCTGGAACACAGGGCCTGGAGCACCCCAGCCCAGCAGCCGGGTGGGTAAATTCAGCCCAGTGTGAATATGTGCATCCTTGGACTGCTGGCCATTGGCTTGGAGCAAAGGGCAGGGCAGTGCCAGGCCCCAGCTGCTCCCCAGGGCAAGAAATTTAAGCTTTTAAATTCATTTATTACTGGTCATTTTTGGGCTGTTTTGTCAGCAAGCCTCTGCCTTTGTGAGCCTGGTGCTGCAGTGAAGGCAGTGAAGCACCCCTCTGCCAAGCTTGTGGGATTTTTTGGGTCTCAAGAACCGAACTCAAATGAGCTGTGTCTGGCTGGCTGCCTGTAGTGTTCCTAGGGAGCAGGCAGGTGTAAACAGAGCAGGGAAGCCAGAGGTAGCAGTGGTGGCCCTTTGCCAATGTCACCTCTCTGGAAAAAGCTGCCTGGGTGCTGTGTGAGCTGCCCCAGCCCAACAATAATCTGGCAAGCCAGCCTTGCTGCTGACGGAGGAACCTGGAGGGAAACGCCCAAAATCCTCGTGTTGCATTTAACCCAGGTGAGTAAATCAGACTGTTATCAGCTCCTGGCTGGCTGAAAGCCTCCTGGCTTGGGATGGCAAGGCAGAATGTGTCAGAGCATGGAAGCCAGGCTGGAGATTGGCTAAAGGCAGTGGATGGATGGATGGAGACAGGGCAGGGACATGTGAGAACCAGGAATAGATTTGGATAAACCCATCGTCATCTTAAAGCCTTCACAGAGGGAAGGACCCTGCCTGGTCTGTGCCCCTGCCTCTGCAGGCAGATTCCTTCCTGGGGCATCTGGTGGAGGTGAAGCCAGGTGGATGGGGATAGTTCTGGCAGAGGGTGGCACGGGGAGCCTGGAGGTTTCCAAGCAGCTGCAGGAAAACCAGCAAGGGTGGTGCCAACCTGGAGAATCTGGAGGCTTGTGTAGCCTGCTCATTCCCACAGGCAGCAAAAGCACTGCAGCCATCACAGGGTATGGATCTTGCCTGTTTAAAGAGCACTTATGTAGACAACTCCCTTTAATTTGGAGAGATGTTATGGAAATACAGGCATGTGCTGGGGGAGATGCCAGGCAGACTTGGGACACCAATGTCCTGGGAAAGGCATTGGGTACACCTTGGTCACCTGTCTGGACACCCTGAACAGGGACAGAAGCATTGCTGGCTGGCTCCAGGGCTCTGGTTTCTTCCAGCAGCTGTGGCTGGGTGTGTTTCACATATCCCCCTGCTGTGTTTGCACCTCCCCTCTCAGTGGGATAAATGTCTCAAGGGACTTGTCAGAAACGCTTGGTGTCCCCAAGGCTGGTTTGTGTCCCTTGGGATGCAATATGGGGAGCTCTGCTGCACTGTGTTCCCAGTGCCATAACCACTTTGTCAGTGCAGCCATGAACTGGGAGGAGGGGAACTGCCCTTTAAAGATGCTCACATCCCCATGGGAGCTGCGAGGATATGAAGGGGGTCTGGCAGCCCCGGGAATGCCACACCTGGGCATCTCTGTTCCCAGCCATGTCAGTGTGCTCCCTTGGTGACACTGAGAGGGTTTTGCCTGGTGACATCTGCAGGATATCACAGCTCCTTGGCAACAGCTGGCTCCCTGGCATGAAATCTGGGACCTGGCTTTGGCATGAGCCCCAAGCTCATGAGCAGAAGTTTGCCTAGGGCTGCACGGGGATTTTGGTGTAAGCCTTCAGCCCTGCGGCAGGCAGTGTCCTCTCAGGGCAGCTGCAGTGTGGAGGATGTACTTCTTCCCTCCTGCAGCTCAAGTTTGCACCCATTTGCTGGTGACAGGGCTGGGGACAGCTGGTGGCACTTAGGGTCCTCCACAGGTATGGATTCCCTCTGACTTCGGCTCCGTGGTTCCTCAGGGAGCTCCTTGTGCCAGCTTCTCCCAGTGGTGTGCCTGCGCTGCACACCACTCCAGAGGGGACTGGTGGCACCCCTGAGCTGTCACTAACAACTACTGAACACATCAGGGCTGGAGAAGAGGGTCAGGACATGCCGAACAGCCACTAGCTCCATCAGGGAGCAAATTAGGGACCACTGCACGTTCCCAGTGAGGTGAGCTCTGGCAGTGCCCGCACCTGAGTTATGGATGCTCCTGACGAGGCAGCCACGCAACTAGATCACTTCGCAGACCCATTAAGCATCAGGCTGGGACTAAACGACTTTCCATTCTCATTGCAATCGCTCATACAAGACGTTTATTGTCCGCCTCTCGCCGCTCAGCCCGGCGCCGCCGCTCTCGGGCGCGGGGTTGCGGGGGTGGCACCCCGGGAGGAGCCCCGGCCGGAGGTACCTGTGCGGGCTGCCTGGACACCGCCCGGACACCTGGCCCCGCTGTCGGACACCTGGAGGGCGGCAGGGTGGCGGGCGGGCGCTACACCCTGCCCAGCATCCGCGCGATCCACCAGTTGCAGGGCATGATGATGCGGCAGATGACCCTGCCGCCTTGGTAGCAGTAGGGGTAGGGGTAGTAGCCTAGCAGCGGCTCGCAGACGCGCCGGCAGTAGCGGTTGGCACGGCGGCACTGGGCGCAGCAGTAGCCTCGCTCGTCCCACAGAGGGTGGAACTCCAGCCCGTTCTCCGACTGCCGGGAAGAGACAGAGTCAGTGCAGGGAGGGGCTCTCGGGTGGCTGAGGCACCCCGGGAGCACGGACAGGACAGCCTGGGAGGGCTGTCTGGGCACCCCAGAGGGGAAGCAGAGCTCCCTAGGAGCATGGAGACACCCCAAGGGCATGCACAGGGCATCTCAAGGAGCAGAGCCGGGACACCCTGGGACCATGGCCAGGGCACCCCAGGTGTGATTCCCTCACTCACGTAGTCGTTGACGGGCAGGTCCTCCTCGGTGAGCTGCCGTGCCCGACGCTTGGGCCCCGCCTGCCTGTCCTTCCCCAGCTCGTGCTCACTCCCTCCATCCAACCAGCTCTGGTTGTCTATCAGCAGCTCAGGGTCTTCTTCTTCTTCTCCCTCAAGGTTTGCCAGCTCAGGAGCTATGGGAAGAGTCCAAATGTTGCTGCCAATAACCACAGAACAGGAGGAAAAAAGCAGCAGCAAGAATTAATGTCTCTACTAGAATTTGGTGCCAAGGTGCCTGGAAAGCCCACTCACAAAGCAGCGCTCCATTGCCTCCTGCTCTCACCCAGCCTGGGGCATAAGAGATAATGTAAGAGATAATGGCCCATTCCATCCCCATGCCCATGGGTGGTTGTGGTTGGTATCTTCTGCATGGGGCTGTGGGTGTGTTGAAGCACATCCTCATGGTGGGCTCTGCTGCTGCGGGCTGGATTTGTAGAGCCCCATCAAAGCAACATTATTTGGGGCAGATCACGCCCAGCTACAGCTCTCAGCTTAGGAAAGAACCACTGCAGCAACATCCTTTGTGAGGGAAGATGCCAGCCAGCCTTGGGACACTGCTGTCCTGGCAAAGGCTTTGGATGCACCTTGATGACCCAGCTGGACTCACTGGCCCAGGTGGGGTCTGAGAGCAGGGACAAGGAAGCAGAAAGGAGACAGCAGTCAAGGACACCTGCCTCCCTCTGCATCAGGGAGCTCTGGTGCACACCTGCCCTCTGGGCCATGGGTGAGCTGGCCAGTACCTGTGAGTGATGCCATGTGCCTCTGTGGCTGCAGAGCAGAGGGAGTTTTCTCAGCAGGGATTTTTGAACTGGCTCATGCAGCTGGAAGTGGGTTAGAGAGAGCAGGTAATTACACCAGCAGATCTCAGAGGCCACAACCTCTGTGAGGGCTGTGTAGTGAGCAGCTGGAGGTGGCAACCCTGCTGTGTGATTTAGATGCAGATGTCTGCTCACACTCTGATGTTCATGTGGTGACGAGAATTTAGGTGTCCCAGTTTCCAGCAGCGCTGCTTTCTTTGCAGGTACAAGGGATTATACCTTTTTTTCTCCTTGTTATGAGGAGGGTGGCCACTCTGCAAAGTGCAGGGCGGTGGGGAGCCAGCAGAAACAAGTGCTTTGAAGAGAGAAACTTCAGCCCCTGCTTTTACATTGGCCGTAATCTCCTGTGGTCATGGGCAACACTGTGTTCAGGTCTGAGATGTATAATGAGGTTGTGAAAATGGGTTCCCACCATGCCACAGAGGGCATATGGCAGAGGGGCCACAGGGCTGTTCCCAGTGAGAGACCTCATGAGCCCCCTGGGGAGGAGGTGGCTCCTTGTACCTGCTATTGGCGTGGGGTGGATCCAGAAGATGGTCACATTTTTGCAGATGTCAAAAATTTTGGAGCTCTTCAGGAATTCCTTGTTCTGAATGGGCTTTTCCCCAGGCACCCAGACCACAGACTGCTCAAAGTAGGTGGTAGTGATCTCTTGTCCCTAGAAGAAGAGCAAGACATTATCCTGGCCTGGTGAGACACCCTGTTTCCCCCACTGGCTTCTTCTCCTCCCTTTGGCTTAGAGACACCTCCACTCCTTCACCTGCCTTGGCTCATTGTGCTCAGGAGACGCACCCGACAGCCCTCATCACCCTGCTCTCCTCTCAGTTCATCATCTAAGACCCTTTTCCTGCGCAGTCCCCGCTGTCTGGAAGAGCCTTCTGGAGCTCCTCTAGTCATTTAAAACACAAGATTAAAACACCTCTGCTCTACTTTGTTCCGAAGACTTAATTCCTCTCTCCTTCTGCTACTGATTTTTTGATCGAACACTTTAATTTACTCCTCACAGAAATTCCTTGCACGGCTGTATTCTGTAATTTATGCCACATGTCTCTGCCGTTGCATTAGTCCATGGTGTGTTTTGACAGGCACTTAGGGAGGGAGATATATAAAGATTACTGGATGGGTCTGCGCTGAGCTCTCTGCCAAGGCAATGTTGTCTGTGTTGGTGGTGGTAGCCCATAGAGCAAGCAGGCAAAAAGCATTTTTTCTCTCCAGAAGGCATCTAGAGCTGTATATCTCTTTTATACAGTTTTTCCTTATGGCTTTGGGAAGTCGTAGGAAGGAGCCAACACAACCTGACCCAGTCTGGGTCATTTTTGGAGTCTCTGGTGGAAGCCACGGGGCCGGGGAGGTGCTGCCTGCAGGACCTGGCAGCGTGCAAGCTCCGAGAAGACATGACTAGGGCTTAAATCTACATTTATCTCACTGGGTTTTACATTTCAGCTCTCTACCCGGGGCAATGTTCTGCTAAAGCCTGGGAAGTTATATCCCTTTTACGACAGTAGCTGAAAAGATCTATTAGCTTCTTAGGGCATAATCAAAGAATCGGTGTCTGGGAATTTGGGTCATGATTCAGGGAAATGTTTCTGCCCACGCTTCATTTCAAACACGTGTCCTGCTGGTGTTTTATCTGCAGCAGCTTCCCCAGGGGGGATTCAATCTGCTAACACTTGTCGTCTTACAAATGGGGGGGCAGGAAGGCTGTGCCACCACCAGGGCCTTGGGGATGGGGACAGGGACAAAGGACAACTGCTGTCAAGGGACTGAGCTGTCACTCCAGGTCACACTGTCAGGGAGGGGTTAAATTATGGAGTCCACACTTTTATTCATGCAGCATGCAAGGTGTGAGGCTCCTTGCAGCGGGGCGCAGTGGGCAGTGAAACGGGTGCAGGAAGCAATCAAGCACATCAGCGGGACCAAGGTCCTTGCAGGACAAGGAAGTGGCCCCAGCCTGGTGCTTCCCATCTCTCAGGTCTCCATGTCAAGAGTTTTCTCAATTTGCATTTCTTAAATGTGGCTGCTCTTTTAAAACCCTTATTTCTGCCTCATTCTGTTTGAAAACATGAGGCTCAAATCTCGGAGAAAACAATTTGATTGACTTTTTGGTGCCTGCTAATCCTGAGCTGCCTTACGACCTTTTGACTACAACAGGATTATTGTTCTTGATCTCTGGTATTGTGCTGAGAGGTTTTGTCTGTCGCTGTCTAATCCTGTCTCTTTTCACTTGTTTTTATAAGCAATTCTCTGAAATAAGATCATTTTATGAAGTGATCACAACTCATTATTTCTTTATTGCAGCATCTCTGGGAAGGCTGGTGCAGATGGGAGGGCGGCAGGAATGGCAGCCCCTATGCCAGGGGGAGGAGTGGATTTCACAGGGCAGAGGGGAGCCCTGTTTTATTCACCTACCTCAAGCTCAGGGATCTTGGCCTCTGTTGTCTCAGGTAGAACTTTAGTCTGAGTTTTGATGAAACATTTTTGAAGTCCCACAAAAAAGATGCCGGTTATTCCCTACAGGATCAAAGCAAGCACCCAAAAAGCAGTCAGGGCAAAGAGTAGTATGAATAACCCACTGGAGGCAGAATACAGGTGGAGGAGGAGGGTTTAGTCATTATTTTCCTGTTGCTATTTTTGTGCCAGTTCTATTCAGAAGTGGTGCTAAGATGTACTAACAGGTTCTCATAGGGGATATTGCATTTTATGATTTGGGAGAACTGGGCTTTTTACAAATATTTTAAGGCAGGTAGTCATAAAATTTTACTCTGCTTCTCTTCTCCTTATAACTATCACGAGCTCTCATTATCATAAATAAAAATATGCAGAAGAGCATCTGACCATTATGGTTATATGAACATCCAGCCTCCAGTTCCTGCTAAGCTATTAGCTCAAAATTTTGCCATATGTCACTGTACAGGGTATTTCCCTACAAATTTTAATTAGGTTTCATAGAGAGCCTTCTACAGTGTCATGAGGCTTTAATGCTCTCCAGACAGATAAATGCGCTGGGCTCAGGTAGAGTGATGATCATTGCCTTCCTTTGCAAGGGTAAATCAAATAACTAGGTCTCTCTTCTGAAATGTATTTCACTGGAACTGAACCATGCCACTATTAAATACAGGTAGAAGCTTATGTAGATAACAAATCTCATTTTCTTTGAGAGCATCCCCAGCATGTCTGGGTCTTGCTCTCCCTGATGCAGGAATAGTCCTGGGACTTGCTCCAGCAACTTCCCAGTGTCTTGCAGGATCCCATCAGTCCTGCTGCAGGGACTCTCAGGGACAAGCTGCCACACTCACGTTTTTGAAGTCATGGATCTCCAGGATCTCCTCACTGCCATTCCCGCTGCTGAAGGTCTCTGTCCTGGCCAGGGGGTCAATCTCCATAGCAATCTTCTTCTTCTCGCCATTGCTGAAGAAGGTGTGTTCCATGTCATAGACCTGGGAGGCCAAAGCCACACGGGGGTCAACCCAGCACCCCTCTGGTTTCAAAGGCTGTCCAGTGGGAGGACAGGCTGGTGCTGGGGACCCTGCCGTGGGACTGGCTGCTTCCTCACAGCCCAGCTCCGAGCCAGTCACCAGGATAGCACAAGGAGAGGCAGCTCCCAGGAAGGAGCCTGGGCTGGGTGAGAGGGCAGGCTGCAGCCAGGACGAGGGGTAGTGCATGTCAAGCCTGGGAGAAGATGCTCCTCCCACACTTGTGGCGGGAGCTTTGCCACAGCTCGGCCTTTGCTGGTGCTTTCTGTGGCATCAGCCTGGTTACATCCCAGGCTGGGCTGAATTCCCGAATCCACGGGTACTTCATTCTCCCTTCTCCCCGGCTCGCTTGTTTCACGCTGTATCCCTGGCTTGTTTGCTCCCTCACGGTGTCCCGGGCTCACCTGCCCCACCGTGTCCTCCCCAGCTTACTCCCTCCATCCCTGCGCCTTCTGTTTTCCCTGAAAGGTAGAGGTAAGAGCCTCTCTCTGCCTGGAGGAGAGCAAGGATTGCCTGCGGATCAAAGACCTCCTCGAGGGCTGCTGCCGAGCTCCGGGACGTAGCAGCAGGCTTCCGGGCGGCACTCATCCATCCGCACGGGGAGCGGCGCCGGGAGGAGCAGCCCTCTCCCGCTCGCAGGTGCTCGCCGCGTCCCGCCAGCCCGGCGGCCCTGGGTCTCTGCGGATGCCTGACCCTCACGGGATGAGTAGTGGCAGATGCTGTTTGAAGCACAAAAACCACCCTGCTGGCGCGGCAATCCCTAGGAAGCCTGGTTTCCCAACTCAAACGGTGCTCCGTGGAAGGAAAGGGCTTGTGCAAATTCCCCCAAGCCCACGGGCCAGGGAGCAGAGATGCAGGCACGGGGATGGGAGAGCCCTGCTCACCCCACGGCATGGCCATGGAGCCAGGGCAGGTTCCAAGCAGGTTCCCCACTGGTGTGGGGCAGGAGCTCTGCCTTTGGTGCCACCCCAAACCCCCTTTCATGGTCCCTTTGTTCCTGCACATCCCTCCCCTTGGGTGGTTCAAGACCTCTTAGCAGTATTCCCAGCATTGGTATCCTATTTGGCATCACCTGGGTGCAGAACTGGCTGTGCAGACAGGAACTGATGGGTACATTCACCCCTGCTCAAAGGTTAGAGGAGTGATGTGCGCCTTGACAGCCATGGACATCTCCTGCTGGTCTGCAGGAAGACTTTGTAAAGATATATATCTCTCAATGGAATTTATGATATGGTAAAACAGTCTGAAACCTAAAATGGGTGGAGGGCCATTGGGATTGACTGACAAAATGCACACAGTGCCATAAATAATTTCAAGGAGGGCAGGATCCCAGGTGGCACCTTGAGTGCCTCTCCATTTACAAAGAATTACTTTGGCCAGCACAGCAGCCAGCTAACCCACTCAGGCTTTGCCAGCTCTCTGCTGCTCAGAGAGCTATGAGATGTTTTATAGGGCTAAAAATGACACTTGCTGGTGAATGGTTGAAATATGTCCCTCTGCAAGGCTGTGATGAACCCCTTGTTAGCTGAATCAGCTGTGCTGGCCAGAGTGGAGGCCACTGTGCAGAGGGCAGAGCTGTGTCCAAGGCCACTCCTCAGAGGAACCACTCTTCTTTCAAGTTTTTTTTTCCACTCTCCAGTTACATGAAGGAAACTTGAAGGTTTCATATTCTGTAAAGAATTTACTTCCCCTTGGCTGATTTTTGAGCATTACAGGCTTCCAGCCCCCCACAACCTGCTTTGTCCTGAACACTCCAGGCCAGCTGGAGAAGCCCCACAGCCACAGGGGCTGTGGTGAGCTCTGGGGGTGTCTGTGTGCAGCTCCACTGCAGGAACAGCTCTGCTTTCTCGTGACCTCACACCCTACTTGCCTGCCTACAGGGTGCTGGGGAGTGCTGGATGGACTCCATCCTCCACCAGTGCCACCCGTGAGGACATAGAGAGCTCGAGTTCTGATGTCCTTTCTGAGGCTGTGGCTTTCTCTCTGTGCTGCCTGCTTGGAGAAAACCTCCCCTCCAGGGGTTAACAGCCTCTTCCCCTCATGGTTGGCACGACCCCTGTTTTTCTAGGAACAGTAGAGACTTTATAATAGTCTTGGCAGGATTCTGGGGGAACATATGGCTTTTATTGTTTTTTCTTTTATTTCGGGGGAGGGGGGGGGCATATTTATTTCTATTTGTTGATAAGAAGATAAAGTTTCCAGTGAGCAGGGTGCTTCCTCTGCCCGGCAGGAGGGCAGCCTGGCCAGGCTGGAGCAGCTCCAGGATGGGGCAGGGAGGAGACTGGAGATGCCAGCGTGGGAAAGAGGCTGCCTTGGCTGTGCACAAGAATTTTGGAGATGTTCTTGAGAGCCAGCAAAACCCACTGGTGACGGGGTGCAAAGCAAGGCCTCTGGGATGAGAATGGAAATGCAAAGGAAAGGAGGATGAGGGGGGGCACCAGGCAGGCTGTTGGTTTCAAGGTTAAAGGATTTACTTGGGGTGTGGGATGAGGAAGGGTTTTGGCAGCACTGTCAGGATGCTGGGTGGCAGTGGGCAGGGATGCTCAGTGCTGCTGCTGCCCCGACATGCTCAGCACTTAGAGCAGTGTCCCTCTGCAGCTGGGAACAAATGAGCCCAATCCAGTTACCAGGAGCTCCTCCAGAAGCTAATCCGTCTCACCGTCCCTCACATTGCAGACACATTAAAGTAAGAAATATAATCCATGACAATCAATCACCACTGCATCCTGGCTTTCTCTCCTCTTTATGTGGTGGCATAATGACTTTTCCACCAGCTTCTGGCAAGATAATTGAAATGAAATGGAAAATATTTTCTTACTTGTCATAAAATTTGCTGCCGGTGAAATAAGAGTAACTTTAACTCTTCATGGCATAGCTCCCATCCCCTGTAATTGTCAACTGGGGAAAGAATGCGGTGACAAGGAAAAAACCCCAGCCTATATAAAGTAAAAGCTAGTTATGAATAATACAAAGATTTTTAAAAGTCCCATGAATACCTGTGATCTGAGAAAATGCATTCTGTGAAGCTGCCTGAGTTTTGGAGAGTTGTTAAAAGTTTCAGCGAGTCAAGAGAAGGGGGACAGGTCTTTCTGGGGAAGCAACGCTTTGAAATGCTGGATCAAAAAGTTTTTTACTTACTTTTCTGGGCGCTGGGTTCCAGAGGTATTTGACACCAAAAAATATCAGAATAAGAGAAAGGAGCAGCACGCTGAAGAGCAGTCCACAGAGCTGGTACCCGGGGCAGCTCCTCTTCCTCGGCTTGGCTGCCTCTGCCTATTTAAGGACAAACCACTGATAGCCAGGGCGTGCTGAGGGCTCCGGGAGGGAGGAGGACACGCAGGTGTCAGACATTCCTGTCACTGTAGGGACGCGGGGTGGCAAGGCAAGCCATGAACTTACGTCCAGAAAGCGGCAGTCCACCGGGCTGTGCCGAGCCGTCCCTCCCATGGTCTCCTCCGTGTTCGAGGAGCCAGCCCGCTCCGAGGTGGAGTTAGAGAGGCTCCGGCTGCACACGCGGTGGGAAGGCTGGGCCACGGCCACCCCCACGGAGGGGCAGCCAGCTTTCCTGCAGCTCTGCTGGCTGCAGGGCCAACCCCATGCCACTGGACACACCGAGCCCCACAGTGAGGTGGCTGTCACACTCATCCAGGGACATGCTGCTGGTCTGAGCTCTGCTTCTGCCCCACACTTCTGCCCATGTGCCAATGGCTGGAGGTTCCCAGACTGCCTGTCCCCCATGAGCTTGGGGGCAGGGACACTGCTGCACTGTTCATGCAGGTTTGGGAACACACCGGGAGCTGCCAGTGGTGTCCTTGCATGGCAAAGGGACGTGGGCATGACAAAGGGACACGGGCATGGCAAGGGGACATTGGCATGGCATGGGGACACAGGCATAGCATGGGGACACACGTGTACACACAGGTGTGTGTGTAATCGTGCAGACAGGTGAGCAGGGTGTGCATGGCTATGCATGGCCATGCAGGGTGCACATGCGTGCAGCGTGTGTGGGGTGAGGCCTGAGCTCTCTTGCCTTGTGCTCAGCCTTACCCCAAATTTGGCCTAGCCAGGAATTTCCTGACTGACTTATTTTTTCTATGTTCAAAAATTTCCATTTGTTGAAATCGTAGCATTTCTTCATGGAAATGAACCCATCTTAAGAAAGGCTTTCAGAAATCCGGTGTGAGGTTTCTGGTCTGAACAGGATGAGGCTCCCTGGTGTAGAAGAGCTGGCATGGACTTTTTTTCCAAGCTGCTTACTCTAATAAAAACCCAAAGTGCATCATACACTAATTAAAATTGCACTGAAAAAAGAAAATCCACATCGAGTTCTGCTCAGGATGAGAAATGGAGAAAGAAATTGCTTTTAGCAGGTCTGGCACTGGCTTTGTGAGCATTGGAATGTTGCTGCCTGCAACCTGGGGTAAATCCCAGAGGGACAGAAGTGGAGATGCTGAATAGCTTGGGGAGAGCACTGTGCACATGTGTGTGCTGGGAATGTGCTCTGGTGTGTGTCTGCTTCCTCCAAAGGGGTTTGGGTTCTCTGACCCCAGAGCAGCAGGAGCTCCTCACCCCACAGCTCCTCAGCAGAGACAGGGGTGCAAAACACACTGGAGGGGTTTAATATTTGAGATGTACATAACAGAAGGCAATCATACTAATGAGGTTATTTGGAAGAGAAAAAACCCCCCTTTTTAATGGAAAGCAATCACAGGCAGCCTTTGAAAACATCTGAGAGGTTTTGGAAATCTAAATGCAGCAAATCTGTGCAGACACCAGGTTTGTCTGTCTCCACTTCCAACCAGAAAATTCCATCTTGGAAGCTTTTGTTATTCACTGGAAACTCAAGTATTTGAAAACATTTTCTTTTCTTGTCAAAATTAGAGTTTCAGAGGAAAACTTTGGAGCAGCTCTGCTGAAAGATGGTTCTGATTACAGGAAAGAATTATAGCAGTGCTGCTAAGCAGACTTAATTGATCAGCAGATCTTCACCATATCCCCCACTCAAGGCACAGGAAACACTGCAAATACCACTCATAGACCAAATTAGGCATTATTATTTTTTTACTGTTGTAAGGTAAATGTCAAGCTTTTTAATGGCAATCACTGTAACTCCATCAGGAGTCAGGTGTCTGAATTAGCTGCAAGACGTGAGAACCTCCCAGGGCTGGGAGTTAATAAAATTCAATAAATATCACAGGTCCCTTCCAGCACTGGCAGTGCTGGGGATGGAGAGGTCAGGGTGGGTGGTGAGGGTGTGGAGGATCCTGTGGCTGGGCTGGAGACCTTGGCCTGCTGATACTGCAGAACTGGGCACAGCAGGGCTGAAGGCAATGGGGGTGAACACAGCCACTGCACTCACACCCATGGGCACAGCAGCCCCATGGCCAGCTCAGCCCAGACTGTCCTGACCCCACAGAGGGCAGGGAGCAGGATGAGAGCCCTGCACACTGCTGCTCTCCACAGAAAGTGTTGTGAATAGCCAGCCTTGGATTCAGGATTTGACAGCAGCAAACCCCTGTGCAACCCCAGGTGTCCCCCCTCAGCACCTGTGGCTGTGTCGCAGTCACTGGATCCTGACAAGGAGACAGATAGTTGGGATGCAGAGAGGGACAGAAACTGCAGGAAAAATGCTGGGGTTTCCCCATTCCTCAATGCTCTGGCTCAGACTTCAGGGTTTTAGAGGGAAAAATAAAAGTATTTTTTATGATAAGAGAACAAATTTTGGGGAAAACCCCTTTTTGTCTTTAAGATGACAACCAGGTTCTCTGTATAAAAAGCAGTTCTGATTAAAATCTCCTGTCAATGCCAATGGAGAGGGAGCAATTACTAATTTTCCATGAAGCTAATGAGAGTGAGTGTATATGACAGGGGAGAATTTAATCTGATGTGAACTGAGGAAGAGAAGCAATACTGATATTAATGTGTGACTAATTGATACCCAGAAGAACATTTGAAATTATTAAAAGGCATTTGATTTTTATACAGGACAATAGGAGGCTCATTGGCTATGACTGGTGGATCCTTTCAGTTTTCTACTCCTTGTTCCAATTTGCCCAGAAAAATCTATAATTTCTGCAGCATAGCTTGACTGCTACATAACATCTCTGTGCCTGGAAATGTTATACCAAGAAATTCCTCCTGGACAGCACAAAGGATTGTACACCGTGTGAGCTGGGGGAGCAGCCTGGCAGAAATAAAATTGGTCCCCAAACCACTAAAAAGCAGCTCCTCAAAGCAGTGGGGTCTGGGCAGCAGCCTCTAGCTGAAAGCCCCTTGTGATTAATATCCTGCTCTTTGTTATAATGAAAAACCCATTAAGGTCAGTGGCAGCATCTCTGAGCAGCACTAAATTGGAACGATGGAGACAGTAAAGTTAAAAATGAGCCATAATATTAATGTGGATAGTGAATTAATTGGGCAATTCCATAGGTAGTAAGTAAATCATATCATTTACTGTGGCACGTGGTGCCATGCAGCTCTCACTGCTGGCAGTGGTGACACCTGCTCCTGGATGGAGCCAGAGGAGCAGCACAGAGCCACAGGGCCTAAGGGACCCCACTGTCTCCACCTCCATGGTGGCCCTTGTCCTTGTCTGCCACTGGGAGATCTCTCAGTAGGGAAAATGCCTCTCGCTTTGCTCTTTTTGGTGCTTCAGCCTCAAACATGTCCAGAATGCTGACTGACAGCATGGCTGAAGTGCTGCATCCCTGCCCTGAGGTGATTTTCCCTCCACCCTCAGCTGTGCTGTCAGTATCCCTTTGCAGCTGCACCCACTAAGTTTTACCACACTGCTGGTAGACATGGAATGGCTGTTCCTCTCATTTGGGTGAGTCTCTCAGGAAAGGCTTCCTTACCCCAGAAGATTTGCCGGACCACCAGACTGTCTCCTGCTGCTTTTGTGCCTTGTGCTGGGATACACTGTGGGGGCTGAGGGCAGGGATTTGTTCCATGGTGGAGCATTTGCAGCATGTGTCTCAGGCTGATGGCTCCCTCTCCACTTCCAGCATTATGGACAGCAAACAGAGATAGAGAAAAACTACATATAAAAGAAAGGTGCTCATTAGCCAGTGCCTGATTACCCAGAACTGTCTTTGCTTCAAACCATCCAATTTTCGGTAATATTTGCCAGATGAGAGTACGTGTGCCTCCTCTTATCAACCAGCCACACACGGCCTCAGCCGAAGGTTTCAGTAAGGGAGATTTCAGTAATTGGCCTATTCATCATTCATTGTTTATCTTAAGTTCACATCATCGTAGGGAGCTCCAGAGACATCCTTGATTCAACTTAAGAAACTTAATCATTATGATAAAACTGCTCAGGGAGCTGGAGTTCATGTCGGAGATGTGCATGGCCATGTGGCACTCCAGCAGCTGCTACTCACAGCAAATTACTCAAAACTGACAAAGCTTTGGAGAGAAGAGAACAAGATAAATTCGTGATGGCCGTTCTGATGGAGGCTCCCAGAAAGTTATTATGGCAGGCACGTGCTTCCCCTGCTCACAGCCCATGAAAAATCCCACTCCTCCGAGCTCCGGGGACAGCTGCCTCAGCGCTGCTCCCTCAACTCCCTCATCAACAGAAGTTATTAACAGCGCCTGAGAGTTTTATCCAAATGCCAGTTTCATCTTGATAAATAACAATTTCACGTCTCTGTTCTACCAGATGACTACACAGTTTTACTTCAAACACTTAACTTCTCCCGAAATGCTTCCCCCATGCATGAGGCTCAGCTCGGCTGTGGAATGTGTGCTGAGCAGTTTTTATTTTCATGAGGGCTTTGAATACCTGTAATGCAAAAACCAAACCCATAACGCTGCACTATTGTAAGTCAATTTTCCCAATAAAGAGCTGCTTCCTACTGGGACAGCTAAAATGTAATTGAAAGCTCCGCGTGTGTTGGTGCCACACCGAAAAGCCTTTTATTAAGAATAGTTTGAGGGTTGGTGAGGAACAGTCAGCAGCTCCCCTGGGATGTGCAAGAAAGAAGAGCAAGAGGAGGATAACCTGGGGGTGATGGGTTGCTGTCTCCTCCTGCCCTGCAGTGATGTCTCTCTGTCACCCATCACCCAAAAGCACCACAGGGTGTTACTGGGTTCCCTGCTCACAGCAGCAGACGGATGCTCCGAGTGATGCCAACGCTCTGCTGGCAGCAGTTAATTGCCAGCCTGCTTCACTAGCAGCAGGCAATTTTCTGATGACTGTGTCTGAGGGGAAGGAGGTGGTTGAGGCTGGCCTGGTTGCTGGGAGAGGTGCAGGTGTGGTGCTGCAGGTGTGGGGGTGCAGTGCAGGATGCTCTGGGTACCAGCAATAAACTCATCGGCATGTGGAGGAACTTCCCATCTGCGTGTGGAACACCCATCTGGGGAACTGCCAGGTCAGTATCTTACCTCAACTGAGAATCTGACAGGGGGAAACCTACAGGGAAAACAAAAATTTTGGTAAAAGGGACTTCATTGCTCTGGGATTGTGTGAAGAAATAATCAGCATTTTATCACTTATTAGTGATAGCAAACCTAAAGTGTTTAATGTTAACATATTGAACATTTCCTACTGAATCAGTCCAGTACCACAATGTGTCCAGCCTTATTTTACTGTCACCTGATACATGCATTAATGTTGTTTACTCTAAAGCAAGTAAAGAAAGAGAATAGATTACTCCCACATGCTACTAATCAAGAAAGAATCCATTAAACTGAAGAATTTCAACACGGTTTTTCTTTGATTGTCATAAATCTCCCATTGATGGCTTTTACCATTAATTGCCCAGTGATGATACAAACAACATTTTCCCTCATCCTTTGAGACCACAGGCAGATGCAGCCCTGTGATGGGACGATGAATTCCCCAGGTCCTCTGGGTGCACTGAGGTTCCTGGGGAGATTCTGAGGCTCAGGAGATGGGGGTTTGCCTGGTTCTTTCTCAGTGAAGCCTCTGTGCGGCCTCACCTGTTTCCCTACATCTCCAGCTCTGCTGCTGCCTCTTTCCCAGCTCTCACATGTACAGTCAAGCTCTTCACAGCCCCAGGGCCCTTTTGGAAAAAAACCAGCTATTTTAAAAATCAATAAAATAAATAAAACGAACCAAAGTCAGCATGATTGCTCACATCTGCCTCAAACAGAACTAAGTGATGGAAGGCTCTGTAACCCCAGGAGTTTTGGGGATCATCAGCTGATACTGGTTCCCCTCTGGATGACCCCTGGCAGTTGGGGGGCCCTGAGGGTGCCCAGCTGGGGGGACATGCTTCTTCCTGGGGCATCAGGTGCTCCTCATGCACAAAGGTGGTTGGACCCAATGCTGCTGAGCTGCCTGGGAGGGTTTGTAGGGGATGGGATGGCTGTAGGGAGATTTGGGGTGTGCCCTTGGCTGGCAGAGTGGGGCTGCAGGGCTCCCAGTAACAATGTGTGCTGGGAGCTGAGGATCAGCAAGGGGAAACACAGACAAAAGAGGCAGGAAAGAGAGGTGGGAGGAGATGCATGCAGGTGAGGTGGGAGCTGTGGGTCAGTGTTGGAATGATAGGAATTCAGATTTAAGATTTTAGTA
>VWZU01016809.1:224230-253154 GCA_013397095.1 Sterrhoptilus dennistouni | reverse complement strand
ATATTTATATATATATATATAAAACCAGAGCAGGAACAGATAATATATTTTATAAGACACATCTCATCACATACGATATTGCCATCTCATGGTAGGAGAAATTTCCCAAGCCTGCAGTTTGTTGCTGTCCATCCCAATTCCATCCGAGCATTCTTTTGGAAGGACAAGGGTACAAAAGTGCTGATCCCACCCGCAGCACCTGCCCGGGGTTAGCGCGGCGGGGGACGTTTGCACCAGGACGTGGAAAGCGAGAAGTGCAAATCCAAGGCACAGACCGGGAGCTTCCCTCGGAGCGGCCCCGGCAGGGCGGGAGTGTCCCGTGGCTTTGGCGTTGGTGTGGCTCCTCCCGAGGAGCCGATGGGGGGTGAAAGGAGGCGCTGGAGGGTCCGTGGAGAGTCCGTGGTGGCCCCGGGGTGTTGTGTGAGCGTGGAGGGGTCGGCACTGCCGGTGTCACCTCCCGGCCAGCGCTGGTACTGCCTTGGGGCGTCCCCTGCCCAAGGGCTGGGCAGAGCCCCCGGCACAGGAGCCTGCGGACATCCCAGGGCTGCACACCGGGAGGGGGCACTGGGGACTGCCATGGGGCTGGGGCTGCTCCAAGGCCAGGGACAACGGGAATGGGAGAGCTCCAGCGTGAGGCCTCCCTGTCATGGGCTTGTCCCAGTCCATGCAGAGCCAGAGCTGCTCTACATCCGTGTCCCCCCCTGGCCTCGGGGGTGGCAGTGGGACACCAAGGCTGCAGCGACCTGTCCCCATGCCCCTTGTCCATGGCACGGCTTCAGGAAACCTTTTGTTAGTGAGGAGCCTCTTCCAGGCTTTCTAATTCCCAAAATGCTCCATTGAACAAATGCTCCCCATTTGCCAGCTGAGCTGGGACCCCGAGGTGGGGTCCCCACACAGCTCACCCATCTCCAGGGCTGGGAATCCTGACCTGACCAGCAGTGCCAGGACAATCCCAATGCACAATCCCAACAGCCCGGGCTGCTCGGGAACCACAGCAGTGCCCAGCACAGTGGGAATAAACCACGGGGGAGGATCCACGTCCCTCTATCAGGACAGAGCTCGGGGTTATCTGGGCTGGGCAGGATGAGCCCAACACCCACAGCCCACTGCTGGGAAGAGCCAGGAAAACTCTTTGGAGGGAGGAGCCTGGGCGCTGGCAGCTGGGGCTATGCCAGGTCAATGTTGGATAGTGCAAAGCTTGGCCCCCCAGAGCTCCCCCTGTTCCTGGGCTCACCCCTGCCGTGGGTCCTATTGGCCCTCCCTGACCCCAGCGCTGGCACAGACACAAAGCCAAGTGGATCATCTAAAAATTCAGCAAGGCCACATGGTCCCAGTGGGAACCCACCGGTTTTAGGCTCTTGGAGGGGGTAATTAAGGCAAAAAGCAATGCAGGATTAACAAAACCAGGCCCTGCTCTGGGGAAGTCCCCTCTCCAGCCAAGGTGCCTCGATGGGTTAACGAATTCCCGAGGGAAAGCAGCAGGTCTGGAGGTGTCTCCATGTACCTTCCCAGCCCCGTGTGCCTGGAGGGGCTGGAGGAGTGTGGAGTGTCTCCGGCGGGGAATCCAGCCCTCCCTGCCCAGCCTGCCTCTGGTTCCATGGGGATTTGCCCCTACAGAACCTGACTCCCTGAGCCGGGTATCTTTGGTTCCTCTGGAGGAGGCTGCATCATATTGCAAAGACTGACACGTGGGAAAGGAACATGGAAGGGAAAATTGGAGAGGGGGGTGAGGAATCAATGTGGGAAACGGAAGAAAGGGTAGAAGTACCTAAAAACTCTTTTTTTTCAGACTAATTCCAAAGGAAGCACTTTCCAGATATTCCAGCCTGGTTTGTAAAATGGAGAACAGGTCACTGGCTATTTTAAGCCTTCATTCCATGTGAATTTGGCTTTTCTAAACCCCCAGATTTTGGGTTTCCCAAACCTTGAGCTTCAGAGGCTGCTTTAGGCAAGTTTCTACCGAGCATCTCCCGAAGAATCCCGGCGAGTCCCGGGCGCGGGGAGGGCGGGCCCCGGTCCGAGGGGTGGGGCCGTTAATTGCCCGGCACGCAGAGGACGAAGCCGGAGCGGTGCTTGGTGAAATCCGGTTGGGATTGATTGATTTTGGTCTCCACGGACACGGTGCATTTCCTGCCGTGCAGGCTGCACTGCACCGGGTTGGTGACAGTGACGTGCAGAGCGCGCTTCTCCCTGCCGGGAAAGGGACACGAGTCAGAAGGGATGGGATGGGATAGCCACAGCTGGGAGACATGTTTTTGGCACATCCCACAGCCACCCCAAAACTCCGTGTTAAGCCAGGCCTGAGCTCTGAGCCCAGCTTTGGGCTTCTGCTAGTGAAGCTTCACACTCTGGGACTGGGATTGGTGCTGGTGGGAGGACTCAGCTCCACGGGCAGAGCACAAGCCGGGTCAAAGGGTTCAGAGGCTGCTGCCAGCTCAGCCACTGCCCAGGAAATGACCCCACAGTGACCCCTCCCAGCTCATGAGGACAGCAGGGCCAGGATGCCTAGCAAGAATATCCCCCTTTGCTAAAGGCCATAATGGCCCCTGCTCTAAATCCCAAATAATGATCCTTGTGCCATAAGCAGAAAAATCATAAACCATGGAATTCTTCAGGTTGGAAAAACCCTCTGGGATCATCAAGTCCAACTGCTCCCCCAGCACTGCCAAGGTCACCACTGACCCATGTCCCCAAGTGTCACATCCATGTGGCTTTAAAATCCCTCTGCCACCGCCCTGGGCAGCCGTGTCAGGGCTGGACAGTCCTTTCCATGAGGAAAGTGAAGAACCCAGTGCTGCCACGGTCCCACTGATGGCCTGGCTGCTCTGGAGGCTGGGATAGAGCTGAGGCCAAGTTGATGCCCCAGCCCTAGTCTCTTTTCCTTGGGACCAGCCAAGAACCCCTGGAGATCCTCCATGAGAGGGGATCTGCAGGAAAAACGTGCAGCAGATCTGTCCCCATGAGCCACAACCAATGGGAAGAACCATCCAGGGACTTGGCCTTTGGGAATTCTCTCCTATGACCTCACTCACACTTCAAATTCCTGTATTTCCAGTATTTTTAGTATAATACTGAGTGGTTTAGAATTATTGACAGTGACTCTGCTGCCTCTCTGGATGCTCCAAATACCCAGGGGGGAAGTGCTGAGATCCCATTCCCTGTGTTTGGCTCCCAGACCCTAGGTCCTGACTGGTCTGAATCATTTCAGCATTTCCACTGCCATAGCCCAAGTCCTTTGTGCAGTTTTTACTCCATTTCCATCAACAGACCATTCAGGTCCTGTCACATCCTTTAAGCTGCATTTTTATGTGGTTCCCAAATAATTCAGATTTCCACCATTTCCATAACAATGCTTGGTTGGTTGGAGGAGGCTGGCAGGGTTGTCCCAGGTATTTAATGTTATTTACTCCTGCCTGGGTGAGCTGAGGCTGCAATCCCAGCTTAGGTTGCTATTTTTGCCGTGTCTTAGTGAAATGAGCTGCACACACAGAGGAGCCTTGGAGATCCCTGCCCCTTGGGAAGAACTTCAGGATCAAGTATCCCCAACAGGGATAAGGGTGAAGGACTTTCCTCTCCCCTGCCACAAGTTCTAGGTGACCAGGCAGAGGAGCTGGGGAGAGGAACATCAGTAACCTGAAATTTGACCCCAGGCAGGACCTGGGCCTGGGAATCCAAAGGTCCTGGATACCCTGTGGCTGTGGGACCTGCAGGAAGCTGGGTCTTGGTCTCAGCTCCTGCTGGGATGAGGAGAATCAACTGAACACAGGTCTGAGTGATGCTAACGCTGCCTTGGGATGGAGGGATGTGGAGAAGATGCTTTGATCTTTGCCATGTGTGACATTTCCATTAAATTGAGGCTTCCCTCCCCCTCTCTCACTTCCCAGATCCCACCCTGCCAAAGCTCCTTCACTCATCACATCTTGCTTTTCTTCATGTGAGGGTTCAGCCTCAAAGCCTTTTGCTGGGGGAGCAGGGCAGCTCCTGGATGGAGCAATCCACAGGGATCTGTGAGTGCACAGGGATGACAAACCCCTCCCTGGTGTCCCTGCTGGGCACCCCAGGACACCACCCCTGCCACCAGCACAGGAGCAGCTGGACCTGCTGGGACCTTGGGACTCTTGGCTGCTGCTCCAGCACTTGGTCTGAGGCCAGCGAGGGAGAGGGGGGAGGAAATTCCCGTGTGGTTTCCAGCCCACCAGGCAGAGCAGCCTCACTCCTGGAGCAGCAGTGGCAGAGGGGTGGCAGCTGCTGCCTGCCCTGGGGTCCTCAGGTTTGCTGAGGGGCCCAAGGAAGGGAACAGCTGTTGCAGCAGCTGGAAACTGGACTGAGACCTTCCCAATCTCACTGCTACAAACAGCTTGGCTGGGGAGCTGCTTCCCCAAGCTCCTGCTGAATTTACATCCCAAAGGAAGGGGCTGAGATGGAGATGGACTAGAACAATCCTGGAAGACAACAAAGTCTCATAGATAAGAGCAACACCCAACAGAAATACCCTTTGGATATCAATGATGCTCAGCAGGACCCTGATGGCAGAAAAGGCAGAGACAAGTCCCACTTCCAATCAAACCTGAGCTGAAAAAGGAATTTTCATGGCATAAACCTGGCCCACCACCTTTTGGGGACAAGGGATGGAGGGACAGGACACGGAGAATGGCTTCCCAGTACGAGACTGCAGGGATGGATGGGATATTGGGAAGGAATTGTTCCCTGGGAGGGTGGGGAGGCCCTGGCACAGGGTGCCCAGAGCAGCTGTGGCTGCCCCTGGATCCCTGGGAGTGTCCAAGGCCAGGCTGGACATTGGGGTTTGGAGCAGCCTGGGATAGTGGAAGGTGTCCCTGCCCATGGCAGGTGAGGTTGTCACTGCATGGGCTTTGAGGTCCCTTCCCAGCCAAACCACTCTGGGATTCCCTGTGGGCACCAGGCACTGCTGTGGCTGAGTCCAGCCCTGGCTGATGGCAGCTCTGGCTCTTCACCAAGCCCTGGTGTCACCAAACCCTGATGGATGTCAAGTCCATCAGGATAAAGTGATGGATGCTGCTGCCAGGCTCCTCCTGGGAAACAATCCCCACTTCTTATCAACAGTGATCCCATCAGAAGTGACAGCAGGGTGTGAGTGCTGGCTGAGCACTGCCAGGGAAGGAAGTCCAGCCCCAACACCCCAGAGTGAGGCTGCTGGGGAACAGGGAAAACAGATTCTGTGGGAAGTGGGGATCTACCCCAGCACTGCTCCCATCCTGCCAGGGAACCACATGGGACTGTCTGTATGTGATGAACCATAGAGTAATTGCTGTTTATAATAAACATCACGGTGTTGGTGTTTTCTGCAAACTCAGGTCTTGATACAATACAGGGAATATTTTTGGGTGGAAATAGCCTCTCCAGACAGCCAGGCAGTACCAGCCACAGCTGCTGATCCCAGGCTGGGGCTGCTCTTTTGTCTTTTCCTGGCTCAGTGAACCCTGCAGGACTGGGGCACTTCTCCTCCATCTACCCCAGCTCATCACAGCACCCAAAGGGCCTTTCCCACCTCCTCTGGCTCTCCTGGCTCACAGGAGGAGTTAAAGGCTCTGGTGGGAGCCCCCCATGAGCAAGGTCTGTGTGTGGGAGACGCATCCCACAGCCAGAGCAGCCCCTGAGCACTGCAGGAGTTGAGCAGGCACTGGGGGAACACTGGCAAAAGGGAAACCAGCAGAGAAAGGAGGACTCCAAGTGGAAGCAGATCACTGGCCCATGAAATACGAGAGTTTTGACTGAGCATTTAATCCAGGACCTCAGGGGAAACACAAGGCAAGTGGCACAGAGATGGCCACAGACATCTGTCAGAGCTGCACACAGCACAGAAACATCCACAGCACCAACGTGGTGGGAAGGAAATGGGCAAGGGAAGGAGTGCAGAAAGATCAGAGGTAGTTCTGGTGAGGACAAACAGTGTAAGGCTGAGAAGTTAAATTAATATATTGTTAAATAAATGTAAATAAGGAGATGCCAAGTTGGATGGAGCTTGGAGCAGCCTGGGACAGTGGGAAGTGCCCCTGCCCATGGCTGGGGTGGAACTGGATGGGCTTTAAGGTCCCTTCCATCCCAAACCATTCCATGATTCCATGCTTAAGAACAAGCCCAGATGACCTGGAATGCTCCATAAGGAGCTGTTATGGGCATGAAAACACAGCAAAGACTCATTGATGAGATACTCCCCACTGGTGGCTGTGAGCTCCATCTGGGAGCACAGCGGGATGGGGAGCTGGGAACATCTCAGGGACGGCAGCACCAGCCAGGGATAGGGAGCTGGGAACATCCCAGGGACAGCAGCACCAGCCAGGAATGGGCAGCTCCAGAGCTGCAGCCTCATCCCTGACAGGGCTGTGATGGAACAGGGCTTTGTGCACCTTTCCCAGGATCTTTAAATGAGGTGCTGTCCCATGGATGCAGCCAATGCCATCACAGAGGGGGAGATAAGCTCTTTTCAGAAGCAGAATTTGGGTAGAGATGGCAAGGCCAGCACAGTAATTGCCTGATTTTCATGACAACAAACCAGAGGGATTCCAACCAAGCGTGCAACCAAGTGTGAAATGAGGGCTCAGCAGCAATGAACCCACTGGGATGGATTCCAGAGGGCATTGCTTTAAACCTAATCAAGCTTGGTCTAAACCTTTCCAGAGTTTAGACCAAGGCCTCTTTCTGGAAAGGCAGGAGCACTGTGGGCTCCTGGTTGGTTTCCAGCTCAGGATATTCTGTGATTCTCTGGCTCCAAGAAAGGCCTGCAGCTGCACACAAGATGTGAGGATGGTGAGGGGTAGGATGGAGAATACCCCATAATGGTAACACCTTATGTAAGTCAGTGCTGCAGCCTCATCTGGATCCCGGCTGCAGCCTTTGAGAGGGTTCAGCCATGAAAAAAACATTAAAAAGGCTCCCAGATGAAGGGAGGCTGCAGAAAAGAGCCCAAAAAAGCAGCAGCTATATTCTGCATGAAGAAAATACACAGGAAGTGAGGAGAGAGAAACTCAAGAGGCCTAAAAAAAGGCAGTTTTCAAGGTTCTGCTTCCTAACAAGAGCCAAGGAGACAAACAGGGATACTGAAAATTTCAAGGAGGGTTAAATTGGCTTTCCAGGCTATCTGTGGTGTCACTGCTGGGGGGAACTCCAGGCTGTGGCGTCAGAGAGGTGACAAGTATGGAATCATAAAATCATGGAATGCTTTGGGTTGGAAGGAACCTTCAAGACCATCAAGTTTCAACCCCGTCCAGTGCCACCCCTGCCATGGGCAGGGACACCTTCCACTGTTCCAGGTGGCTCCAAGCCCCTTCCAACCTGGCCTTGGACACTGCCAGGGATGGCGCATCCATGGAAAAACCTGTGCCAGGGTCTCCCCACCCTCACAGGGAGGAATTTCTTCAGCAGGGTCTAAAAAGACACCAGATATAAGATAGGTAGTAAACAAGGACGTATCTGAGTTACAACAAGTGTCATTTGGGGACAGATAAGTGTTGTTTCAAGAGGGTTTAGGGCCCAGGGTGGGTGTCTGGCAGGGCAGAGATCAGGATGTATCTCACCCAACCACTTGTGGGTTTCTGTAGCTTGCAGGACAGTGATACTGAGGGGGATGGGCTCAAAGGAGAACTTAAGAGACCTCACTGAGAAAATTATTCCCACAGCAGCTTCAATGGATAAAAATGGGAATAGCTGGATTCCCAAGGGGTACAGGAGCAAAACCTGCACTGAAACCTTGTGTGCCTTTTGTGCTCCCCCTGCATGACCCAGCCTGCTCCCAGGAAGGGCTTACACTCTCCATGGGAAGGACTGACACTCTTCATATGACCACCAGAATCCCCAAAGCCAATGTCCCCAGGGAGCCAGGACACAAAGGCCACCACATGTCAATAATCCTGGGTGGATATTTCATTCCAGAGTTGCAGCTCCAGCACCTCAGCTTTGCTTCTGCCTCTCCCAGGGCAGTCACATCTCAAGTGTGGCAGCTTCAAAGCACCAGGTCCCACTGCCAGAAGAGATTTACACACTCAGAGCATAAATTTCCCTATGTAAGACTCAGATGATTTTGACAGCATCATCCCTGTGACTCCTTGGCACTCCATCCTTCTCAGAGGGAGAAAACACCTTTCCCCTCCAGCTCTTGTTAGAACACTCTGGCTCTTGTAAGAGGTTAAAAGCACTGATTTACTGTCCTGTGTGATCGAGAAATTATTTAACATCCTCTTTAACATCAATACAGCTGGACTGTATTGAGAACCCCCCTCCACCCAGGCACCCCTTTTCAGGAGAGCCCCAAAGCCAGAGCAGGCAGCTCTCCTCATCCCACGGCTTCCTGAGGAGGGGAGGAGATGAACCAGGAGCTGTTTTTGGGTGCAGATCTCTCCCCTCTGGAGGAGGCAGGGGATGCACACAGACACACAGACACACACAGACACACACAGACACACACAGACACACACACACACGGGCAGTCAGTGACTCACACGTGCCATGAGGGAGATGAAAACATTTGAAACCACAAGGGCTTTGCAGAACCTGCCTTGTGAAAGCCTCTCAGGGCTCACAGGATGTTTTTCTCTGAGCGTCACTGGCTTCTCAGAGCTCTGGGCTTGTCGAGCTCCTCAGAGCCAGGTGGCCTTGGCAGAAATCAGACATTAAGATGGATCAAAGTGATGGAAAAGAGACTACAAAGAAAGTCAGACACAAACCAAGGAGATCTCAAGTCAGGATCAAAAGGAGAATTTCCATAGTCAAAGGTCAGGCAAGTGCTCCAGGCATTTTGATGCTGGGAAAGGTCACTGAGCTGAATACAGCTGCCAGGTCCTTCCTCACCGTGTGATTTTTCACAATTATCTGCAGTCAAGTAACAGTTGAGACACTGAAATTATTTTTTTTTCCATCTTCAAAACCAGCAAATATTTACAGTATATTTCTTTTGTGCCTTGTTGTTCTGCTCAGGCAAATCACCTCTTCAGAAGCAATTTGTTAATGTGCAGGAGAAGCACCAGGGTTAACTGTGACCTGGGAACTCAACCCCTCCACTTGAGAAATGGCTTTCAAGCCTTTCTGGCTCAGCCTTGCCCATGTGTTGTCTGTACAGCTCATGCTGACACTGAGTTCCCAGAGCAAACCACAGCCTGGTTTTGGGAACTGCTCAGTGACACATATTTCATCATCACGCTGCTGAGCTGTGACAATGCTGGTTTTGCCCCTTTAATGAGAAACAAGAATTGTTAATATGTGTCTCTTCCCAGTGCAGAGTGTCACACACATCCCACGGCGCAGGGCAAGGCAGAGCCAAGCCAGCTGCACTGAGATGGTTCCTTTGAGTTGTGTCTGAGCCATAAAAGCCACTTCCCTGAGACGACAGCAGCTGCCACAACACTGCTGGGCCTTTTCCATGATGTGTCTGCAGCACATCCAGGTGTATTCCTTCCCCTCTGGCTGAGATGCAAACCCAGTCCATTGAGTATTTGGCTCTCTCATTCTTAAATTGCATTTATTCCCATTGATCCCTCCTATTGAAGCTGGGAGGTCCCAGAGCAGGTGGTGAACTGCACTTCCTTCCTCACTGATTTAGGACCTGGGGTGTTTGTGCATAGGGATGCTCAGGAGCCAGGGAGAGTTGGGAAATATTTCTGTCTCTTCCAACAACCCCCTTTGGTTTAGGTGCTCCTGGCAGGGGACCTTGAGGTGATGGTGCAGGGGCTGCTCCTCCCCTTCTCAGAGCTGCTCTCCAGCTTTGGGAGCTTGGGCCAACAGCCAGGTTGCTGTAAAACACCCAAAGAGCCCAAGGGCAGCTCAGTGGGGCAGGTTCCAGCCATGGGGCTGCACCCCAAAGCAATATTTTATGGTAGGAAAGCCCCAAAAGTGGCTCGAGACATCACTTTGTATGTCCCTGCATGGTGTGTCCCTACTCCCCTTCCTCCAGCCTGGGAGGTGTGGGAATACAAAGGGAATGTCACTGTGCCTATTGTGTGAGATCCAAGAGAGGGATCACAGCCCCACCCAAGCTCCATCCTCCTGAACCAGGGCCAGCCCCCACTGCCTGGATCCCCAGCCCTGAGCTGACCCTGGTGGGGTTTGCATGAGAGGCCCTGAGCTCAGCTAAAACCATGCCTGGACCTCATTACCACTCTGGTTAATTAATCCATCCTAGGCCAGACTGGACAGGGCTGGGAGCAGTCTGGTCTGGTGGAAGGTGTCCCTGCCCAAGTGAGATGATCTTCAAGATCCCTCCCAACCCAAACCATTCCATGTATAAATTTACCTCTTCCCTGCCCACCCCAGCACAGGAGGCTCCAGACTCCCTCAGTTCTGCTCCTTTGGGAGCTGGGAATTTATCTTTGTCATTCAAGGAGAGAAGTCTCAGGTTTTCCCACCCCTTGTGCCATCAGCTTCCAGTGCCAGATGCCATTTATCCCCCATGAGCACTCCCTAAAGCTGGTCAGGGCTTTTGTGGAGGAAAAACACAGGCTCACTCAACAGGGCATTTCCTGGGAACTTGCAGTAATGAACAAGCTTTAAAAAAACAGTTAAAAAAGCACCAACAGTGGGTTAAGTATTTCATTTCCTCCAGCAGGCAAAACAAAAAATTCCCAACCCCCAGAGGTGGAGCTCCCAGCCCCCATGGCAGCCAGGGTCTATGGATGATGCATGGAACATCCTGGCAGAGGACCCCAACCTGCCACATGCCCCCCTGGAGGGAAATCTAAAATCCACAAAGTGCTCCTTCCCTGATCCCTGTCATACCACAGCAATGGCGGTTGGATTAAATGACCTTTATGGTCCCTTCCAATCTAAACTGTTCAATTAAATTCATTCAGAATTCAATGTAAGTTGAATTTTTGAAGAGAAGGAAGAGAATGGGCAGAGTTGGGCCAGGGCACGTGGGGCCTGTGGCTCCCAGTGACAGCAGGGAGGACGAGGGGACACGTCACAGTCCAGCAGCACTTGCTGCTCCCCTTCACCTCCCCAACCCCACCTTCCTCTCAGCACTGACAGCACCAGGGATAAACTGCAGCTTCTGCAGCCTCCAATTAAGTCACATTTCAGAGCTATTCTGAGCCTGGCAAAGCTTTGGGGAGTCAGAGCTCATCCGGCTCCCGGCTCTGCTGCGGCCGCGAGATGCTGGAGTGTTACATATTTTATATAAACCACCACGCCAAAAATATGATTCCAAGTCCTTGGCTGGAGCAGAGGAAAGCAGCACATGGGGGTGATGCCAAGAGCCTGGCATTAGAAATGCACCAGCACATAAATAAAGTAAGGGCACTTAGGAAGATGAACACAGAGCTGCCTCCTGTTTGGGACATCATGGACTCAATTCCTGGGCAGGTTGAGAAATGGCAAAAGTCTTTTCTTGTATTCTGTTCCCAGTGCTGGTCCTTGCCATGGCCCAGCTGGGGGAATGCATGCACCAGCCCCACGTTTACTAGGGCACATTTGCAAAGTCCCCCTCTCAAAGGATGGTCCCGCCCTGTTTGGCAGCTGCTGATCAAATTCTGCCAGCTGAAGCTTAAGGAAGGTAGAAATTCCCCCAAAAAAGTACTTCAAAGGGAATCCAGCACCTTCCAAGCATCTGGAATGTGTTTGTTCAACATCTGCAAGACTGTGAGGTACAGGGGGATGATGGAGAGGACAAAGGTGTGTGATTATTCGTCTGTTTTCCACTCAAATTTACAGGGGCAACAATTTTGGAGTAGTAAGAAGTGGTTGGAACAGCTGATGGATGCTTTACCCTGGAAAAAGACAGCACAGAGAAGCTCTGCTCTTGCTTTGGTACAGAGAAAACCTCCAGCCATCCTGAGGGATGAGCAGCTCTGCTTTTCCCACTCCAGGGCTGTGAATTAAATGGGTATTTTTAGAGCCTGGCAGAGGTCTGAAGCCACAACAAGGGGGAAGCTGCCATCGAGCTTCCCAGAGATCACCCAAAATCATGACAGGAAAACAAATAGCATGGACACTTTTGAAGCTCTCTGTTTGGTTTTTTTTTTTTTCTCATTATTCTTTGGGATTGACCTGTGCCATTGAAGCTGCTGGGAAGCAGCTGGGATAAGAGAGAGGACAATTTGCTATGGTGAAGTCACCAGCTCGGCTTGCCTGGCTCTGGGGGCTGGGGGCCACAGGGATAACAGCAGCAGGGCTGTGCCAGGCAGAGGGGATGGGGAGCAGGGTTGTCACATCCCACCCATGGCTCCAGTTGGGTGTCAGCTCACGGGGTGGCTGTGTGGGGACCAGGCAGGTGCTGTCTCTGGCCGTGCTCCCGTGCAGAGCCGGGGCAAACAGCTCAGAGCTGTTATATTCCATGCACATCCCTGCTGAACTCATTAAAGCCAGAGCTGGAATGTGCCAGGAGGGCTCTGCCATCCTGGGGAATACCCAGGGCCAGGAGGGTGGGCACGGGCAGCCTCCAGTGTCGGCCGTTTGTGCTGGATGTGGGGGGGATGGACGTGGCGGGGATGAGAGGTGGCTGGGGCTGCTGGAGAGGTTCTAGAAGGATGAGGGAGAGCGGCTGCTCCCAGCGCCGCAGCTCTCGGTCGCTATAGCAACCTGGATATCCCTCATCCCATCTGATGCCTCATCGCTGCCAGCCAACTGGGGCTGCTGCAGAGCAGCGGGATGGGTTCATTTACTGCTGCCGATCGCTGCTCCCCGCACCCGGCTAAGCCCTGGACAAGCACAATCCTATCCCAAGTCCCCTCTCGGAGGGGTTTTTCGCGTGCCCTGGGGGAGGCCCTCTCTGCAGTGGCAGAGCGCGGGCGCTTTCGGGCGGGTGTCACCGTGACCTACTTAATGCAGGACGCAGTGATATCATGTCCAATTGCCGGCGGCTCCCCAGCCCTCCGCACCGCTGTGTCCAGCAGCAGCGCTGGGCTAATCCGGCCCCCGGGGCACATTCCGCCGAGGAGGCACCTCCGGCCGCCGGGGTAACCTTGCTCTGTCAGCGCGGGACACGTCTCCCCTCCGCTGGCCTGGAACAGCTGCGCTGCCTCCTGCCTCTAGTTCCAGAGTGATCCGAAAACCCAGATTTTTCTCCTTTCCTAATGGAGAGAGAAATTAGCTAAAGCTTCAGGGGACACAGAAACGGCAGGAAAACAGAGCCGCCGTTGTGCTGAGCCTCTGCTGCGGCTTTTCCCAGAGAGCGGCTCCGTCCCCGCGCCCCTTCCCCGTGAGCAGCGCGACTTCGGTCACGGCGACCCCGACCCCGGGTCACCCCCACAGGGACACAGGGACACACACGGGCATTTCCCCACGGCTTCAGGGCCGCCCTGCCCGCGACCCCCGGCTCGTCCCTGGCTGTTAACCCATGGATTCCTGCGGAACGGGAGCGCAGAGGGAGCGGGTGCTCGTGGCTCGGTGCCAGCGAGGAAGGCGGCTCCTCCTCCTCCTCTCCCAGCATCCGCACGGTGACACTTCAGCTGAGGGAGCTGAATCATCCTTCAATTAATGACAGCCTTTTAACCTGATGTTGAGGAGCCTCGCTGAGGTCTCTCCTCTTAAAAACGCCCCTCTCCACGGCCAGAAGGAGAATTGCGGGGACACAGCGATTGTTCCACCCCTGGGATTTCTGCTGTCCCTCCCGGAGCCGTGTGATGGGAAGGACGTGGCAGCAGGGACGCTGCGGGCAGCTCCGTGCTCCCTGCAAACACATCGTCCTGGAAAAGCAAGGGCAGCTAAAAACGCGTCCCCAGCCCTGCGGAACAGGGCAGGGAAGGGTCAGGACGGGGCTGACGGACAGGAAGGGGAAGCAGCACAGTCAGGGTGACTCAGGGCAGACCTCTCATTGCTCCATCATCGCAGCCAGGGTTTAGTTCTGAACCTGCTGCTGCTTCCCTCTGATCCCTGGGGCAAGGGCACACCCAGGGCCCTTCGGAGAAGCCTGAAGAGAGACAGCAAATGTGCAGGGCTTTAAAAGGGGGTTAAACACACGACGAGGTCCGAAGAAAGCCAAGGAGCAGCTTGGACTGAGGTTGGTGCTGCTGAAAAATCCCTGAGCAGAGCCCAGGGGTCTCAGCAACACGAACCCAGACCTTGAAGTGACCCAGAGCACTTGGGTTTGGCCGCTCCTGGGATGGTGTTTTAGGGATGATGTCTGAAAAGGTTACAGCTGTCTGTTCTCAGGGTGTTGGGGGCTGATGAATCTCATCTACACCAAACTTCCCCAACAATGCTGGTTTGTAAACAGTCCTGAGGAAATCTGGCCTCTTTCCCAACACAGAGGATGGGGATGGCTGGTCATTAAGGAGAATTCCACAGCAGAAAAGAGAAGAGGAGCAGTAACTGTAGCAGAGAATGAAGACGTGGGTGGGTTAAGGAGGAAGGGCAGGAAGGAAAAGTGAGAATGATTGGGCTGCACAGTCCCATGTCCTGTAATGAAAGGAAAAGTTGCTTCCTCCACCAGGTAAAACTGTCCATGAAGGAAAGCCCAGCTCAAACCAGCACTGACATCACCTCTGGATCAGCATTACAGAACCCCAATGACACACTTGGAGTCTAATCAAATTTCAGGCATGATGGAAATCATCCCTGTTCCACTTGGGAGCACTGGGGTGAGTCAGGATTGAAGACACAAAGCCTGGGGAGAACAGAGGCTGGGGCAGTTTTGTAAGGAAGATTTTCCTTCCATCACAAGACTTTAAAGTCAAGGAACCAAGTCCTGCCATTAATGAAGATATTTAAAAAGGTGAATTTCATTGTGGATTCCTAATGTCCTCTCCAAGGAGCAGGAGCAGTGAGATCAGCCTAAGCTGAGGTGACAGCCGGCCTGGCAGGAGGGTGGCACCAGCCACAGGCACTCCTGGAACACAGACCCAAGCTGAGAAACCCAAATCCACCTCAAACGACCAAGGGCAGACTGTTCTCTGCATTTCAAGCCAAATGATTGCTGAGAGCACCCAAATTTCCCTGTGTTTCCTTCATATTATGCATTCATGACACTGCAAGGCACCAAGGATGAGGCTCGGAGCCAGGAAATCAATTTTTTATGTGACAGCAGAATGACAGACAGGATTTTAAGTGGATTTTGTGTATTCAGAGAGGTTGAGAAGACAATTTGGGGGTTATTATTTCAGGAGCATTTGCTGAGATGTTCCAGAGTGGTCTCAGTATCACTTCTGCAAAGTAAAAGGCTCTGAAGCTGCAATCCCAAAATGAAAACGCTGCCACTTCTGCTTCCCTTTGTTCTCTTTATTTCCTGATACATTAGCACAATTCACACAGGCAGGAAAAAAGGCAACTTGCTGTGAAGAGAAACAACTATGTCTTATTTAAATACCTGACCTATTTCTAGTTTTCCTTTGCCTCACTCCACGAGGAGTCTGGATTTGCAGAAATAGCTGAAAAAGTGTGTCAGATCATGTGAAAAATGCTCTTCCCTGTGGCAAAGCTGGCATGAAAAACAGGTGCATAACCAAAGAGATTCTTACTTATAGAAGTGCAGAGTTTGGAGGGGAAATGCACATTACCAGCCTGATTCCCACTGTCACAGAACGCTGGGAAGGGACCTTAGAGCCCATCCATTCCTACCTCTGCCATGGGCAGGGACACCTTCCGCTATCCCAGGCTGCTCCAAGCCCTGTCCAGCCTGGCCTTGGACACTCCCAGGGATCCGGGGGCAGCCACAGCTGCTCTGGGCACCCTGTGCCAGGGCCTGCCCACCCTCCCAGGGAACAATTCCTGCCCAATATCCCATCCATTCCTGCCCTGGGCAGTGGGAAGCCATTCCCTGTGTCCTGTCCCTCCATCCCTTGTCCCCAGTCCCTCTCCAGCTCGCCTGGAGCTCCTTTAGGCCCTGGAAGGGGCTCTGAGCTCTCCCTGGAGCTTCTCTCTAGGTGGGCACCCTCAGCTCTCAGCATTTGCACAACATTTTAATTTTCACGTTGGGGTGTTACTGCAGAACAACAGCTCCATAAACACAACGTGGACACACAACACCCACATGTCTGTCACCAGCTGCCCCTCCTGGAATCAGCCAATCCCACGGGATGTGCCCCAGACCCAGCTGGCTCAGCAGGCAGCAGATCTCGTGCTGGACATCATGGGCTGAAATCCACATCCCTGCCCTGTCAGACAGGGTTTTAATGATGGGAGGAGAATCTTGCCCAGTTTTTGGCAAGGTGATGCCTCAGGAAGGTGCAAGGAGGGTTCAGCCTAAGGGGAGAGGGACAGTGAAGGGCTGGTGACTGCCTGTGACCTGGCACTGAGGCCACTGGAGCCTCCATGTCCCTGGAATAACCACAGAGAGCTCCTGAGCAGGCTTGGGATGCAGCTTGAGAGCAGAGCCACGTCACCAGGCACAGGAAAATGCCTTTAATGACTGTCTGGCACAATTTGCATCCTCAGCTGCAGGAGAATTGATCCTTCTTCCTATCTCTGATTGCAGGGAGGGCGAGTTTTCCCTGAAATGCTATTTTTGAGCCTCTTCCCTTCCCACACGGGACCTGCTGCTCCATGTGGATCAGAGCCAAGGCTGTGATTCCTGGCAGTGCCACTGCTGCAATTCCAACAGCATGGGCATCATCCCAAACAACCTGGAACCCTCTGGCCCTCTGGATTCACTCCTCTGGATTCACCCCTCTGGATTTTTACCCCACACCTTTCACAAACACCCCAGAGGGATTTGGTGCTGCTGCCAAGGTTGCAAGAAAATGGACCTGGTGATGTGCAGGGTTTTATGCTCCTGTATCAATTCCTCCACAAACAGATAAATTTATCTAAGAATATAACATTGCATGAGATACCCTGAAGGTTTCCAGCCCAAGAGGGACACTGGTCACTTCCCAGGGCTGTGGCAAGGACAGTAACAACAATCCCGAGCAGTGTCGAATCCTGTCTGTGGTTACCAAAAGCTGGTGCCCATCAGCAGCTCCATCTCTCAGCAGGCACAATTATCACTATTTCTGCTTCCATATTTCGAAGCTGTGCTGAGAGAAATCAGCACTTCTGCACATGGCACTGAGAAATTTGCTACATCAACCAAATGCCTGCAAAGCCAAAGCCATTAACAAATCAAACATCATGGCTCAGGCATTCAGCATGAATTTATTTTGCTGTACTCATTCCAGCTGGGCAAAATATCTCCCTCCACCCCAGTTCCTAATCAGCCTCCATCCTCCTCCAGGCTCATCACAGTTAAATCTTTCACACTGCTCCTGAAAACTTGAGAAATTGAGCCATAGACAGGGAAAAATGAGCTGTGGAGCAAATGTTTCCCTCAGAAGCAGATGAACTCTTTGTTCCAAGGCTGTCATGTCAGTTTATCTGCTCCCTATATGTTTTCTGAAGAGCCTTTGCAGTGACAAGATAAAATGCCAGCACTGTGAAATAATCTCTGGGGAAAGAGCCATCCCTTGCTGCCTGAGGGCTCTGCCCCCACTGGGGCTGAGGTGGCTGCAGAGCTGGGGGGGCCCAAATGCCAAATTAACCCATCAGCTGGACACAACCTGCATGGGGAGCATCTTCCTCCCATCAGAACTCTTCCAAACACTTCCCACTGACATCCCAGACATGGAACATTCTTCAGTCCAGCTGAACCACTGCACCTCAGGATGTCAGCTTTTCACACCTCGGGTTTTTGTGCAGACAGAGGTGGCTGATGGGGTTTTCAGTACAAAAAAAGATAAACCCAATCTTTTTGCGAAACTGTTGTGTCTCATGACTCCCCCTTCCTGTGTGCAGCACAGTGAACTGACCTCTTCCTCTTGGCAGCCCAGAGCTTCTCTACTGGCAGCTCCAAAGGCAGAACTCGGTGATGGGAGAAGAGCTGACGACACCCAGAGCAGGGGACATGGGGACATGGCGACACCACACTCAGACCTGTCACACTCATGAGCACAGGACAGGGAAAACAAAAACCCAGTGGGAAAGGCCAGAGGATCAAAGGGAGTAAGCACAGGTGTGACCCTTGCAGGGCAGTGCTCTCTTGGCACAGATCCTGCTCTTACCAAACACTCTGAGTGAGGTTCTGTTACACCACAAACTGGGAATTGAGCAATGCTCTGCCTTGCTGGGTGAACCTCCATGGCTTGGCAGGGCAAACGATTTGTTGAGATGATTAGAGAGAGTCTGCCAGACCCTGAGAGCCGGGAAAACACTCCTTAAGTCATGCAAATTTCTCCAGCGCTAAAATTCTGCCCCAGCCCCAAAAGCCAACAGCTTCTTGGGATTCCTGAGGAACAGAGGGCACAGAAACCTCCTGCTGCCAGCCCAGGTGAGCTGCTCAGTGAGCCAGGCTCTGAAAAACCCACCTGAGAATGACCTGGCAGCTTAGAAATCCCTCCTGGGCTTTGGTGAGACGCTGCCCCACAGCCTCACAGGGAGGTCACACCTGTGGTGCAGCATCAACCTTGCAGCAGATGCTGGAAGGAGATCACAGAATCCCTCAATGGTTTGGGTTGGAAGGGACCTTAGAGCCCATCCAGAGACATCCCTACCATGGGCAGGGACACCTTCCACTATCCCAGGGTGCTCCAAGCCCCGTCCAACTTGGCCTTAGACACCTGTGGGGATCCAGGGGCAGCCTCAGCTTCTCTGGGCACCCCGTGCCAGGGCCTCCCCACCCTCACAGGGAAGATTTTCTTCCCAATATCCCATCTGACCCTGCCCCCTGGCAGTTTGAAGCCATTCCCTGTTGTCCTGTCACTGCATCTTTTTGGACCAGCCTTTCCCAAAGGTGATGACACTCACCTGACTGTCTGGGTGGATGCATCTTCCCATGACTCCACTCAGGGAAGAACCAGTTACCCTCAAATTGCTGCCTGTAATTATTGCAGAGTTCCTGCAGCATGAGAGGGGAACAGCTGGAATTACTGGCTCCATGTGTAAACACAGTGACCAGGAGAAAGGAGCTGCTGACAGGTAATTCTGAGCTCCTTGGGCAGAGCAGACACTGAGGTCACTCACTGGAGCTGCTCTTGGCTCTTTCTGTCCCTTCCACAAGAGCTGAGCTGCTGCCAGCAAAAGGCAGAGTAATTGAGGATAATAATCCATTAATCTGCAGTTCTGTGCTGAAACCTTTGCAAGGGTTTCCCATGATCTTACGGGGTCTTTTCCAACTGAAATAAACCTGTCATGTTTCACATCCTCCATTGCCTCTGAGCTCTCTGTAAGTGTGACCCTCGTGTGCTGCTGCAGGGGTGAGAGCAGAGTTCAGTCCTAGGGGAAGACCTGGGGATGCAGGAGCAGGACCTGGGAATGTTGGGATCCCATGGAGCAAGGCTGCAGCCAACACTCAGCAGCTGCAAGTATGCCTATGACTTTAAAAAGATTTGGGTTTTTTCTTAATACGAAATTTAAATTAATGCCAAGTTCTGATTTTAACCTTTGCTGTGCACACAGGGAAAAACTCCCCAGCCTGAGTCAATCACTGCAATCACTGTTTTTTTCACTTCACTGTCTGCAGGTACTTCTGTCTCATCCCAGCAGGGGCTACATTAACTCACCCCATAAATACCTTGTCCTGTGACACCAAATCCATCCGACTCTAACAGGTACTTGATGCCAAGACGACGAGTCACACATTCAAACTTTTCCCATTATTGGGATTAAGCATTTGAAAGCAGAGATGTGAAGTGAGGGGAGGAAGAGGCTCTCCCTGAGGATTTCATGGTTGCACTTGATGATTTTAAAGGACCTTTCCAAGCTGAAGGATTCTGTGATTTTGCCCTGCCCCTTGAGTAACCACTGGCTAATTATCACATTCCCCCTACAAAGACAAACGGTGCAGCTGAACCCTGAGCACTCCAGATCTGCTCCGGAGATAACTCCCACTTGAGATAAAGGAGCAAGTGGTAACAGGAGCTGATTAACAGCCTCACATGGAAATCCAAGCAGCAGCATGGGCAGCATCGTGTCCCGGGATTTACACACTGCACTAGGGGCCCGCAGAGCCAACAGTTGGAGCAGCTGTTACCAACAGGCTCAGGAAGCACATTGAAGGGGGGTATTGAATTTCAAAGGCATCCTGGCTGGAATTGGGCTGGGCAGCAGCAGAGCCCGGGCTCCCGTTCCCATCAGCGATCCCCCTGGATGGGAGGACAGCAGCTGCCGGCCCGTGGGACGGGAGGTGTGAGGCAGTGAAATAAATGAGCAGAGGAAAGAAAAGTCACCTTACTGGTAATTTACACGGAGCTCGCTGGTACCTTACTGGTTAACTCAGAGTTTCTCTGCCCCAGAGACAGATCTGAGAGCCCCCAGCCCCCCACCCAAGCGTCCCCCAGAAGGCAGGATGAGAAAACTCAATTTATGCAAAGCCCCTCTTTCCATGCACTATCGATTTCAAAGCAGCCAGTTGCTGTTTGGGAATGGGAAGCTCCCAAAGCAGGCAGGATTTCCCTGGGGAATTATCCTGGTGCCTGTCTCCAATCCGCAGCCAGGGGCAGGAGGCCCCTGAGTTGTCCCACAGCACTGGGCTCTACATGGACCTCAGGCTTCCCTTCAGTTCCCACTGACACTTAACAGCATCAGGGAGTGCAGGAGGGTGCAGGGAGCTCGTCTTGGCCTGAAAGGTCCTTGTGCTCTCCAGCCAGAGAGCATCCCCACTTCTCCAGCGAGAACCATCCCCATCGCTCTCTTCTGGGCTGTTGAAAAATCCCCAATGTTTCCTGCTGACCGAGCTGAGTCTGAGAGAACTGGAGCCTCCCACGCTGCAGAGCTTTACCTGGAGAAGCTGCAGAGCAGCTCCTGTCCCCTCGAGCAGCAGCTCTGTGTCCTCTTTCACACAGGAAACCACAGCCCAAATCCAGCCCTGGCTGTGGACTCGCAGGCTGCAGCCTCTGGAGGCAGCTGGATCCCACCTTCCCAAAATGTCCCTGTGTATGTTTCTGTACAGGAGCACTGTAAGATCATGGAATGGTTTGGGCTGGAAGGGACCTTAAAGCCCATCCAGTGCCACCCCTGCCATGGGCAGGGACACCTTCCACTGTCCCAGGTTGCTCCAAGCCCTGTCCAGCCTGGCCTTGGACACTTGCAGGGATCCAGGGCCTCCCCACCCTCCCAAGGAGCAATTCCTGCCCAACATCCCATCCAGCCTTGCCCTCTCTCAGTTTGAAGCCATTCCCTTGTCCCATCACTACAGATGTGATCACTGCACTATTGCTCTCATTATCACCATCACCCCACTACAGATGTGAGCTGGTAAAACTCCTGCTGCTTCTGACTGTATCTGCCTCCACCTGCTTCTCCTCAGATTTATTTGATGAGGGAAAGCCAGAAGGCAAATGATGGGATGGTTTGGCCATGAACAGAATGACAACTTTGTAAAGGATTTTCCCCAAGTTCCACTTTTGTGTCTGAATGCAGCTCCTGAAGAGCAGCTGTTGCCTGTGAGGTGCCACTTCACAGCCTTTAGGGACACGGAGATGTTAATCCTAATCCAGATGAATTTAAGATTTTTCTAGAGGCTTCCAGACACAGGACCACAAGACATCAACAGCTCCACAAATGCTGGAATCAGAATAGAGAGAAAAGCTCCAGGAACACCCCCCTGCACCTGGGACTGTGATCAGCTGCACAGGGCAGCACCTCCCACATCCCAGTCCTGGGACACAGGGAAAAGCAGGGACTGGGAGAATGGAAATGGTTGATGGATTCACTGCTGAGCCAGGGATGTGCCACTGCTAATTCCTGATGCCCTGAGCTCTTCTTGAAGCAAGAGCAGCAGGAAGAGCAGGAGCAGGGAATGACTGTGGTGCCTGGAAAAGGGGGACACTCCTGGTTCCAAACCCCAGGGCAGAGCCTCTGGCTCCAGGAGCACTGCAGGACATGGGATGGTGCTGCTGGAACAAAATTGTGGCACCTCCTGCCTATGGAACTCTGGCCTGGGGCTGCTCCTGCCTCTCCTCCTTGCCTTTATCTCCTCATCTGCAGGATCCAAATGAGAGGAAAGCCAGGGATGAGCTGTGTGCTGCCTGCTTGCACAAGGACATGGAGAAAAGGGAGAAGAGGGTGCTATGCTATTTTGAGCTGCCTCCTCCTCAATTCCTAGGGGTGGAATTTTACCTCTGGAGTGTTGATTGCTTTGTAGGAAGGATTTAAAGACTACTTACACAAAAATGATAATTAAAACCTAAATTAAACCTAGGCCTAGTCAATACTTCTCATTTCCATTGTTCTCAAAATCCAAAATAACATTTCCAATTTGCCATAGAGATTTACTGGCCTTTTTCTACCATTTCACTAAAACAAACTCAAAGTGCTGGGCTTGAAAATGATAAGTCTGTAGAAAGCTCCACTGGCAATAAACTTCCAGCATGACTCCTTAACTCTTGCAGCATCCAAAGTGACTTCAAATTAAAAGAATTTTGAAGCACTGTCATTATTTTGATTATTAAATCAACAACTTGATTTAGTAAAATCACTGGCAGCTCACAAAGTATTAACAAGAACAATTACCAAGTGCTGGCAGTTATATTTAGTGTTAGGGAACTATATTTACAAGCTGAACTCAGCCTAGAATCAATACAGCTGAAATCCTACCTCAAGTCATTCTTTTAACATTTCTGCTTTTACTTTGGAAAATCATAAAATGCTCAAAATAAGGGGACTATCCTCTGAAGTAGAGCCCAAACTGATGGTTGGACTCAATGATCTTGGAGGCCTTTCCCCACCCTCTGTGGTTCTGTGATAGTTCAATGCTCATTATCTGGTGCAAAAAGCCTTTGGTAAATCAAGAGTCCAGAAAAATCATCTTCCAAACAATCTGTTCCAGCCCCTCTGCCCTTGTGCCAGTAGACAGAAGAAATTAAATGAATAAATGGATATTTAGAGCTGAAAACTGGGGTCATCAGCCCCAGCAGGGCTTGGCAGGTCGGGAGTGGAAAGGGCTCTGACACAGCTCTGCCCAAGCTCTGGTTGAATTTAATGAGTTGTTGGGTTTGGATAATGTCAGGCAGTGCAGACTGTGCCTCCTTATATAATCTTAAGTGCAAACAGATTTTGTGAATAAGCACTTTCAAGTCATAAGTGGGCTTTTTGTTAATAAATGTCAATAATCAGTTGCTGTAGCAACAAGGATTGATCCCCCTGGCTGCAGAAAGGGGGGGAGCAGGCAGCTTGTTTCTTTGCACGATTTCTACCCATCTGCTCTGCCAGAAACCCAGTGGAATTGAGGGGTTCTTGGCACATGGGTCTGGGATGGCTTCACCCAAACCCTGCTGGTGATACTGGGAGGGGATGGAGCCAATGCTCCCAGGGATGCACCCCGTGGGGCAGGAACATTTAACTGCTCCACTCCTTTCCTGCTGGAAAACTCCTTGGTGCTGCTTGGGAGCCAAATGAACCCAGAGCTTCAAGTGACACCTCACAGGTGCCAGGGCCAGGCTCATGTTTGGCTCCATCACCTTCGACCAGAGCTGCTCAACCCAAGCACCAAACCAGCCTGTGGCCAGAATCTATTCTGGGCAGAGCTAAAGCAGCACTGCCGTGGTTTAACAGCTCAGCTCAAGGAGCTCCTCCATGGAGTGAAAATGAAAGCAGGCACAGAGCCAAGCCCTGACAGTGCTCAGGTCCATCTGTGCTCCTGCCAGCCCCAGGCCAATGCAGCAAACACTCACAAACAGGGGTTTAAAAGAAAAAAGTGAACGTGGCTGTTGGCCAGCAGGAGATGGAGCAGTGGGCAGCAAAACACTGTGAGTGTGGTGGGAAGGAGGGGAAGAGGGACAGGGGGACACCTGGGTGGCTCCACCCCACANCCCCCCCCCCCCTCTGCTGTCCTGACAGGAGCTGGGCAGGAGTGATTCACCCTCAGCTCAGCTCCTGTGGAACCACTCAGATGGCACCAGGGAAGAAAAAAGAGACAACTTTATCCCTATTCTCCAAGGCTCTGAAGCTCCATCAACTTCTTCTCCCTCCATCCCACCTCTCCTGCAGTGATGGCTCTTCCCCACAGCCCCATTTCAAACACAAACCAGGAGGGGTTTGGTGAGGCAGCACCTCCTGCCCCTTGGTGCCTGTTCCAAAGCCAGGCACCCCCTGGAAACTTCTAAGACCCTTCCTTTGTCACCATCCCTCAGCATTCCAGGCACATCTTACTTGAATGAACTGAAAAGATTCTGCTGGAGGTTGGCCCCGAAGTCCATCAGGGCCATTCTCACACCTGGGGCTGTCTGGCATTCTCTGGACTGTCCTTTCCCTGGGCTGCCCATTCCCTGGCCCTTCTCCACGTCAACAGCAGCAGCACATGTGGGACATATGGGACATGGGATGGTTTGAGGTTGGAAGACTGGGAAGTGAACAAAAATGTCTTGACTTTGTGTCAAAGTTTCTACCATGGCCCTGAAGAAATGGTGACACATATTGGACAAACAGGGAGGAAGTTTTTGTGTGTTCACAGATAACATTCAGCCCAGCTGGGAGAAGAAGCAGTAAACTGACAGACTGACCTGATCAAGTGCTAACATGGTTTGGTTTTCTGCATTTTAAATCACTTTTGTAGCTTTTCTGTGAAAGCATTTTCATCACATCCTTTTCTACGTCCCTCTGTGAAGAGCAGCAGTCAGTCCCATCCTCTAGGAAATGTTACTGAGATCAAATACTCTGAAAACCCCTCCTCCCATGAATACACAGAATTTCTTTGGTCATGGTGTCAGGAGACCCTTTTTTGCACCCTGAAGTTGCAGGGGCACAATGCTGTGATGGGGAATTGCTGGTTTGAGAGATCACAGATCTCTGACCTGCCACCATTTTCCTCTTTGAGGATTATCAAGAGCTTCCCAAATCACACATCTTCCCAGAATTATCCTTCTCTGATGGGATCTCTCTGGATAATGTGTTTAAGTTCTTGCAGCTCTGTTGGCAGCACCTCCCTGGTTTTATCCTTGCAAACAGCACATGCTTTAAGGAGATGTTCTACTTAACATCCTCCTGTGATCCTGAGAGTGATTCAGGGTTGCCTCCAGACAGCCCCGAGAGATTCCCCCTCACAAGCCCTGACTCAGGCAGGTTTAGAATTTCTGATGAAATCAGCCTGAGAATGAGGCAGGAGCTGCTTCTGAAGGCCTTGGCTGGGCCTCAGCTCTGGACGGAGCTGAAGCTTTAGCAGAGGACGTTCACAGAGGCCAAGGAAGCTGGAAGGGCTTTGCTTGAACCACGGGAAGCTTTTGTTTCCCAGCCCAGGGCCTGGGCTCCTGCACTCCCTCAATCACCTCCACACATGGGACATGAACCACCCCGAGCTGAGGGACATGAGTGACCAAACCCAGGGGCTGCAGGGGACAGCTGGCACCAGGGAAAGGACCTCAGCACCAGGGAAAGGACCTCAGTATCATCCACCACCTTAGTCTGGGTCTGAACACAGCCTGGAAGCAGATATTTCCTATGGATATCACCTGTGAATGCTTCCAGCAGCTTCCCTGGCTTGGAAGAGCCCTGGGAGAGGATACCTCAGCTCCTTCTTCCTGCTGCCTGTGGAGCCACCTCCACACTTGCTCCTGATTCTTACGTAGCAGAAAGTTGATAAAAAAGAAGTTGGAAACACCAGAGAAAAGATTTTGGCTGAAAAGCAGAACTGTGAAAGCTCAGTCCTGGAGGAGCCCAGTTGGAAATCTGGAGGCAAAGGAGTCTGGAGAGGTTTTTCCAAAGTACAGCAAACACTCCTCCAAGCCCAGATGTTCCCCAAGCACCCCCAACACATCTATTTCCAGGGTTGGGATGCTGAAGCAGTAACTCCTGGTGGGAGCACCAGCAGTGTGATATCAGAGTATTATCATTTGTTTGAAAAGAGCTGCAGGACAGGAACAAAAAGCCCTCATCAGCTGGGATTTTTCAGCCTTTCCACTTCTAATTTACTGGGAAGTTTCTGTACCACAAACTCTGCACTGATTGCACCACCAGGGACAGCTCACCAGGCTCTCAGCCCAACCTAGGAGGATTTTGTGTATTTTATGTATATGTATTTTAATTTCCATCATCCCAAAGATGGAAATTATCCCACTTAGTTACCTGAGAAATTGGACTTCACGAAGACACTGGAGAGAAGAAACCACTTCCTGGACATGTCTCTCCTAATGCTGGGGGATTATAAGGTGGGAATCTGTTATCCTATCTTCTTGTTTGATGCTGATAATTAATATTTATCATATTAACTGCAGACAACCTCTCTGTCATGTTTTACTTCAGCTCAAACAACCACCTCCAATGCCAAGAGCTGAGGTTGTTCCAGCAGCAGCTCCCAGTGGGCTCACCCTGAAGATACCCCTGATCATCCACATGGGATTTTGGAAGAGGAAACCTCCAACCTTGATCCCAGCCAATCCAAACTGGGATGTTGTGTACCCTGCAAACAACCTGGGTTTGTTTCCAGCAGAAATTCAGTATCAAGGATAGGAAAAAAATTTCAGCCTTTTCTGAGCTGCCTGAGCGATCCCAGCTCTGAGCACTGTACATCCCCAACTCTCCCAGGCAGGATCTGGGGAAGGAAGGAGTGTGAGCACACTTTGAGAGCTCTTTGGGAAGCTCAGAATCCTGTTTTGACCAGCTGAGCTCCTGTTTGCATCAACAAATGGACACTGGCAGTGTCCCAAGCCAGGTTGGATGGGGCTTGGAACACGCTGGGATAGTGGAAGGTGTCCCTGCCCATGGCAGGAGTGGTACTGGCTGAGCTTTCAGGTCCTTTCCAACCCAAACTGTTCTCTGGTTCTGTGACATTCAATCATTTTTATACATTCATGTCAGTTGTTGCTAAGCAAATAACGAAATATCCAAGATAAAATAATTTATTGTGTTTTTTCAAGCCTTACTCCACTGGCAAGCAACCAAACAGATTTTGGCTGCTGGTGTCTCAAACCATTTCATTTTGGGGGTTTCTCAAAGGATCATTTTGCTCTGGAACACGATGGTGGCCCCTGGTGGTCCTCACACACAGGGTGAGGCTCATCCTGGCAGTGCTGCTGTGCCAGGGACAAGGACAAACCCCAGGGCTGTGCCAGGAGGGATGATCCAGAGAGGAGCACAAAGGAACAGTCCCACCAAAATCCTTTCTGGGAGCAAATAAACTCAAAGGGAGGCACAACTGCAGAGAGATCACAGTGATGGGGAGGAATGAGCACTGCCCATAAAGGAAAAAAATCACAAACAAGAGAACTTGGATCATCTTTAGGGGACACAGGACACTCTGCTGGAGAAGGACCTTCCACCAAGAGCTGTCCAATGGCCCTGGCCTGGCCAAAGGGCCACTGTGGCCATGTCTGAGGCAGCCCAGCCTGTCCTGTGTCTCCCCACAGGATGTGCCCAGACCTGCAGCTCCAAGGGCTCCAGGCAAGAATTATGATGCATCCCAGGTGCATCCCTTCCCCTCCAGCAAACACTGCTGTTTTCATGTCACACCTCAGGTCCAAGCAAACCTGCCGAGGTAATTGCAGGGACACAGAAAATCACCCAGGAAAAAGCAGTGCTTGGCCAGGGCTGAGACAGAGGTGGAGCTGTCATCAGACATGAAAATCATGCAGAGAGAGCTGGGGGCATGAGCAGGAGGAAAACCAGGACAATAAAAACATAATATGGTCTATAGAAAACCAGATTTTAATCTCATAGAACCACAGAATAACCTGAGCTTGGAAGGGACCCATCAGGATCAGCCAGTCCAACTCCTGGCCCTGCACAAACCCCCCAACAATCCCACCCTGAGAGTGCTCCTGGAGCTCCCTGGAGCTGTGACCATTCACTGGGCAGCCTGATCTCTGTTTATCTGAGCAGCAGTTTCCTCCTGGCCCATGTTTCCTCCTGCTCATGGACACAAAGCTCCCCTGAGCCAGACCTTGGGCAGAGCTGTGACCTGGGGGAGGGCAGGGAACACTTTGTGTCCCAAACAAGGGCATCACACGTATGGAATGAAACAGCAGCAACACAGGGAGGAAAATATTTCCACCCTGAAACTCAGAATCCAAGTGAAAAAGAGAAATATTCCTACACCACAACCTGTTGTGAGGTCTGGGCCATGGCAGGGGACAACAGGGAGCAGGAGCTGGCACCCACAAACAGGGCAGAGGGGGAAATTTGTGAATTAAAATCTCTCTAGTCTTAGGCCTGAGACTGAATTCTGAAGTGAAATAAGTCAATTAAATAGAGTTCAAAGTATTTATCCTGTCTTAGCCTAAATCAGTTTTAATAACAGGTTTGTGTGCCAAGGGTTTAATGGCTTCAGCAAAAATATCTCCAATGTACCAGATGAAATAACTCCGTGTAGGAGCCCTACAAACTCCAACCCACCTTCTAATAATAAACTGTTTCAGGCTTTCATTTTCTAAATTGTTCTGTGTCCTCTGGAGAGGTTCCCTTGAACCTGCCGCATAATGAGAGATTGCAATAAATCTTGTCAAACCAGACAAACACCACGAAATTTTAATTTTACTTTTAAATTGCAGCTGAGTGCTCCAGTGGATGTTATTTTTTGGTAACTACCACATAACTAAGGCGGAGGAGCTTGCTTATTTTTAACAGGAGAGTGTTACTGTCTCCATGTGTTAAAATATTTAGTTGTCTATAAAAAATTCAACCTTTATAGATGCAGAGATGGATTTGCTTCCCCTGCTGTAGATCTGGCCAATAAGGGAGATAAAATACAAGAGATAAGGGGGGAAAATACAATAATTGGAAAGGATGCTTTACTCCTGTGGTAAGAGAAGGTTCTTTTTTCAATTTGGAAAAATTTCTGTACCAAAAATCAGATTTTCAGCATGGAAAATCCCTCCACACCTGTCCCACCTGTGGTGCTGCACAGCCTGAGCCATGGCTAAAGCTTGGCAGGGGGCTGAGAAGCAGAATTACTTTTGTTGTTAAACCATCACTACAAACCCCTCCAGATTGTTTGGACTTGTCAGAAATGGGCTTTGTGGTGCTGTTTCCCCATTTCTGCTGAGGGGACTTTGCAGAGCACGGAGCAATCTGCACACTCAGGGTTTCTCTCCATGCTGAGCTAAAAATAAGGGACAATGCCCTC
>VWZU01016809.1:98187-224171 GCA_013397095.1 Sterrhoptilus dennistouni | reverse complement strand
CCCCCCCCGCCCCCTCCTCCTCCTCCCCCTCCTTCTCCTCCTCCCCCTACCCCTCCTCCTCCTCCTCCCTGCTCTAGGAATCCCATGTGTGGCTCCCCATGGAATAAGGGACTGTAGCAATGCCCCAGCCCCTTGCCCACCAAGCATTTCCATGTTATTATTGTTATCATTGCTACTGTTAAGGATTTGGAAATGAACTCATTCAATCACCCAGGCAGTGTGACAGCGACTGCCTGGGATGCTGCTGCTGTTGCCATGGTGACTGTGCCTGCTCTGGGGACCCCAAAATCCCCATCAGCCCTCCCAGGCACCCCTGTCACCGTGTGCTGCACAAAGGATCCCATTTCCCCTCCTCTTTACCACGGGAGAAGCAGATCTGCACCCCCAGCCCCTCTGTCCCTCCCCGTCCCCTCTCCCATCCCGTCCTCCCTGGCTCTGCTCCAGCTGTTTCCTAGAAAGGCTGAAACAAAAGCTGCTCTGGCTGTCACAGGAGATCCCTGCAGGGCATCACCCTTGGCCCAAGTGACAGGGTCACCCCGGAGGCCACCAGCAGCCATCTGACCCCCTGGGATACCTGGAGGAAAACATCCTGAGTTTTAACTGGCATGGCCTGACCTCCTGTGTCTGCAGAGTTAGGAAAGCTGCTTCAAATATTCCACAATACTAAGCTTTAAAAAAAAAAAAACCCAAACGACCAAGCACAACTTGAATTTGTGTTTACATTTAAGGGGCCCTTAATTGAGTCACCTCAATGAACCTGAGCTCCCCTGGACTGTGCTGGGATGCTGTGGCCATTGCAACACATCCCTGTGGGCAGGGGAAAGGACAAATGCTGGAATGGTCACACTGGAGAGGAGACTGAGCTGGGCAGGACAGGCAGGGCCAGAGCCAGGCACACTGCAGGCAGGACAGCAGGGACAGGGAGGGACAGTGAGGCACAGGCAGGGACACTGCAGGCAGTGCAGGCAGGACAGGCAGGGCCTGAGCCAGGCTGCAGCTGCTCCATCCCAGCCCCTGCCCAGCCCAGCTCCCATCTCTGAGCTGAGTCAAGGCTGTGAGAGACAATTCAGTACAAGAGAGGAAGAGCAAATCCCATCTGTAAGGGCTGATCCCCAGCTCTCACACACTGTGTGACAGCTAACAGCTGGCCTGGAGGCCTCACAGACACAAGTGACTTGGACTTGATCAGCCTGTGCTCCTGAGCACCAGCCTGCATATCAGCCTGTTCCTTAGGGAACCTTAGGAAAGGAATTTGCACCTGTGTGACAAGGGACTGGTACCCGTGAGAACTGATTCTGTACCACGAGACAAGAATGTAAACATCTTTAAAAGAGAAAACCTTTAGCAAGCACATACATGAGCAACTACTAACCAATGAACTGAGTAGCAAAAAGTTGCTAAGCAATTAGAATTAAACACAATGCTTTTAGAAACCATATAAATATAAATAATAAAGTGGAGCTATTTGTTGGATGAAAAAAAGGTGTCTTTGTCTGTCTCTACTGCGACACCAAAGGAGTCAGCCCTGCACCAGGCTATGGCTCCAGAGCCTGCCTGGATTATTCCCAGGGCTCAAGGGCACTCTGGCATCTCAGTGAGTGGATGTGAGGAGCTGCTCACAGAACCATCTCCGGTGCTGGCCTCGGTGAAGTCACCATATGAGGAGGAAGTGAAACATTTGCATGAGCTAAAAATGTTTTCCTTTGCTGTGCGAGGCTGTGGAGCTGCAGCACGCCCCCTCTGCCACCCTCCTCACCACGGGAACGTCCTCTCCTGGCTGGATCATTCCTATTTGTGCTCCCAATCCCCAGGCCTGAGTCATGGCAGAACAGAACAGCCTTTCTTTGCAAAAATATATTTCCCCAACACATGCAGTTACAGGATGTGCCCGACTCCACAAGCTCCCTGAATACTTTTAATGATGCTGAAAGGAATCATTAAATCTGGAGTTAGGATTTGGATGCCCTCATTCCTAATTCTCACTGTCAGGCAGGCCTTGACCTCCAGTTCCTGCTCTCTCAAGCTCAGCTGACAACATTCAGCAAACCCAGCAGGATGTGGCTGCTGTCAGCAGGTGAAATGAAAACAACCCCCAGGATTCCTCAGAGGTTGCTGTTCAGGAGGGAATTTTAAGACATGGCAGGGCCCAGGGTCACTGTGCTGCTCTCCAGGGTGGTGACAGCCCCTCCCCAGCCCAAGGCAGGAGCAGGCAGCAGCCTGGCCTCAGCCTGGCTCTCTCTGCACACTGAATCTAGGCACTCCCTGACTGAACAGCCCTTCCAGCACAGCAATGCTGCAGGAATGTTTGCTGGAGGATGCTGCTGCTGGCCTGAGCTCCCAGATGGATCTTTGCCTCCCTCCCAGCTCCTGGGGGAGGACTCTCTTCAAATGAATATTTAAACCCCTGGAAAGCCCAGGATTGATTCCCGGGTCAGGTCTGTACTGCTGTGATTGTTATTCCAGCAACAGATGGAGGGAGCATCCCTTCCTGCTCAAAGGCCTGTGCTAGCAGCCACAGTGCAACAGCAGCCACCACTCCTTCTCCAGCCTGATGCTGCTCCCCTGATCCTCTCTTCAGCACCTTCGGTGAGCCCAGTCCTGGATGTCCCTCAGCACTGTGGAATCCCCAGCCTCAGTTACAGTCACTCCTGATGGATCTGTCCTTTCCCGAGCTGCTGCTCCTCCTCCAGGCTGGGCTGCTGCCTTTCCCCAGCCTGCTGAAGTACCTGAGGATTTTAGGATATTACAGCCTGTCTCCAGATCCATTTTATTTCTCAAGACAAAAGGTTTTCCACTAATTTGTGCTCTCCTCCCTCCCCTACCTCCTCGCTCTCATCATTTCAGCCTCATCTGGAGACCACGTTACACAAAAGCAAGGGACTAAAAGCTGTGTGTGAGGTGGTTTGTGTTTAATGCTGCTGTATTTAATTGCTGCATCCCAGGGATCAAAGAGGCTGCAGTGGGAAATCCAGGAGGCAGCAAGGAAGCGTCAGCGTAATTTGATGGCTGACTTTCTGCTCATTAACCCAATTCCTTTGAACTCAAGCAGGAGATGCAGTAACACATCACTGGCAACGACCTCGAAGGGATGCCAAAAGGGATGAGTCCTGGGTGAGCTGCAGAGGGGCGAGCTGATGATGCTGGAATTTCCCAGCCTAGATGGAGGAAGATTTCAGGAGTGCTGATCCAGTGTCAGTCTGTCCATGGGGAACCTCACACCATCCCTGCATTCCAGGCACTCTCCTTTGCATCCCCATCTCTTTCTTTGGAAAAGAGCTTGTAAATTTGATAATCAGATTTATTGGTATTCTGTATCCTCACCTACAAAAAGGCTAGAGAGAAACACTTCACACGGACCTGAAGGGACAGGACAAGGGGGAATGGCTTCTCACTGCCAGAGGGCAGGGTCAGATGAATATTGGGAAAGAATTATTCCCTGGGAGGGTGGGGAGGCTCTGGCACAGGGTGCCCACAGCAGCTGTGACTGCCCCTGGATCCCTGGGAGTGTCCAAGGCCAGGCTGGACAGGGCTTGGAGAAATCTGGGATAGTGGAAGGTGTCCCTGCCCATGGCAGGGGTGGCACTGGGTGATTGTTCAGCTCCCTTCCCACTCAAACCATTCCAACACCCTGTGAGATCAACAACCACTGTTGAAAAGTGATTTGTGAATCACTGCAGAACTGGCCCCACTGCTCTCTCTGTACCTCAGGGCGAGCACTGCAGGCCCAGCCAGGCCCATGGAATTGTGCAGAAACCTCCTCCCTCCCTGTGACACTGTCCTTGTGTCCCTTTGGTCTGAACGGTGTAACACAGACCAACAGGAACCCACAGTGGTGCTAAAACTGTCCTGCATTCTGGGAAAAGAAATGGGATTAGAGATTGATTTTCAAGTTCAAGATCATTTAATCATGGAATCCCAGACTGGTTTGGGTTGAAAGGCAGCTTAAAGATGATCAATCCCCACTCCATGCAATGAGCAGGGACACTTCCCACGGGACCAGGCTGCTCCAAGCCCTGTCCAGCCTGGCTTTGGACACTTCCAGATGGGCAACTGTGACTCGGCATGACCTGCCCTGGCAACCTGGCTCACTCCACAGGATCAATGGCCAGTCTGGGATGCCAGTGGGAAGGGGGCATGCAAGAAGGTGTGGCTGGATAAAGCTATTTTCCTTTCAACCACTCTGCAGAAAATGTCCTCTTTATTTCTCTGTTTGAAATTCATGACTTGGCTAAACCAGCAGAGCTGCTCTGCACAATCCCCTGCCCACAGCTGAGGGATGAGCAGAGCCCACAGTCAGCACAGGGGTGACACAGAAAACATTAGCTCATTAGCACTGAGGGTGCTTCAGACCTGGAGAAAGGGCACTCACACATCAGGGATCTCTTTGCTTCTTTGCTCATTTCATCACCTGCCACCTCTTCCTTGGCTTGTTTAAAAATTTATACAGGCCCTGCTTAACCATCCCTTGTGCTTTGCTTGCAGGGACTGCAGAGATGTGGCTTGGGACTCGATGCATATTTAGGGATATTCCAGCTGGGCAAGTACCTTGAAAAAGCAGTTCTGAATCTGCTGGAAACAAAACAGGGAGGATGACAGTGCTTTAGGTGAGACAAGCAAACCCAGCCCATTTGGGCTCTGTCAGCAGGGCCTGGCTGAGGCAGGGCACACCTCAAAGGAGCCAGGGCGAGGCTGTCACCCCACAGAGCTCCAGGCAGGTCCTTCACTCCCTGCCCTCACATGGAAACCCACCCCACTCACCTGTCCAGACACAAAGAACAGGTTTATCTAACCTGGAACCAACAAATCCCATGGAGGCACCAGTTCAGGAAGACTCATACTAAAGACAAATTTTCCTAGGAATTGCTCTCAGCAAGGGGTGGGAAGAGGCACCAAGGGACCAAAGTCGTGCTGAGAAAAGACTTTTATCCAGACACAGCTGCACTGGCAGAGCTTTTTGGAGAGGAGGAGGGAGATGTGGGGTTCAACATCTGTCCTCAGAGATAAAGGGCACAAAGAGAAAGGTGAGAGATGGATCTAGGGAGGGGTGGTTGTTGTCCCCTTCACAGCTTCCAGCCTCCATCTCCCCTGACATTTACACCTGCTAAGTCACTTGGAATCCCAGCCTGGAGGCCCAGTCCCTGTCAGATCTCTGCTCTGAGAAAAGGAGATAAGCTGTGAGTGACAGGATCTTCAAAGCACAGAGAAAACTGCAGTAAGCCAAGGCCTAATGGGCAGGAATTCAGTTTAACCCCTGGGAATTCACCCTGAGGCAGCCCCAAAAGTCAAGGACAGCTACAAGGCTGGGGAAGGCTCCAGCTGGGAGCAGGACTCTGCAGTGGATTCACAGCCTGGGACAGGAGGTGACCTTTATGAAATGCAGAGGAAAGTCAAGAACCTTCCCCTGGAAAGTTTATGGTTAAAAATAAGCTCTTGGTAAAAACCACAAAGCTGATGCACACTTAACCTCTCCCACCCCAAACTTCCTCTGCTGACGGTTGATATTTGGGACTGAAGGCAGAAATAGAATTCTGTCTTCTGAAAACAGAGGTGCATTTCAGCCTGGTTCCCTCTGCTGTCCCCACTCCACTCCCAAATCTCACAGACAGGGAGAACACTAATAAATAAATCAAATGCAAAATGCAGTGCCAGGATACCCAAATAAACCCTCTCTGGGGGAAGGCACATCAAACCCAGCCCGTGGCTCTGCCTGGCTCCTGTCACACGTGAATTTCTCAGCACTGACCACGGAATGTAAATCCACCAACTCTTCCCTAGGAAGCTCCAGTGAGAGGGCAGCAGGGAGGAGGAATCAGCTGCTGTGCCAAGGATGGTTTTTAGAAGAAAAGGATCCAATCCTCAGGCAAGGTGCTTTCATCCATCCCCTGCTGCTGGGAGCGAGGGATACTCTGCTGGAGAGCAAAACAAATCTAACCCCAACCTGCCCTGTGCCTTCTCCAGATTGTATCTGAATCCCTCCTCTCCTCACTCAAATCCACCTCTGACCCAAGACTGAAGATGTTTTTCTCTGGGTTAACAAGCTTTGCAGTTGGAAGCGAATTCATTTCCAAGCTCCCAAGGCTCCTGGTGTGAGCAGCCCCTGATGGCCAAGTGCCCAGCTGGGGGTCACAGGGGTGTCTGTGGGGTCCAGCACATTCCCACGTGTTCCCTGAACATTCTGGCTGTCCCAGAGGGGCTCAGGGACCTTCCCAGCAGTGACAACAAAGCACAACTGGGACTAGGACAGAAGACCACTAAACCTCTCAGGGATTTCCTTCCTGTCTGCAGCCAGGTTTGCATTGAGCTAAACGTGGCTGAATTCTTTCACCAAACCTGGAGGAAGTTGCCTGAGCAGGGAACAATCTCCTGCCAACAGAGCATCCCTTGGAAGCTAAGTTGACAGGCAGACAGCTTTTATGTCTTTGACTTTTAGAAAGCCAAGCACACCAAACCCCAGAACTAGGTCAGTGGTGGCCATCCTGCCCTTTCTCACTCTATTTTTAGCTCCAGCTACAACCACAACACAACATTGCTACGAGCTACAGGAGATGTGTGATCACAACTGACATGAGGCTTGCATGACCCTACACAAGGACTCCAGAATCCCAGGGAGTTCATGGACACTGGGCCAGCAGCACAGACCCCTCTGTGTTCAGTCATTCATTTTGCTGCTTTTCTCTACATAAATAGGAACAAAACCCACCTCTGATCCTGTGGGCAAGATCATGGAATGGTTTGGGTGGGAAGGGACCTTAAAGCCCATCCTGTTCCCACCCCTGCCATGGGCAGGGACACCTTCCACTGTCCCAGGCTGCTCCAAGCCCTGTCCAACCTGGCCTTGGACACTGCCAGGGATGGAGCAGCCACAGCTTCTATGGGTAACCTGTGCCAGGGCCTGACCATCCTCACAGGGGGGAATTCCTTCCCAATATCCCATCCATCCCTGTCCCCTGGCAGTGGGAAGCCATTTCCCCAAAGTTCTTCTAGCACAGCTGAGCACAGCCAGTGCTGCTCCCCTGGCTTGGATCAGGAGCACCAAGGTCATTCTGAGGAGGAGATTTGCCCATGGGAGGATGAGGCAGCTCAGTGTCACTAGAGGCAGCCTGGCAGTGCCACTTAAAGGAAGTGGAACAGTTTGGGGTGTAACCACAAAGTCATCAATCACAGCAGGTGCCTCAGATTTCATGAATACAAAGGCCCTTCCAATTTATTCAAAGTAAATAATGTGGCCACAGCCTAGACAGGAATAACAGTGATGAGCCAGCCTTGCTCACCTCAGTGTCTCACCAAGGTCTGGCACACTGACACCACTCCTCCTCCTCCTCTGGTGTGTCCCTAAGCTGGCACTGAACAAGCCAGTTTGGCTGCTGGGGCTGCTCAGGCTGGCAGTGCTGAACTGTTGGTTGTTCTGGAGAAAAGAAGGCTCAGGGGGGACCTTGTGGCTCTACACAACTCCCTGCTAGGAGGGGACAGCTGAGAGGGGGTCGGGCTCTGCTGCCAGGGAACAGGGACAGGAGGAGAGGGAATGGCCTCAGGCTGGGCCAGGGGAGGCTCAGGTTGGATTTGGGGAAAATTTGTTCATGGAAAGGGTTGCCCAGCCCTGGCACAGGGCAGGGCTGGAGACCCCATCCACGGAAGTGTTTAAAAGGTGTGTGGATGTGGCACGTGGGGACAGGGGTCAGTGGTGACCTTGGCAGTGCTGTGGGAGTGGCTGGACCCAGTCTCAGAGGGCTTTTCCAACCTTGATGATTTTATCATTCAGTGCTGAGAACCCTCAGACTGAAGCCCCCAGCAGAGAGGAGTCACCAGCACTGATCCCTTCCCCTGCACTTCCTCAGGTCCCTCCCAGCAGTGGGAGATCCTCGTCACTGTCACTGTGAGGTGACACATCCCAACATCTCCTGCTGCAGGGGGGTGTGAGCTACACCAGGCACCAAATCCTCCTTGAGTCACTCAGGTGTGAGGGCTGCATCAGCCTGAGCTTTCTTTAAACTCACTCTGTCACTATGTTTTCTGCCTTGTTCCAAGCTCATCCTCCTCCTGTTCCTTTCTCTTGTTCAGGACTCTCCTGGCCAATTTGCAGGGTACAGCACCAGTGGAGCTGTAAGCGAGGCACGAGAGGATTATTAACATTCAAGAGTCTTCATATAATTCCTTATTAGAAAGCAAATTAATTCCAGCCTGAGCCAAACCCAGCCCTGACGAGCAGCTGGGCAAACACGTCCCTCACACTGCAATTGTACAACTCAGGCAAACCCAGGCAGGGATGAAGGCTCTGGGAATTGGCACCCCAGTCCCACCTGCCCCAAAATGGGACCTGTTCAGCTGCTGGAGACATCTCCTGCTCTGCTCTGGTTTGAAGGTGGATGGTGGAATGAAGGTCCTGAACAAAGAGCTGTGGTGGCATTTCAGAGACCCTGGGGACACCCCTTGTCCCCAGCTGTCACTGCAGAGGGGCAGGAGGTTCCTGCATGTCCCACCTACAGCCCTTGGCAGGTTCCTGACACACCACAAGGGATCTAAAAATCACCTCCCCTGCTTCGGTCTACTTAAACCCTCCCTTCACACGAGTCATGCCTGCTGTGGGGATGCACCTTATGTTCCCTGGCTCTGGAAAACAGGATCCCATCCTGCCTCACTCTCCAGCTGATGCTGAGCAAGGCAAAACACAACATGTGCTGGTCTTTGAGGTGATAAATTTATGAGTAAGTGTTTTAATCACCCATTTTACTCTCTTCAGAAAGTTTCAGGGAAGGAAATGTCACCACCTGGATTTGGATGTGAACACCAAGCCCAAGTGTGTGTATGTGGCTGAAAAGTTTGCAGCAGCCCAGGCTCACTGGGCTCGGGCACCAAAAGAGCTTTGCTTTCCTCTTTCCCACATTTAAAAAAGGCAAAGGATTTATTCAGCAGAGGCTGCTGGATCCTGCACATGGCTGGAGGCTTCACAGAAGCATCTTTTATGCTTCCATGAAGAGCATCCTGCAAGATGTTCTAGAGTGGAGGAAGGACTACACTGTGCTTTCCCAAGAAATAAATAAACCCAAAAAATCACTCTTGACACTTCTGCCCTGTCCCTCAGCACCTTTCCTATTTCCTTTCCTTTCCTTTCCTTTTTCTTGGAGGGTGAGGAAGCATCAAGGCAGTGACAGCCCAAGGGCTGGGGACACCGAAAACCCCTGGATGGCTGAGGATTTCAGGGCTTGTCTCTTTAATCAAAACGAGCAATTTTCACAAAAAAAAGTCTCACAGAGAATGATCATCACTACGTCTCTCCCTCACTGTTGGATCTCAGGATGCAGCAGCCACATAAAGCCCCGTTTCCCTGGGAAACTAGGCTAAGAATAGCAGGGCTGGCTGGGGAGACTGGGCTGGGGGTTTGGGGGCTGCATTTGGAGATGGCACCAGGGTCCAACATCCCCCTGCTGATCCTGGGTGCTGAGGGCCCTGTGGAAATCCCTGCTGGCCCTGTGTAACATGGTGGAGAACGACCCTCCTGCCTGGACAGGGAGAGCTCAGCCCCTCCAGCTTCCCTGGGGATGCAGCAGGGCTGGGAACCATCCCTAGGCCAGGCTTAGCTTCCAGCAGCTCTGGGGGGCTGAAATCCCCCAGGCAGGAGCTGGACACAAGCAGAGGGACCTGGGGGGACCTGTCCCCATGGTGTGGAGGAGGTGACAGCCCAGATCCTGCTGGATCCACAGCTCAGCTTCTGCAAATGTGCTTCCAAAAGCATCTCCACGAGGACAGGAGCAAAGGATTCTCCTATACCAGGGGCTGGGGGGACTGAGGGGGTCTAAGGAGAGGTTGACCAGAGCAGCTGTGGCTGCCCCTGGATCCCTGCAAGTATCCAAGGCCAGGTTGGACCAGGCTTGGAGCCACCTGGAATAGTGGGAGGTGTCTGCCCATGGCAGGGGGTGGGACTGGAAGGGTTCTAAGGTCCCTTTCCACCCAAACCATTCCCTGATCCATGATCAGCACAGATGGGGTTATTTGATTGCTTGGCTGTTCTCTAGCTGTACATCAAGGAAACATCACTGTCAGAGAGCTCCATCCCTGCAAACACAAACACAAACACAGCCCTGGCTGCAGGAAGGGTCCCCAAGGCCTGGCCCATGAACATTCCCAGGAGGTGGCACAGGGATGGAGCCAGCCCTGTAAATCTTCCATAACTGCCCTTCAGGCTGCCAGCAGATACCAGGCTGGGGTGATGCACAATGAAAACCACCTTTCCTTCTCCAATATCAGCTCATCTGAGTTCACACAAGGAAAACCACGAAGGGGAAAAAATAATAATCTTTTATGCATTAATTCAGAATCTAATTACTTGGTATAAATTAGTCAGCTGGCTTCACCTCAGCTCTGCCATGCAACAGCCCATGAATCACAACTCTGTTACAGGATGTATGGTGCCATTTGGATGTAAAAATGCTTTATGGAAGGCACCCTGTGGCCTGAGAATATTAATTTATACCACAGGCTCTGGTGGATGAATTGAAATTAAAGCAGATGAAGAGATAAGACACAAGCCTTGATCAATATCTGAAACTGAGGAACAGGCTCTGTGTGCTTTGTAAGGGGGAATCAGCCCCTGGAGCTCATGGACAGCTGGGACATGTGGAGATGGTGGCATTAAAATCCACTGACTGTGACAAAGACTCTCTGGACAACAAATGTCGTGGTTTCCTTCCCCTCCTTGCTCTGTGTCCTTCTAAATATTCCATTTACAGTTCCCAGATGGACTCCCATGGACACAGAGCTGGACAGACAATATTCCTCTCTGTAATCCCAACTTCCTACCAGCGAGCCACATTCTGTGGCAAGAACTTCTCTGGCAGCTCTTCCAGCCAATCCCAGTTTATTTCTGTGCTTAGTGAGGGGTGAGGGGTCATGGCTGAGAACAGCAAACACATCCCAGTTTCCCCAGGGAGGCAGCAACACCCACTCCAAAGGCTCCAAACTCACTTTACAAAGCTCAGCCATCACCTGGGAGTTATCCCAGCTGGAGGGGACCCCGTGGCCATGGACCGAGGGGACACCAGGGATGAGTTCCTCCTCCTGAAGCAGCATTGAGCTCTTCCCATGTTTATGCTCCTGACCAGCTCTGCCTCACCACTTAGAGGAGAACTAAACATCACTTACAGCCTCATTTGGAGGCAGTGCCCTGAAGCCAGAGACTGAATTAATTTCCACAGACACTGAGTGGTTTTACAGTGGAGCTGATTCCCTCTTGTCCTGCCTCCTCCATGGTTACTGTCACCTCTGTGGGCACAACACAGGGCAAGGTCCTGGCCTGGGAGGGAGCACAGAGCACTCACCCAGAGCTGGCTGGGAGAGGGTGGCAAATGTTCCCTCAGCACCTCCAATTCCCTGGCCAGCCTGTGAAAACAACCCCCAGGGCAAGAGTGTTTGCTGAGAAAACAGGAATTATCTGAATTAACTGAAGAATATCTGAACAGGCTGCCCAGGGCAGGGCTGGAGTCCCCATCCATGGAGGAGTTTAAAAGTCCTGTGGATGTGGCACTTGGGGACGTGGGTCAGTGGTGGCCTTGGCAGTGCTGGGGGAACAGCTGGACTCAGGTCTTGGAGGATTTTCCAACCCAAATCTGTGATCCTTGTGGATTTCAAGAACCTGAGTTTGTTATTTACACCTAACCCCAGAGCTTGGCTTGAATAACACAGGTCTTGGATGCCAGGAAATGCAGAAGACAAGAAGTAGAGTTTATTTTATGCATTTTTATCTAGGAATTCTGCTTGGATTGGTGGTCAGGAAATTTAGGCTGGCATGGAAACACAGCCTGTTCCATATGACTGGGGTATAAACCCAGAAGGATTCTGGAGTTACCAGAAAAGAACATTTCAGGTGTGATCCCTTATCCACAGATTCAGTGGATTCCAACATCCTGATATGCATGGAATTACAGAGCCATGGACTGGTTTGGGTTAGGAGGGACCTTAAAGCCCACCCAGTGCCACCCCTGCCATGGGCAGGGACACCTCCCACTGTCCCAGGTGCTCCAAACCCCATCCAGTCTGGCCTTGGACACTTCCAGGGATCCAGGGGCATGATATTCTTTGCAAAGGTAGGATTAATTTACTTTTCCACAGGCACACTCAATCCTAAATTCCCAAATTAGAGCAAACACAGCCCCGTCCTTCCCAACCATAGCAACCATAGCAGAGCACTGGGGAGTGAGTAGGAACATCCAAGCCTTCCTCTAAATGAACTGGTAAAGAGGAAAACCAGGAAGACTTGAGAGGTGCAATTAAAAAGTTGGAGTGAGTCCAGGTGAGATCACAAATCTGCTCCAAGGGCTGGAGCCCCTCTGATCTGGAGCCAGGCTGGGAGCATTGGGGTTGTTCAGCCTGGAGAGGAGAAGCTCAGGGAGAGCTCAGAGCCCCTGCCAGGGCCTAAAGGGGCTCCAGGAGAGCTGGAGAGGGACTGGGGACAAGGGACGGAGGGACAGGACACAGGGAATAGTTTCCCACTGCCAGAGGACAGGGATGGATGGGAGATTGGGCAGGAATTTTTTTCCTATGAGGATGGTGAGGCCCTGGCACAGGGTGCCCAGAGCAGCTGTGGCTGCCCCTGGATGTGCCCAAGAAGCTGCCTGGGATAGGGGGAGGTGTCCCTGCCCACGGCAGGGGTGGGAATGGATGGGCTTTAAACTCCTTCCCCTCCCTAATCACTCCATGATTCTATGAATATGCAAAAGGCTGATGACTTCCCATCCTGCACTGCAAACCCATTTACAACAACCCTACAAAAATGTACCAGAGTAGGTGTAAATAAAGGGTTTGTTAAATAAATAATCACCTCTGATGGAGTATCTTCAAAAAAAAAAAAAAAAAAAAAAAAAAAAAAAAAAAGCTCAACCTTTGACAACACAGCTCAGACTCTCCAGGAGAGAGCTAAAAGCCTAATTTTCCTGAAAAACAAACAGAAAAATTATCAAAAGATGAAGGCATCCCATGATTTAATGGCATCACTTCAAACAATAGCACTGCCTGCAATCAGAGCACAAAGCACGGAGACCAAAAATGGGAATAATACATCACAAGTAGGGGAGAAAAAGGAAGTCTAAATGATGCAATAAAAAATAAACCATGTCTTTGAGAGACTCCAGTTAAACAAGCGAGGGGCCACGTTGTGCATTCATTATCATTCCAGCAGCAATTCCCTGGAGACTCGAGCCAGCAGCACTGCAGCACACACCAAAGCAGCAGGAAAGAGCATTTTAAGTAGGTCACCAGTAAATATGATCATGATGGAGCTTTTTTTGTTGTTGTTGTTTTTCGTTTGCTGTCAGTCACTGGGGCCCTTAACTGAGGGAAATGCTGGAGAAGGAAAGAAATGATGGAACAGCAGCATGATGGGCAGAATTCCAGGGGAAAATGTGTGGCAGCTTCCTGAAAGCAGCTGTGTACTCCTGGGATCACCACCAGCACCACACAGAGCAGCTCCCAGTACAGAATCGGGTGTTTAGAGGAAGGATAAGGACAGTGGGGAAATTCAGGTTGGGATTTTAAGGCTCAGGGATTTAATGGAATCAGAGCATTATCCCCCTTCCTTTCAGATTCCTTTTCCCACCTCTCAGGATTTTTGTGGTGAGGAAATCAAACTCAAAGCACCCACCCCAGTGATTCCCTGCTCAGTTCTACAGTGGGGCTTGGGGGAAAGAAAGGAAGGAAGGAAAAGAAGGAAAGGAAGGAAAGAAAGAGAGGAAGGAAGAGAGGAAGAGAGGAAGGAAGGCAGAAAAAGAAAAGAGAAAAGAAAAGAAAAGAAAAGAAAAGAAAAGAAAAGAAAAGAAAAGAAAAGAAAAGAAAAGAAAAGAAAAGAAAAGAAAAGAAAAGAAAAGAAAAGAAAAGAAAAGAAAAGAAAAGAAAAGAAAAGAAAAGAAAAGAAAAGAAAAGAAAAGAAAAGAAAAGAAAAGAAAAGAAAAGAAAAGAAAAGAAAAGAAAAGAAAAGAAAAGAAAAGAAAAGAAAAGAAAAGAAAAGAAAAGAAAAGAAAAGAAAAGAAAAGAAAAGAAAAGAAAAGAAAAGAAAAGAAAAGAAAAGAAAAGAAAAGAAAAGAAAAGAAAAGAAAAGAAAAGAAAAGAAAAGAAAAGAAAAGAAAAGAAAAGAAAAGAAAAGAAAAGAAAAGAAAAGAAAAGAAAAGAAAAGAAAAGAAAAGAAAAGAAAAGAAAAGAAAAGAAAAGAAAAGAAAAGAAAAGAAAAGAAAAGAAAAGAAAAGAAAAGAAAAGAAAAGAAAAGAAAAGAAAAGAAAAGAAAAGAAAAGAAAAGAAAAGAAAAGAAAAGAAAAGAAAAGAAAAGAAAAGAAAAGAAAAGAAAAGAAAAGAAAAGAAAAGAAAAGAAAAGAAAAGAAAAGAAAAGAAAAGAAAAGAAAAGAAAAGAAAAGAAAAGAAAAGAAAAGAAAAGAAAAGAAAAGAAAACTGCCCTTTGGAGCTCTGGGGAGCATCATGTGCTGTGGAGGGATGGGACAGAGATGGGAGAGGGAGAGGAGGATGCCTGTGGCCCCATGTGCTGGGAGGCCAAGGCCCAGGGAGGATGGCCAAGGGCAGCAGGGTGTCCCAGAGCAGAGAGCCCCAGCAGGGCAGTGCCCCATTCCCAAAGCCCATCCCCTGCACTCCTGGATCCAAATGCTGCTCCCTCTTTGGCACAGGATCCCACTGGCCCCAAAGCAGGACCCCCATCCCCAGCTGCTCTGGTCCCACATTTGGGTCACTGCCCCCAGCCCTGACATGGCTCAGCTGGAGCAGGACCTCCAGAGGGGACAGAAGGGGGAACAAAGGGAGCAGCAAGGGGACACCAGCTTGGTGTCACTGTTTGACACCCACAGTTAAACCCATTCAGTCCTGCCCTCAAAACCAAAGCAGCTCTTTGCTTCCAAGCCTTGCCTGGAGGAGCCTGTGAACAGCCCCGTGCTGGCCCTCAGGGACACGAGCAGAGATGGACCTTCAGAAAGTGATGCTGCTGGAAAGCTGGAGCATTTCAGGAGTTTTCTGGAACATCTGGCTGTTCTCCACACCTGGTGCATATCCAGAGCTCCTTCCACCCCAGCATTCCCCATTAGTGGGAAGGAAAACAGGCCACTGACAACACAAAAGCACATCTACCTCTGAGGCAGAGCCCAGGCTGGATGGATCTGGACGTGGAAGCACCAGGTGCTCTTTGGGCTTTTCCTCATTTGGTTTCTATCACTTGATTTACATCTCCCTCTCAGCACTGCAGCTCCCAGATGAAATCCTTGAAGGAAAGGATGAACTGAAATGGGATGAAATCTATAGTGAAAGCTACTTCCTCCACATCTATTCCAGCCACAGACTGTGGGGAGGTGAGGGGCCCACAAATAAACTCATACCTGTGCCTGCACGGGCAAAAAACCTTAAACTCCCCAAGGAGTTGGACTTGATCCTCCTGGCTCCAGTACAGGATATTCTGGGATTTTCTGACCCCAAGAAGCTCCTTTTGCCAACTACATATCAATCCAGCGAGGGTGGCACAGAGATAATGGCTTATTGTTCTCCCTGGGGAGGAGCTGAGGGCCGAGCACCCTGGAGGTGCTGGAAGCATCTCTGATTGCAGGAACCCCTCAGGGACCCCCAGGGAAAGGCAGGAACCTCATGGGGACCCCCAGAAAAAAGCAGGATTCCCAAAGGACCTCCAGGAGAAGGCAGGAATCCCAAATGACCCCCAGAAAAGGCAGGAATTCCAATGGACCCCCAGGACAAGGCAGGAACCCCACAGGGAACCCCAGGACAAGGCAGGTTGTTCCTGAGTGCCCAGAGGACACCAGGGAGCTGCCCCAGAGCAGGGCTGGGGCTGGTGAGGAGATGAGTTGCTGCAGCCACACCAAACACCAGGATGTAGATGTGGCACCTCCTGGCAGCAGCTCAGGTCTGAGCCTGGCACTTGGATCACTCCCAGCCCTGCCCTGTCCTCAGCTTGGTGCCAGCAGCACTTTTCCAGGCCAGATCCTTTCAGGTGACATTTCCCACCATGGAATTTTTTTTTTTTTTCTTTAAACTACCTTGAAGGGATCCTAGAGCTCAGCCCAGCACGGCGCAGAAACTGGAATAACAGAGTTCCCAGAGCTTTCCTGGAGTGGGACAGACAACAGCACCATCAGGATCCTGCCACCACATCTGGTGGGGAGAGGAGCCCAAACTCCAGTTGGCTGCTCTGAGTGGGAATTATCCCAGAACCTCAGGATGGGAAGGGACCTTAAAGCCCATCCAGTGCCACCCCTGCCATGGGCAGGGACACCTCCCACTATCCCAGGCTGCTCCCAGCCCTGTCTAACCTGGCCTTGGACACTTCCAGGGATTCAGGGGCAGCTACAGCTGTGCCAGGGCCTCCCTCACCCTCCCATTTTTTATTTGGGGAAAAAACTGGGGGAAAAAAATTGGGTTTTCCACACCAGCACTCCCCTTTGTTGTTTGTTTTTTTTTTCCCTCACTTAATTCAGCACTAAAACATCATATTTGGATAATAAGTTGTTACAGCCAGCTCCCCAGCCCTGGGCAGGAGCAAAGGCTCTCAGCCTGACTCCAGGAACAAAGCAGATTTACAAGAAATTTGCCTCGGCTCATCCTCAATGCATCTGTTTTCAAAAGAGGGGAAAAAAGCAATGTTTAAGCAACAGCAAATCAAAAGTGATTTAAGGATCTGAAGGGCTGAAATGAAGCCAACACATTAAAACTCACCACAAAATTACCATAACTGCACTTATGCAAATCTTTCTTATATTACATCAAAAACCCAACACAGCTTAATTTAGGAATTTGGCAGAGCAAAGGGGAAAGAGGAGAGCCATGGACCAAACACACTCAGAAATCTGGGTAAGAAATGACAACCTGGTGTAGGAGGATTTGTACAGAGAGCAGCACTCCAGGCTCAGTAGATTAAGTTGATCTACTTCAGTTTTTACATCTTCCTGTTCAGTTTACAGGAATAGGACTTTTTTTTTTCCAGCCTGGACGAGCCTTAAACCTTTAGCTCACAGATTCAGTTCTGTATCTGTAGCAAAAAAACAAAATGAAAGCTCTAAAATCTGTCGAGCAATGAACAGTTTTGCCTTTTTTTTTCCAGTACAGCCAGGTTTAAATTCTAATTTATTTGACCTCAGCTTCAGAAGGAATGGTTGGGAGCCAGTATTTTTGCCAAATATTTAGTATCTGATTAAAAAGGTGCTCAGACATTTCCAAAAATGCCAAACCCCAAGCTCAGGGTCTTCAGCACATTCAGATTTTATCAGTGAGATCCTCCACACCATCCAGAAAAAACCCAAACCCAAATCTCCCCTCTCAGCATAACACTTGAGTTCTGTGAAAAATCACTAATTAGAACCACTAAATAGACTCAATTCATTAAAGAGAATAATTTTCTGGGATCCCAATGACTTCTGACAGAGCAGTCACAGAAACACCAATGCCTTTTGGAGAACAACTCAAATCTGAGCTCAGGAGATGCAATGAGCTGGGTCAGGGAACAGTGGGAGGAAAGGAAGCTGAAAAGAACAGTTTTGGCTCTGCTGAAGATGCTACAGAGCAGAAGAGCAGGAAAGCTTTGTTAATGTGTATGTTCATGATACTTTGTTTTATGTAAGAATGTAAAAAGTGGCTGGAACAAATATCCAATATATTAATCAATATCAACATTTAATATTCCCTTGAATATTAAAGAGAAAAATGGATCATTTCCTTATTGTTTCAAACATGACCAACCTACTGATCCTCTTTATTTTATTAAATTTTCATGTCCCTAAAAATGTTAAAGCCTTGAAAATCATTGCTGACCTTGTTTTTACAGAAACCTCTTTGAGACTGATACTGAGAGCTCCCCCCAAACTGAGGGAGTGCAGTTAAAGGCAAAGCTTTTCTAAGCTTGGCTCAGCTCTGGCCCATGGGGCACACTGAGACCTTTATTGGGAATAATGAGAGCCAAGTGGGAAACCAGGGTGGGAACCCCAGCCTGGAGTGTCTCACTGGGAACAAAGGGGCTGCACAACTCCTGATAACATTTGAGCATCCCCCATGAGCCATTTTTTGTGCCTGAAGCTTTGTGAGCAGCTCCTGGTACTGCCAGCCCAGCCCAGCCCCTTTCCACAGCCCAGGGAGGACACAAGAACAGTCTGGGCTGGGATCCCACACCAGAAGCTGCACAAGTTGGGAGCTTTGTGTTGACACCAAAATCCACTTGCGTCCATTTTGGGTCCAAACCTGGCTGTTTGCAGCAGCAGCTCAGGGTTGCACATCCAGACTGCAGCCAGGGGGGATTTTCCCTCTCCAGGAGATGCTTCCCAGCTCAACATCCCTCTGCTTCAGCACAGAGGGCACGTGGCAGGAACCTCAACCCAAATCAACCCAGAACATCCACGTGTGGCTGAGCTTTGGGGCAGTGCCCAGCCCATGGTGCCAGCTGGGCTGTGCCAGCCTGGCAAGGCTGCAACTTGAGCCAGGGCAGGGCAGGGCAGCCAGGGCAGGGCAGGGCAGGCAGGGCCATCTGCTCAGGGAGGGAGAGGCTCTGGAGCTGGCCAGGGCTGAACCAAAGGCAAGATCAGCACCATGGACACCCCTCACTGGGGCAGCCACACACGGGGGCTGCTGGGGTACAGCTGGGCATGGCCCAGGACATGGGGACAGGGACTGTGCCTGCTCAGGTGAGACCCCATGGGCAGAGCTGCCCCAGCCCTGGGCACAGCACAGGAGGGACCTGGAGCTGCTGGAGAGAGCCCAGAGGAGGCTCCAGGATGATCCCAGGGATGGAGCAGCTCTGCTGGGAGGAAAGGCTGGGAGAGCTGGGATTGTTCAGCCTGGAGAGGAGACCAGGGGTGGCCTAAGGGTGGCCTCGCAGGACCTGAGGGAGCCAACAGCAAACATGGAGAGAGACAATTTACAAGGACCTGGAGTGACAGGACACAGGAAATGGCTTCAAACTGCCAGAGGGCAGGGCTGGATGGGATATTGGGAAGGAATTGTTCCCTGGGAGGGTGGGCAGGCCCTGGAACAGGGTGCCCAGAGCAGCTGTGGCTGCCCCTGGATCCCTGCAAGGTGTCCCAGGCCAGGCTGGATGGGGCTTGGAGCAACCTGGGACAGTGGAAGGTGTCCCTGCCATGGCAGGGGTGGCACTGGATGAGCTTTAAGGTACCTTCCAACCCAAACCATTGTGGGATTCTGTGATTTTGGGATGCAGCAGAGGATCTGGGGCTATGTTTGTACCATCCAACACTTTCTAGGAGACACTTCCTGCTTCTGTCAGGTTGTTAAAGGGGGTGGGGTGATGGTTCATGGAATCACAGAATCATTAAAGCTGGAAAAGACCTTCAAGATCATCAAGTCCAACTGTCAATCCAGCACCACCACCCTGTTCATCACTCAAGTGCCACATCCACGTGGCTTTTGAACATTTCCAGGAAAAGAAAAAATTGTGGATTCATGTCAAACTTTCCAAGTGTTGAATGAGCACTGAGAGCTGCGGCTCAAGATTGAAAATAATAATTTGTGATAATAAATAAATACAATGAACAGAGCCCAGAGCCAGAAAGAGGGTTGTAACACCAGAAACTTCCATTTTCCTATGCCCACATCACTGCCTGTGCTGGAGGAAATCCCCAGTTCCCAGACCAAAAGGGAAGCTGGATTGGGAAGGGCGGCTGTGGGATGTGGGATGCAGGAATTCCAGATCCTTGGGGGTGATTACCTTGATTGCTTTAATTTCTGATCATAAATGTCTCTAGGAGAGCAGGGAGCTGGACAAAGCCTCAGAAAATGACACAGAAATTGTTGAGGGCTCTAAAAATAAAATGTTCATGTTTAGGGGTCTGAGGCTTCTGAAACCCTGAAGGAGGATCCGGAAGAGGAGGAGGAGGAGAAGGAGAAGAAGGAGAAGGATGGCTTGGATGGCTTTGAATTTTCTACTCTAGGACTGTCTCACTTCTTCTGATAGTCTCAATGCTTTTTTTTCCCCCCAGATCCACAAAAAATCCAGTTTCACCCTAGTGCTTTGGCTTGTCCAAGGACAGAAAGGATACACCTGTTCAACCCAGCAGGATCCTTCAGATGGAGACAGGGAATGAACTGGGAAACTCAACTCTGCAAAAGGTCATGGCGAGCAAACATCATTTGTATAATACCATTCTGGGGTGGTGGGCTGGAGAGGATTTCTGCATCTCTGGGGAGCACCTTTGGACACTGGAGAGCACCTCTGGTCACTGAAGAGGATTTTTAGATCACTGGAGATCTATTTTCCAGGAATTACAATTACTGAGGAAAACTGGGTCCAAATTCCCAAAGTAATCCACGATTTTGAAGTGCCCTGGGGAAGATTTCCTGAACACAAAACAAGTCCAGGAAACCCCATGGGAATATCAATCTCCTTCAGCACCTCAAGCCCCAGTAACTTCATTTTTACCAAGAGCTCTCTCCCAGGAGGACCCTGGACAAGGAGCTTCAGCATCCAGAAGCTGCTTAGAGAAGGGAAAGCACCAAAGTTACACAGGGATGCTGGAATAAAAGATAAAAAGGAATAAAACAAAATCCTCTTTCCAGAGGGTTTGGGACAAAATTGGTGCTGACACACAATGGTAGCAGGGCACAGGCAGACTGGGGAAGGAAAACTGACCAATAAACCTCTCTGGACTCAAAGGAAGGACATGAAATACAATTAATTGTTACTGTTTATGTTATCAGACACAAGAATTGAGTTGTAGATGCAGAGGCTGGGACTCAAATAAAGGATTCACACAAACTCATGGGCCTGGTGAGAGCCCAAAGCCCTCCCTTGAGCTCACTGTGTTCTCAATATCACAAATCCAGGACTGAGGGAGACAAATATTTTTTTCCATGACAGGAACACATTGAGAAGTGTAACAAAAAACTACTTTTCCACAGGAATATCAGCTGGGGAGGCTTCCCTGGCCAGGGACCCACTCAGAAAAGGAGGATGAGCACCAGCAGCAGGGGGAAGATGAGTTTTAAGGAAAGGAATGATCCTCTTCCAAGTTCCTTAATGAGTTCCCTTCCCACAGGACAAGTGTTTGGAAAAACTCAGTTGCAACAAGAGTTTTCCAGGATGTAAAAAATTAAACCAGAGACAGAGTCTCATCAGGGTGCTGCAATTCCACCTATTTGTGCCCTGGAGTCACTCAAAACAACAAATCTTTAATTTGTTTTCCCAAGGAAAACTAATTTCTGTCATTTCCATAACCCAAGTTCCAACTGTGAGGTTGACAGAAGAATTCCCAGAGATGATTACTGGGAAATCATGGAATAGTTTGCGTTGGAAGGGACCTTAAAGATCACCCAGTGCCACCCCCTGTGCAGGGCAGGGACACCTTCCACTATCCCAGGTGCCTTCAAGCCCTGCCCAGCTTTATAAACACCATCAATCAAAGGGAAATCTTAGCTAAAGCCTAGAAATGTTTTTGAAGTCACAAAGACAAGCCAAGAGAATGAGGCCATTTTTTCCACTTTGTTTATTTCCCCATTTGTTCTGTATAAGGAAAGTTTTCCCTTTGCCATTGCCCTTCTGCAGGCTCCAGTACCTGGTGCTTAAAAGCTGCTACCTGGGGGTTCAGGCTCCCCCTAAAACCTAGCAGAACTTGCCTGAAAATGGATTATGATTAAAAATGACCCCTCAGCCTTGGCTGTGACCCCATCAGGGATCTCCTCAAAGCTTAAGTGACAGATTAATGTGATGCCAGGGATGCCACTCCCCTCCTCTGAGGGCAGGCTCTGCCCTAGGACATGGATATTTCCTCATGGAGAGACTTTGGGAGCCATGCTGGTGTTCTCCTGAATCAATCTGGGCTCCTTCTCCTTCCTCTGTCCCAAAAATCCATCATTAATATCCCCATGGTCCAGAAGATGCTCCTGGCTTAGCTCCCTGAATCTCAGCAGTTAATCAAGGCTCCTACCAGAGAAAGGTAAACAGCTTTAAAAGAAATTAAAAATCTTAAAGTGATTTAAATCAGCCCAGTTTTGATAAAAAGCATCTTTATATAACAAATTGAAAGTTTAACCCCTGATCATCTGATTTCTGGGCCTGAGTCAAAGGTTTGTCTCTCCTCATCAGTGGGAAAATAATCAAATAAAAAATCTTGAATCTATTTTAATCAAATGATTTGTGTTCCAGACCAGGCTCATCATTGAGCTGAGCAAATTTTTCCTAAACAATCAAAATCACCCCAAGTTGAATCTTCTCTGACTTTGTTTACAGACCCAAAATGTACCAAATGCTCCTGTTCCTGCACAGTGGGCTGAAAATGGGTATTTATTGGCTGTTTGTCTCCATCTCCCTGACAAAACCCTGGAAATGGGTATTTATGGGGTGTTTGTCCCCATCTCCCTGACAAACCTCTCTGCATTCAGACTAAATAACAAAATCACTGCTCAGCTCTGGGAGCATCACCTCAAACATCACCTCTGAGATAATGGCAACATTAAACCCTCTCACTTCACCGTGTTTGCACAAGATTTGTTTGCCACCACTGGTGCAAAGAGCAAAACAGAAAAAAAATCTGTGAGCTCTTCTCTTTGTACCAAACAGATCCAACCTCCCCAAAGTGCTGCAGTTCTGGGGAGGATTTACCTGACTGACTTCTGCAGCTCAGGGTATGACGGGAATAAAGCTTCACCCCCAATCTGCAGCAGTTCCAGCTCTGTGGCTGAAGCTTTGAATGCCAGGGAAGCAGTGAAAGTGCTCTTTTTTCCCCCTAAAAAAGGCTTTTCTGAATGTTCTGAGATGTCCCCTCCAGCCCCACCTCAGCCTTGGGTTTCTCTACACCCATCTCAAGGGAAGAGCAGCCTCTGGTGACCCCACTGAGGTGTGACCCTACCAAGGTGTGAACTCGCTTCTCTCCTCCCAGGCTCCTGCTCTGCTCAGAACTGAGCAGAAAAAGCTTCAATCCCACTTGTATCCCTGTGTGCTGAGGGAGGCACAGAGGTGTTTTGGGATCTGCTTCCCCAGGCAAGTCTGGCTTGGAAGGGAAGCCTGGGAAACCTGGGCACCTTCCAGCAAACTTGGTCCTGTTTCACCTGGTTTGGAGAGGTTGAGGGCACATATTTCCCACAGGTTTCTTTACATCTTTGTACATAGATGCACATACATAGTATTTCCTACATTCATAAATATAAACATATTTTTCCCCAATTCTTGCAGATATTCTGGGCACTGGCACAGGGTGCCCAGAGCAGCTGTGGCTGCCCCTGGATCCCTGGCAGTGTCCAAGGCGAGGTTGGACAGGGCTTGGAGCAACCTGGGATAGTGGAAGGTGTCCCTGCCCATGGCAGGGGCTGGAACTGGATGGGCTTTGAGGTCCCTTCCACCCAAAGCACCCCAGGATTCTGGGGTATGTGCCTATCTCTGTATATACATGGATTTGCCCCGATTTACATATGTAATTTATGTATAAATTCCCCTGCACAGCCATTCCTGTGTTTCAGTGACACACGTGCAGGTGACACTAAATCCCACATCCAAATCTCTCCACTTCCCCAATGAGAGAAATTGCTGCTGCCTCACTCATGCAATGAGATGCAGGGATGGAGCACAAGGACAGCACTTAGGGCAGGAGGAATGTGCTCCTACTGAGGATCACCAGGAGCCCTGTGTGCAGCAGGACCTGCAGCCACAGCCCCTAGGGCAGTCTGAGATCTCTCTGTGGGAATTCCTGCTCCATCAGCACCAACGCTCCAGGGTAAGGCCCCAGAACTAAGGAAAATGAATCCAGGGCACACTAATGATTAAAACTGGCTGACAGGTCCCAAAGCGCAATGGAAAATATAAAACTATCCTCAGGCAAGTGATTTTCTGCTGGAGTTCTGCAGGGATTGCTTTTGACTGCTCTTTTAACTCCCCCTTCCCTCCAGGAATCCTGGGAGGAGCCCAAGGGCTGTGGCTGCAGACAATGTGGCGATTAGGGAACAGAGGGCACTGGAGAGCAGGGCAGTGACTCCCTGATCCCAGCGTGTGGGCAGGCAGACAGAACAAATCCTGCCTGCTCCCTCCAGGCAGGGAATGACCCCTGGGAACAGGATGGGCCTTGGGCACCTTCCCTGGGGACACCTGAACACCCCCAGGGTTCACATCACCCACACAGGTGGGAGCCACAGCATGGAGAAAGCACAGGGTGGTGATCATGGTTGAGTCATTTCAGGTGAAGGGCACCCAGAAAGTCCTCAGTGCCCTGCACTCATCACTCCAGACATCTTCTAGAGCCTCAGGGGCTGTGAGGATGTCAAATGGAAAGGGGAAATCCCTTTCTCCCGAGGCACAGCAGGGCAGGGAGGCTGTGGCCACACCCAAAGCTCCCAGAGCACTCAGCCTTGGCAACCCGCACTGAGTTTACTGCACAGCACCTTTCCTTCCTGCTGGGCACCAAGGGCAGGAACATGCTCCAGAGTTCACACACCTGCTCCTGCAAGGGACCACTGGGTCTTCCCAGCTATTGCAGGCACTCGCTGGATCCCAGCTCTCCTCATCCCTGAGGTGGAGACAGCCAGGAAACGCCCAGGGGAGCTCAGGCTCATGGACACCACACACTGCTCTGCAGGCAGACATGAACTTACAGTGGCACTACACCAACACCTCATCCAGCTTCCCATCATTTCTATTGGGAATTCAGCTGCATAGTAAAAAACCCCAAATCCAGCTGACTCAGGAGGAGTGTGACTTGAACTCCTGTTAACTCCATTAAAAATGTTACAGCTCACAGAAGCCTCATGTTAGTTTTCCTCTGTATAAACACTTTGTTGTGAACCACAGTCTCAAAGTAAGACAATTCCTACCAGGAATAACTTTAAAAAGACACAGCTTCATGAAGCTTTCATGGGTGATGCAAAGAAATGTGAACTCAGACAAAACATTCCTAAATATGAAGCCTTTGTGCCAAAAGCAGGTGCAGAATGCAGCATTGAGAGATGTCACCTCTGTAATTGTTCTAAAATGTCCAAGCTATTTCCTGCTAAAAATGTCTGAAATTCCCAAATAGATGTATCAGCACTGAAGTTCCTAGTTCAAAGAGTTTGGAATAAAGAAATAAAAGCTGATAGAAAGCATCTGAGTGAGAAGGTTTGGGTGTCCCCAGATCAGGTGCCACCAGCAGCCTGCTCCCCTTTCCTACAACACAGAATGGCACTGAACTCATACGATTTTATTACACAGATAGTTAAAAGGATCACTACCCACCCCCACACAACCACAGGTGCCTGGGACACCTCAGCCCTGCTGAAAGCTCCCAGCAGGGATTCAGGATGGGTGCTGAGATGGCTGCAAATTGCTCTGAATGTTCAGAGAGGACCCTGGAACCCCCAGGAGCTGCTCCCACACCCCGAGCAGGGCAGAGCTTTTAAACCCCACCATGGGTGGGATCTTCCAAGCAATTGAACTTTCAGGCTCCAGATTTTCCTGCTGGCTCCAGTGTGAGCTCACAGCGAGCATCTCCTGTGCGGGACAGAGAAACCCGAGCCCTGCCTGAGGCACACGACCCGTGGCTAATCCCAGCTAATGAGGAATTCCCCCAGCTCCTCTCCAGCCAGGGGTCAGCTAATCCCATTCACTGACAGGAGGTTCTGATGCCAGGAAAATGGAACATGATGGAAAACATGAATATATTCCTGAATGGTTTGATTTACAGATACTGCTTTGAAAAGAGAAACCGTGACATTTATATATTTGGGAAACTAAATGCAAGTTGTCCTGTGCATTGCCCTTCATTCAGGAACTTTTATTGGATGTTGGAGAAAAATGGGCTTCTACACCAGCTCTCCCATTTACCCAGCTGTGCTGAGATTTGTCACCTGAAGCACTAAAATAATGCTAATATTGTGTTAAGTGGAGCTGATCAGTACAGACATGTATTTAAGTGCCATTCTCCTACAGACAGTGATTAGATTAAACCTAATTCTTTTTAAAGATAGAAATGTCATTGTTAAAATCAGTGTAAGAAACTGGAAATCAGCAGTTTCCACCCTTAGGATAACGGTGCAATGTTTCATGCTGATGGTCACAACATCCTTTGTTAAAATGAAGCCCCTCTGCCTGGGGACACAAGGGCTGGTGCTTGGGAGACCCATCTGAGCACAAGGAAAAGTAATTTTGGGTATTTGGACACTGAACACGGGAGCTGGAGTGTCACCAACAGTGTCACAGCCTGTCCCCACATCAGAGACCTGGCAAAGCCCCCAGGAGCATCAGCCACCTGAAGAACTGCAGGGACTTCCAGGACTCCCAAATAAAGTGCATTACATTACAGAACCTCCTGAGCCTGCGAGAGCAGCTGCCTTTGACATGAAGTGATATTTCAGTAAAAGCAAAACCACAGAATGTTTTCTGCTGTTTTGCAGTGCTGAATTTCCCCAAACAGGTTACACCAATGCTGAGAATTCATTTCCATGGACTCAGCCCCTGCCTCTGGAAGCTCAGCCAGTCCTGAACTTCAAACTGTAGTAGTGAGAGGAAGCTGGACCAGCACAATCTTCTCGAATTCATGGAAAAATACCCAGGGATCCAAAGTGAGCAAAATTCCCTCTCAATTTACTGCCACTCACAGCTCTGTATGAAGATTTACCCATAAAGACTCCACTTTATCACTCCTGTGGAGCTTGGGAACAGCAAAGTCAAGGCTGCACATGCTGAGCAGCATCATTCCTCCTGGGAATCTCCTCTGGAGGAGCCAGGGAACAACCCAAATGTCTGCTCACTCCACATCCTGTTTCTCCCTGGAGTTCCTTTCTGTGGCTGCACTGCAGCCACTGCCAGGTGCTGGTGTGAGCAGCCTGGAATTCCCTCCTGGGATCCAGGTGACTCCTGCTGCTCCAGGAGCTCAATCCCAGATATCCCCATACCCAATCACCAGCTTGGGCTCAGGGATTTACAGAGATGACATTGCACAGCTCAAGCAATAAATCACCTGCTGGTATTGGGGCAGGGGAGCAATCTGAGCAAAGAAGACAGAGTCCGTAATTTTAAATATGAAGAGTTTGGCTGTAGGAAGCCCTCAGGAGCCATTGTGACACACTCCAAGTGCACCTTCAGTGGTATTTATCCCCCAAACGCCTGTGGCTGTCACACACATACAGGGAAGGCAGAAGAGACAACGAAGTGTTGTAGGTAAAAAGTATGTCCCAAAAATGGCAGGAAAAAGGTCACTCTGGTATCCCAGGACTGCGGTGAAGCACCACAGCTCCAGCTGGAGCCCAGCACCGGTGACTCCAGGCACTTTGGAGTGGGTGTCCAGCAGCCCCAGCCCCAGCACTGACCTCTTGAAGTGACTGGCCAGGACTCCCACGAGCTCCCCGATCCTGCTGTCATTGGAGGGGTCGTTACTAAAGAGACAAACAATGAGATCCTTGTTGTCTTTGGTGTGGAACACCACGAGCTGGTCCTTCCCATTGGAGACACTCAGCCCCACCAGCTGTGGAGAGAAAGGAGGACAGTGTTGGGTGTGCTGGTATAAAGATGTTGATGTCCCATCCCTGGAAACATCCCAGGCCAGGCTGGACAGGGCTTGGAGCACCCTGGGACAGGGCAAGGTGTCTCTGCCCATGGCAGGAGTGGCACTGGATGGGCTTTGAGGTGCTTCCAACCCAAACCATTCCATGATTCCATGATTCCCTGTGCCTTGCCACTGCCAGGCTGGTTCTCTCCAGGACCCTCCCAACCTCCACCATGGAGCTGAGGGCTGGCAGCGGGTGGGTGCCCCCCAGCACCTGAGCAAGGTGAAACAACAGTGGCTTTGTGGAATTCGGCAGCCTGGGAGGTGGGAGGGAGTGTACCCACCCAGCCTGGACGTGTCACCCGCAGCGTGAGCTGGCTCCCAGCAGCTCCTGTGTCCCTGCTGTGCCCCTCTCCCTCCCCAGGGCCATGGGGCACCCACCAAGGATGGCACCAGCTGCTCTCCCAACAGCCCGAGGTAAAAGCTGTGCCCCCAGACGACACCACTGAACCCCACATTCATCAGGAGTCTGCCCAACAGCATCTTCAAACCCACACATGCTGGGAAACCAAAGGGATCTGACAGCCTAAGGTTGTGGCAGGAGACGGTCAGGTGGGATATGGGGAGAATTTCTTCACTGAAGGGGTTGTCCAGCCCTGGCATAGCTGCCCAGGGCAGGGCTGGAGTCTCCATCCCTGGAAGTGCCCAGAAAATGTACGGATGTGGCACTGGAAGGATGTGGTTTGGTGATGCTGCTGATGGGCTTGATGATTTTACAGGTCTTTTTCAACCTGAATAACTCTGTGCCCCTGTGATGTGCAGGTAACATAAGAATTTAGGAAGAATTTGAGTTGCAAAACCACAATGATTACCATGTTTAGGCATGGATTAAGGTCTGGCTGTTCTGACAAAATAAAAAGTTGCAAGGGTTTGGGTTTTTTGTTTGGTTCTTTTTTAATTTTCTGGCATTTTCTTTTTGTCTGTTAAGTAACTGCACTTGGCTCATCAAAAGCTTTGTCATCATCTCACAAAGGAAAAAACATAATTTTTAGGAGGAGCAATTTGGGACCATAGGTTACTCAGATGAATATAAGAGAAAGGAAAAAAAGGATCTCTGCTGGGGAAACAAAGTGTGAGGAGGGCAAAAAACACCTCAAAAGGCAAGCACAGCAAAGCAGAGAAAGGAGAAAGGAAAACAGAGTAAAACAAATAGAATATAATAAATGGGATAAAATGCATAGAATATAATACATGGGACAAAATAAATAGAGTATTTTACAGAGTAAAACAAAGTAAATAGAATATAATAAATGGGATAAAATGCATAGAATATAATACATGGGACAAAATAAATAGAGTATTTTACAGAGTAAAACAAAGTAAATAGAATATAATGAATAGGATAAAATAAAATAAAATGAAATAAAATAAAATAAGGTGAAAGCATGATAAGTACAGAAAGAACAGAGAGGACTTCTCCTGTCCATTAAAGGGCTCCTTTGAGCCATCCAGGGATTTGCAGAGGGAAACCCCATTACCCCATAAGTGAGGGGCACCCATAAACCATTTTATTGAAATTAAAGTCTCATTACTCCCTTGTTTAGGGGCAAAGGCTCCTGTGTCCCCCAGAGCTGTGTGAGCACCAATCCAGCTGGAAATTCCTGACCCCTGTCAGCCCACAGATCCTGGGGGCTCAGGCTGCTCCCTGGGTTTGCTTCAGCAGTCACAACGTGTTACTTCCAAGGAAGCTGTTCCTGCAGTTCTGGAGGCCTCACACATCCCAGGAAAGCTCAGCCCACAGCTGTGTGGTCTGTGCCCTATTTTCGGGATGAGGCTCCACACAAGGTCCAGTCCCTGGGATTTTGTTGGTTTGTTACCCCAGGAACTGAAGGGCAGCAGCTGCTGATCCTGGAACCCTGGGCAGGGCCCTCCTGCTACCAGTTGCACCAGCACAGGCAGAGTTTATTCCCTGTTCAGGCTATTTTGGGGTTATGAAATGCCTTCCAAACAAGCTCCACCTCATGCACAGGCATTAACAGCTGCCTGGCTTTATAGTGTCCCTTAAAATTAATTTGCATGCTTAAATACCCTCCTGTGAGCACAATAGCACCACAGGGACTGCTGCCATCAAGGTTTTAAATGTGCAGCCAGTGTGAAAGATGAACAAGTCGCAGTGTTGGATTTGAAAAGGCAATTTAAACATTAATTATTCAACAGAACCCTGTTAGGAGGCCAAGAGCCCTTCAAAATCTTCCCATTTCACTCCTCCCCACAGTGAGCGAAGACTCTGTGAGCGAATAAGTGCAACACAAAAGAAATAATTTCAGAGAAGGTGCTTATCTCAGTATTTACCAACATTAATATTGGCCCTGCTTGAAGAGCAGGAAAAAATCCTCAGCTTCTGCAGAACATCCTTTATTACATTCAACACTGCAGGGGAGATGTGGCTGCAAGAGCCTTTCTGCTGCTTGGGTGCCTTTTAATTCCTCTCAGCCACTACCTGTTTGGTTTTAATTCAGGTAAGAACAAAAAGGTCACAGTGTATTGGCACTCTGAGGCAATGTCACAGTGCTGGCAGATGAAAAATCCACACAGAGAATCCCCCAAAGCAGCATCTCCACATGGAGAAACCAGCAGGGCTGGCAGGGAAGCTGTTGTTTGTCAGGTTGTGTAGAGAATGACAGATTCCTCACCCAGAGCCATGGGATGCTTTGGGTGGAAGGGACCTTAAGGATCACCCAGTGCCACCCCTGCCACAGGCAGGGACACCTTCCACTATCCCAGACTGCTCCAATCCCCATCCAACGTGGCCTTGGGCACTGCCAGGGATCCAGGGGCAGCTACAGCTGCTCTGGGCACCCTGTGCCAGGACCACCCTCACAGGAAAAGCTCCTTCCTTCCATCGAAGCCAAATCAAACGTGGTTAAGTTCCCAGCCCTTCCTCCTGTCCCAGTGCAGGGACTCCAACCACGGCCAAGCAAACCTGGCTATGGGAGATGGGAGTGATTTCCTTGGCTGAAAACAAGTTTGTGTCTGTGGCAGCCATCAGCTGACTGTCTCCATGAGATCTCCATGGAAACACCACCCCTGAGGATGCTGCTGTGTTGACAGGGTGCTTCTGAAAGGCTGACAGGGAGCAGCAGAGGGAGCAGCCAGAGGATTCCAGCTGGGTTCACCTCTGTGCATGGGTAGGATGATCCCTCTTCCCACAGAACACTCATCCACACATAGGACAGGGCTGCTCCACGGATACACATCACTATTGATGTTATTACTGTCTATTTGCTCCTCAAAAAACCTTCAGAGCATTTCAAACCATCGCTCTTTTCCCAAAAAGGAGGAATTTCTGTATCAATGATCAGCTCCTTCCACTTCACATAGTGGAAGGGCTTCTATGAAAGGAGGGATCAGGCACAGAAAAATGGGGAGAGTGTGCAAGGCAGCTCAGGAGTGGAAAGACAACACAAATATAAACATTAGGTAACAAATATAAAACGTAACTACAATAAGGAACAAACAACTGCTCGATAGGATTGACAGCTTGCCAGAGCTTAATCTGAGAAATCCTGGCAAGAGCAATAGAAATGGAGTGGCTTCAAACTGGAAGAGATTAGGTTTAGATTGGATATTGGGAAGGAATTGTTCCCTGGGAGGGTGGGGAGGCCCTGGCACAGGGTGCCCAGAGCAGCTGTGGCTGCCCCTGGATCCTTGGCACTGTCCAAGGCCAGGCTGGATGGGGTTTGGAGCAGCCTGGGATAGTGGAAGGTGTCCCTTCCCATGGCAGGGGTGGCACTGGGGCACTGGATGGGCTTTAAGGTCCTTTCCAATCCGAATTCAATTCCATTATTCTATGAAATATTTTGTGTCCTGTGTATAAATCAAAGACATCCCAAACTCTCCTTCTGTCCCCTTCCTGCAGCTCAGGGGGCTCTGGATCCATCAGTGGGATCAGTGCCCATGCCAGCCCTGGAGCTGGGCATGGGCAGGGCTGGGGCTCTTCCCCAGGACACAGGGCAGGAACAGGGAGAGGCTGTGGCCAACAGAGCTGCAATTTTACACCACAGAATCTACCAAAGCTTGTTTTAATCAAATTTCCATCCTGGAATGTTACCTTGACAACCTGTATGGGTCAGCAGAGGATCTCCTGGACCCACTCCTCCTGTGCCAAGCACTCCAAGAGCCCTGGAATCTCAAGGACTCAGGTCAAAGAAACTGTCTGGCCAAGAATCCCTGTGGTAGGTTACTGAAGGGAATAACTGCAGATCTACCAATAAAACTGATTTATAGCTGCAGAAATGTGAGAATTCTCAGAGCAAGAGACCTATCTGCACAGACCATTAACTGCTTTTGTCCTGAGGAACTGCAAAGCAGCCACATGACCAACACAGAGCCAAAATTCAGCCAAAAATACAACAAAGCAAAAATACAACCAACACTAAGCCAAAATACAGCCAAAACAGCCAACACAGGAACACCACAGAGCCTGCCCTAGGGGTCTCTGTAGGAATGGATATTCTATTTTAGACACACCTTCTATTGATGAAAAAGCAACAATAACTGCCATTTCTTAGTAACAGATATTCTATGAGTAACCTGAAATTGTACCTGACTTGCTCACCTCTAATTTTTAAGGCATTAAGGATTTCAGAGGGAATGTTCAGGTGACCAACAAATGATCTGGTCTTGTACTGTCATAAATGTACAATGTGCACCTTTACACCCATCAGGCACACAGGTAAAACAGACATTGTTCTAAACCTGTGATAAACACAGATTTATCTCTCATTAGTCCTGCAGTCAGTGAATTTCAGTGACCTGAACACGCTGGTTAAGGTAGAGAAACCAACAGTGAGAAATCCTGATGGACAAAATCCCACCTTGTCCACATCACCTGTCTAGGAACACCTGGAAAATCGTGTGTGGAAAACCCCTCTGCTAAAAGGCTGTGAGTGTGTCTGAGCTCTGCTGGGAGGTTGGGGGCGTTTGCACCCCGGATTTCACCAGGCTGGGGGTGTTTGCACTTTGATTTGCATAGGCTGGGGGTGTTTGCACCCTGATTTTCACCAGGCTGGGGATGTTTGCATCCTGCTTTGCACGGGCACACAGCCCCTGGGCACACAGCGGGATGTGCTGCCAGCCCCTGTGAGCATGGAGACACCAGTGCTGGGACAGAACAGCAGCCAGGAAAAGCTCCCACAGCTGCTCAGGGCAGCTTCCTTTCAAAACAAGAGGCACTGCCATGGAGACACTGCCTGCTGCAGCCAGGGTTCCAACTGGGAGTAGCTACTCCATGGATACGCTGTGCTGGCTGCCCAGCTGAGGCTGGTGCCCAGCAAGGAGGGCAGGAGGAGACTAAACCCAAAATTATGGATGCAGCCAGAGCTAATCATCCCCTCCACATCTGCAGATGAGATTTCACCCTCACCCTAATCCCATCTCTGGCCTCCCAGCAATACAGAAATGCTTGGTTTGTCATTTCTCCAAATGCAAACATCCCAATAAAAACGTGCAGGGCATTTCCCAGCAGCCAGGCAGGCTCTGGAGGTTGGAGATAACCAGAGCACTGTCACCTCAGGCTCAGGGAGATGAGCAGGCAGCTGAATCCCTGCTCCAGGATGCTGGGCAGCAAAGCTGAGGTGTTGCCCACCCCCTTCCACCCCTGATAATCCACTGGCAGCTCCACCCTGCTACCCCCAAGGCCAGACCTCACCGTAATTCTGAGTATAGCTTTGGCAAGATTTACATCAAACATGAACAAATAGAAAAAAATAAAATAAATACATTCGAGCACGACCTGAAGGATCAAACAAACCCTCAGAGACACGGGAATAGTGCCATAAGCCGCTGTGAGATGCCAACCCCTTCTGGGGCCAGGATCCTGCACACAGCAAAGGAAACTGAAACAGAGGGAGCAGAGAAGTGTAAGAGTGTTTGAGGTTTAGCTTTTATTTAATGCACCAAAATTAAAAGCTAATATGATCATAGAATCATAAAACCATAGAATATCCTGAGTTGGAAGGGACCCACCAGGATCATCCAGCCCAACTCCTGGCCCTGTCCAGGACACCCCAAAATTCCCACCCTAATGCTTTGGTATTGCAATAACTGCACTGTAATTGTTATAAAGACATTAAATATATTAGAAACTGCAACCCAAGGACTTTTTCCATTTTATGGATATGAAAATGGAGCTACAGAGTAAAGACACTGCCCTGAAAGAGGCCCAGAGGAGGATCCCCAGTGCTGTACTCACGTTGTAGAGGGGGATGGTCTTCATCACCTTGTACTGCTTCATGGGGTCCATCTTGTACAGATGTCTGTCAGTGATGAAAATGGCCCTGTCCTCCACCTTGTTAAAGCGATTCACCTGCAGAGAAACACCTTGTCAGTCCCACAGATCACTGCAGGAACACAGGAAACCAAACTGTGCAGTGCTGAGTGCCGAACTCACACAAAAATGTACAGTAGTACAGCAAACTCATACAAAAATACCCCAAAGTCACAAAACGAACATCCTAAACTAATACCCCAAACTCACACAAAAATGCCCCAAACTTACACAACCACAAACTTGTACAAAAATACCCCAAAGTCACATAATTAACATTCTAAACTTACAAACAGCCAAAACTCACACAAAAATACCTCAAACACATAAAAATACCCCAAAACTCAAAGAACATAACACCCCAAACTAACAAATACCCCAAACCCACACAGCTCCTAAACCTAAATCTGAGGTTTTCTCCTCAGATTTTGGACTGGTGAAAAGGGAACATGGTCCCTGTAATCCCATTTTACAAACAGACAGAGAAGTAACATTCCCAGGTATCCAGCAGAGCTGTGGCACCCTGGGAAATTCCAGGGCTTCGCTCAAACCAAGGTCAGATGCTTCCCCCAGCCATGTTCAAGCCCTGTCCAAGTGGAGCTCAATCCCAGGCTGCTGTCCCATATTATCCCTGAGCCTTTGGAGAATCCCTGAGCCACCACAGGTGGGCACAGTCCAGACCTGAAGCTTTGGGCTACCCTTGTTCTGTGTCGTGTCCCTCCATCCCTTGTCCCCAGTCCCTCTCCAGCTCTCCTGGAGCCCCTTTAGGCCCTGGAAGGGGCTCTGAGCTCTCCCTGGAGCTTCTCCTGTCCAGGTGAGCACCCCCAGCTCTCCCAGCCTGGGAGAGCTCCAGCAGTTCCACCTCACCCAGGCTGTCGGATGCCCCTGAGCACTAAACACTCACCATGAAGGATGCAAAGTTTTGGCACAAGTGTGTAAGAAAGTAGGACACAAAGTAGAAATTGTTTTTTACTGAAGCAAAACCAGGGTCATCAGTGTATCGCAGTCACTGAGATATTTATTAATCAACTGAGAAGGGGAGACAAGGGTAAGATGTGACGAGGAGGATGAACATAAATAGGATTTTCCAGGGTGAAATCAGGAGACAACAGGAGAACTTAAATATCCTCAGTCAGGAGGCAGCAGAGTGACAAAGTTCAGAGCAGATAAAGGCAAAAAATGCAAATTGGGGAGCTCTGTGACAGCTTTACATTAATGGCACTGACTCAGAAAAAGCAACCGAGGATGATTTCAGACAGCTCTGGAGAGATCTTGGCACAATGACATGAGGCAGCTCAGAAAAAGCAGAATGTTGGCATAGGCAAGGAATAACATGGGAATAATGTCCTGGGAGCCATGGGCTCACCTGGAACAGCCTGTGAAGGACCAGGGTGAGTGTGAAGGAGATTCCAGAGGTTCAGAGAAGGCGAAAAACATGATTGAGGGCCTGGGAAGTATAACAGGAAGAGATGCTGAGTAACCGGATTATTTTGGGAAGCAGATGAATGGGAGAAAAAAGCCTAAAGGCCAGGAAACACTGAATGGCCCAGAGAAAGTAGGTTAGGAGTGCCTGGTGCCACATGCCGGGTGCTGGAGCACTGGGTGCACCGGCTCCTCGGCCAGGATCTGGGGAAGCTCTGGGCTCTCCATGCTCCAGATCCTGGGAGTTGAACCAAAGTCCAGTCCCTGGGGCTGGATCTGCCCCTCAGAGCTCAGATCAATGCTGGGGGCACTGATTTACTGTGATTTGTTTGAAGTCTGACACAGTGAACAACCCCTGTGCACTGCCATGACCCTGCCTGGCTGTTGCCCACACTCACCCCCAGCCCTGACCCCAAGTGACAAACGGAGCAGATTTCTGGTGCTGTGACACCAGAGCCACCCCAGGACAGGAGGTGCTGTGGCTGCTGCCTGGGAAGCAGAGATGGGAAGCACACTCAGCTTTCACAGAGCGAGAAGGGCTGGAGAAGCCCTCTGAAATCACAGAGTCCAACTGTTCCTCCACTGACCCCTGTCCCCAGGTGCTACATGGCTTTGAAACCCCCCAGGGATGGGGACCTCACCACCTGAGCAGCTGTGCCAATGCCTGTCCACTCTCTCTGTGAAGTAATTTTCCCTAATATCCAACCTGAGCCTCCCCTGGCCCAGCCTGAGGCCATTCCCTCTCCTCCTGTCCCTGTTCCCTGGGAGCAGAGCCCGACCCCCCAGGCTGTCCCCTCCTGTCAGGGAGCTGTGCAGAGCCACAAGGTCCCCCCTGAGCCTCCTTTTCTCCAGGCTGAGCCCCTTCTCCAGCTCCCTCAGCCCCTCCTGGGGCTCCAGCCCATTCCCAGCTCCATTCCCTTCTCTGGGTACATTCCAGCCCCTCAATGTTCTTATCATGAAGTGTCCAGAACTGATCCCAGGGCTGGAGGTCCCCAGCAGTGCCAGCTCAGGGACAGTCACTGTCCTGCTCCTGCTGCCACACTATTGCTGATCCGGTCCAGGTGTCCTTGGTCTCTGGGAGCCTGGACTCACCTTCAGCCACTGCTGACCAGCACCCCAAAGGTGTATTTCAAGCCAATGGAATATTGGGGGATTTCTACAGGCATGTTTTAAATTCCACTTCTTTTTCATGGCTCCCCTCTGGTTTTAGTATTAAAATTCAGCTAAAGAAATGTTCCAAAGGAGAGGCTCAGGGCTTCATCTCACCTGAGGAACAAATTCTCATATCCTTCCAGCACTTCCCACGCAAAAGAGACTTCAGGTGCCTCGCGCACCTACACTGCATTTATGTAAATAATACCTGCTGTGGGATAAAGTAAAAACTGCCCCACTGGGGAGCAGGCACAGAAGGGACTCATATCAGTGCAAATCCCATTACTGGGCTTGTAGGAGTAAGGACAGGCCTTCTGTTCTCAGCTACAGCTCATCCCCTTCCAGAGAACAGCCCTTCCCAGTATTGTGGTCTCTGCACCTTCTGGGCATTCTGTATTTCTATATTTTTCATCCAAATGTGAATCAGTCCTAATTTAGTTTCCTGACAAGCTTGTGGGGGAAATGAAGGTTTGGCCTAGAGCTGAAAAATCTTCAAGGCAGTTTTTCAGGTCTCTGTCAGTGGCCTCTGGACATGGCAGGGCACTGGCCTTTGGAAGAGATGAGCCTCTCAAGGGAGCTTGGTGCCACAGGTGACAAGGGAAAAGTGGAAAAAAGCGCCTTATTCTAAAGAAAATAAAGAGAGAGAGTTGTTTCCTAGGTGATCCAACAAAATCTGGAGGTTTGTATGAAATATGCATTTGGTTTCTCCTAAGGCAAAAATCTTGAAAATTTCCTTTGAAAAAGTGAAGTGCAGCACAATGCTCAGAAAAGATGGATTTTTCTGTAGGCAGGAATGACCTGCTTCTACCTGTATCTACTGCAGGGGAGCAACCACACAGTCCATTCCCCTCCCCAAGAGGCTTCAAAGCCTCTTCACAGCCCTTCTGTAAAAACTGCTCCAAACAGAGCCCCCCATTATTATTCAGCTCAAGCTGCTGAAATCAGGCCCCCACACAGGCAAAGAAAACTTTACCAGCAGCTCAAAACTTGGAGGGCAGTTCCTGGAATAAATTTATTTCTTTGACTTAGAAACATAAAATTATTGAGGTTGGAAAAGCCCTCCCAGCCCAATCTGAGTCCAATCTGTGCCCAAAGGCCCCATTGTCACTAGCCCAGAGCACTGAGTGCCACATCCAGGTGTTCCTTGGGCACTGCAGGGATGGGGACTCCAAACCTCACTGAGCAGCCCCTTCTAATGCCTGAGCACCCTTTCCAGGAAGGGTCTTCTTCCTGATCTAGAATATTCTAAATTCTTCCTGAAGAATTCATTAGATCAATGTCAGTCATCAGCTAAAAAAAATTCTGTCTCAACAAATGTAATGAACCAATGTCTGACAGGTCACAGGGTGTGCTCTACTCATGAATGTGTTTAAATAGGTGAGCTCTGGGCTCAGTCTGTGTGTATTCAGGTTGCCCAGTATTTATGCCTTCAATGTGTTTTCTGTGTGAAGAAAGAAGTGCATCAGACTGAACATTTCCAAGAGCTGACACCTGACATTGCTGTTCACACGTGGTTTGGTGACTCAGTACCTGAAGAAAGCCACAAAGGAAGGCTGATGCTGCTTCAGAAATAAAACATTCAGCCCAGCTCACCAAAGCACCCTTTAACACCTTCCCACTAAGACCTTCCTGCCTCAGGGAAGAGCAGCAGCAGCACAGTTTTTGTTCAAGAATCCTCAAATAAGCTGAATCATGAAAACACACCAGGCATGAACTTGAGCAGCCTTTTTTGTGAATTGCTGCTTTGTTCAGGAGAATTATTTAAGGGAAGTGATGAAATCACCTGATAATTACAATTTCATTTCTATAATTCACACTTCAGGCCCCTGTTAAAGCTTCACATGAACCAATTTTCAGCAGAGAACAAACACAACCTGCAAACCCACAAGGAACCAGGTTTAACAAGAGATGTGACAAATCTGCCCTGAGCCCAGGGCCAGGCTGCATGAGCCAGCACCAAGTCCCACCCTGGGCCAGTAAGGTTTGTTAGGACATGGGGAAATCAAGGCTAAAGAGAAGAAATCTGATGATTTGTTTGTTAAAAATTCAAAGAGAAGAATGCAGCAATGAGGGGAGATTCCCTCTGCCCCAGCACTGAGGGTCACCCAGAGACTATCCTTACTCTGGGGTAAGAGGCAGGATACCAAAACTTCTATTTCTGACAAGAAACATCTTAATTTTAAACAGCTTAGGATGGAAATAGTTTGCTGTGAAGGGCAAAGGGAGGCTGAGGCTGTTCTCAGCCTGTGCTCCTGCAGTCAGAGCGCGGAGTCACCGCCCCAGTCCCACAGCTCTCACTGGTGCTTAGTCTGCACTCCAGTGCTCAAGCCAGAACCTCAAGCCAGATGACCTGAGGAAGTGCCTTGCCTGGAAAGGGAAATGCTAAATTCTCAAATGTCAAATCCTCATCCTGTTAACCTTTAAATTTCAGCATTGTTTGTGTTCCCTGCTCTGTTCACATCAGGGTCGCTCAGACATTTCCTGGCTGTACAAGCAGGAGGACAAAGTGTTCCCTCGGGGAGGGGCAACATCCAAGAGTGGGTTTGGATAGGATTGTTTGCATTTGTGATGTGGAGATGCCCTAGAATCACCAGGCTCACACATCCTTGATGATGGCACAGTGCTGCAGTCTTGTCCTCAGCAGTGCTGAGGAATCATGGAGTGGTTTGTGTTTGGAGGAATCTTAGAGACCACCCAGTGCCATCCCTGGCAGGGACACCTTCCACTGTCCCAGGGTGCTCCAAGCCCTGTCCAGCCTGGCCTTGGACACTTACAGGGATGGGGCTTCCCTGCTGATGGCTCCAAAGACATGCGAGGAATCCCTAACTGAGCAGGGGATAAAGTCCTACCTCTCTGTGAGAAGAAAGCAACAACAATTTAACCTTTCAAAAGTTAAAAGAAGTTAAAAGATAATTTAGAACCCACAAGGCTGCAAGTGTATAACCCTGAAATATCTGTGATTTCAGCTGAGCTGCCTTTTTAATGCACCCACAGTCAGCTAAAGCTTTGCCTCTGAGAGCAGTGAAAGCCTTTCAGTCTCAGGAGGAATCCACTTTATGGTGAGTAGCACCTATTCCATTCCCATTCTGCTTCTACTATTTAAGTGCTGGCATCTCAATGCAAAAAAAACCCACAAAAAAGGGATTTCTCCAGCACAGTCACAGTACAGAAACATGGCCAGTTGGAATGCTCAGGGATTCCTCCATACACCAAAATCAACAAATGCTGCCCTGGCACTTGTCTGACGGCAGGAGCTCTGCCCTGGCAGAAACAGGATAAAACGTGGATCTGTGAATCTGCTTTGCCCTGTGCTTGCACAGGAGATTGTCCTTGAGAGCTGAACCAGGAGCAAGAGAAACAGAAGGACTTAAAGGCTGGAGAGCTGCATAACAGTGAACAAGATAAAACTCCCACACTGTGTCCATCACACACAGACCCCCAGGGATTCCCCTCACCATCATTCCATTCCCATGCAAACCCACAATTCCCATCACCACATCTCTAACAACTGAATATTGTCCTTTCTACAGTTATCCCAGTTTAGCCAGAAACTGCAACTGGCATCAGCTCATTAAATGAGTTGGAAGAGGAATTACTTTGTTTTCAGACTAACCTGAAAAAAGCCAGAGGAATTCTGCATTTCCCTGGCCCTCAGGGAGGTTCAGTCCAAGTGCAGTGAGGTTGTAAAGAGGAAGTTTGGATTCAGACTCTCCCGCTCCTCCTTTAATCCTGACACCACCACTCACCCAAACCACTCACTGCAGCAGTGAACCCCATCCTCACAGAGAACGTGGTCACAGCAGCACCAAACTCCACTGAAATATTTTTGCTTGGAAAGCAATTAGAGATTTCTATTTTTATGAACACGAATCACTGTTGAATAAACAATACAACTCACTACCACTTGCAAAGTTTTACTTTAAAGTGAGATTTTGTGCTGCAGAATGAATTGTGTAGATCTGCAGAATCATAAGGAACAACCGTGCATCTGGGGACCAACTGCAATATTTACAGATAAAAAGAATATACAGCTTCTTAAAAACACCTGAACATCCACAGTGCTGGCCTGCCACTAAAACTGGGTTTGTCTGTTGGCTTTGTAAAGTTCAAAATATTCTTCTCTGACAGATATTTCAAACCAGCATCATTAGCAGCTGCCTACAATCATTTAGCAAGTCTGTTTTTTTAATTAGTTGCTTAAACCTTCCAACCAAATTAACAAAAAACCCCATTCTGCTATGAAAAATGTCAGATCCAAACCAGTTATGCAGAATGAAGTGATTTTATCATGAAATCATGGAATGCTTTGGGTTGAAGAGTCCTTAAAGACCATTCACTCCCAACACACTGCATGGGCAGGGAGTCTACAATTTACTTGTTTCTCTGACACAGTGAGACCCCAGCAGCCACCCAACCTTTTCCCACCCAAAATTCCCTGATGTAGCTCCTTGGCACTGGTCTGAACTGCTGCCCAAACACACCCAGGGTCAGCTCCTGGTCCCACTGGACAGCCAGGCCCCCACAGCCCAGTTACCTTGCGCACGTGGCAGGAGAAGAGGATGTTCATGTACTTGTCCTTGCGCTTCAGCTCGTTGGCCACAGGTGTGAAGGAGCCCGAGCTCTGGGGGCTGTCTGGTTTCTGGAAGAGCAGAGACAGGCTCAGGACTCTCCTTGGGCTGAAGGAAGAGGGACTGGCAGAGGCATGGCTGGGACATGGCTCCCTCCACCCTTCTGTGCTTTGGGGAACCAAACCTTGACACACCAAAAAGCTCCAAGGAAGGATGGAGCAAAGGGAAGCAATCAAACCCGCCCAGAGAGAATTTCTTTGTTCCCCCTCTGTCTCTGCTGTTTTCCATGCTATCCAGCATTTTTATCTCCCAATGAAGTCTGGCTCTGCCTGTTCACAGAGCCATCTGATGGCACTGCTTTAATGTTGCTGGTGCTGCTCAGGATTCACAAAAATCACTCCCAGTGCAGTGGAAGTCAAGGTTTTGGACCCACATAAACAGACGAAATTTCCAAGTACTTCTCCTCCTACAAAACCAACACTCATTTCCCCGAGTTTCCCCCTTTCAGCACCCTGAGCCCAGGTCCCCCTCACTCACCAGCGCGATGTAGTTCCCCTGCCAGGCTCTCTGGAGGCCAATGTCAGCCCTGTGGCCCTTGAGTAGCTCCACAGCAGCGACCTTGGCCCTCAGCTGAGGCAGCACTTCTGGGGGCACACTCCGGATGAGCTCGGCCGCTCTCCACCTGCCACCAAAGCAAGGCCTGGCTCAGCCCCACAGCCTGGAGCTCGCCCAGGAAGGACACCTGCTGCAAGGGCAGCACCACCCTCAGCGTCCTGCCTGGGCATTCCCAAAGCTGCAAAGGTCACTTGATGGTTTAAAGTCACATCTTACCTCCAACCCTGACAGGCCTGGGTGCCACACTCCCCACCCCACACCCACAAGTCAACCACTGGTGCATCTGTTTGCAATGAAGTGTTTGCAAGCCAATTTTTGGGCTCATTTACAGCACCATTCTCCTCTAACTGCTGAATTTGGCCCCTCAGTTCCAACTTCCAACCATGGAAGAGAGCAAGGCAGCCCATCCATTGCTCCACACCCCAGCCTTCAGCAGGAGCACCAGAGCTCCAGGATTAATGCTACGCAAAGACTTTTTAGCAACTAAAATTCTGTAGTTCTGGTAACCGAGCTAATTCTGAAAGCAGGACTCTCTCCCCAGACAGGCTGTGGGTGGATGGATGTCTCTCCTGAAAGAGACAGCTGGGGAAAATAAAAAGGCTGACTTGATCAAGAGCTGCTGGAACCGTCCTGCAAACTGATGGCTGGACAGAAGGTCCCTGAAAGCCCCTCCAGCCAACATTTCTCTTGTTCCTCCACTTTCAGATGTCATCATTTCTCAAACTGGAATTGTAACTAGTTTGCCTACAGCTTCCCAGAGAAAAAAAATCACCAGCCTTTAGATATTGGAAGGTTTAATGAAGGTACAAACACCTGTTCTGCACACAGAACATGGGTGACAAGGGAAACATCACCCACTTTACTGCAGAAAAACATTGGCTTACTATGAGAAGCCTTAAGGAAATCGAGAAGGTTCTTTTTCTCCTCCCCCTCATCCAAGAGCAGCTGCTCTTTCTTTTCAAAACCAGCCAGAAAGGCCAGGAAGGGGGCAAGGAAGGAAACACAATGTTTATATCACAATGGAACAACCTGGTCTGATAGAAGGTTGTAGAGTCACCATCCCTGGACATGTTTAAAAAAAGACTGGATGTGGCACTCGATGCCATGATCTACTTGAGGTGTTAGGGCTGGGCTGGACTCGAGGACCTTGAAGGTCTCTTCCAACCTACACATTCTGTGATTCTGCTATTCTGTGAAGGTGCCCTTGTCCATGGCACGGGGTGGAACTGGATGGGCTTTGAGATCCAAACCATCCTGGGGTTCTGCGAGCCAACAATAAATCTCTGGATCAGAATTATCTGCACGGTCAAGGGAACGAAGCCAGCGACACCCACCCAGCTCACGGCGCTGGGACAAGCAGTGGGTGCGACACAGGGCAGGGGCAGTACCTGTGGTAGATGTCCTGCAGGGCCTCCTCAAAGCGGTGCAGCACCTTGGGCGGGGTGGGCCAGGCGATGCTGCGGCCGCGGTCAGGGAGCCGGCGCACGTCGCGGAAGCGCCGNCACCTCGCGCAGGTACGCGCGCACCTTGTGGCGCCGGTAGTGCCGCACGATGGTCAGCGCCGCCCTCGTCCGCCGGTAGCGCAGCCGGGCCAGCGTCCCCCTCCACACCTGTGCCAAGACACACAGCACGGCTTCAGCGTGACTCTTGGCTTGCCAGACTCTCCCTGTATTATGTGGGTTTATTGTTTTGTTTCCAGGGAAGGGGCTTCCCAGTGCCAATCAAATTCAGGTACAACATGACTGAAAAACTTTGCTCCCTTCTGCCATGGAACCAGCCTGGGAGAGCTGGGAATGTTCACCTGGAGAGAAAAAGCTCAGGGAGACCTCAGAGCCCTTCCAGTGCCTAAAGGGGCTCCAGGAGAGCTGGAGAGGACTTGGGACAAGGGATGGAGGGACAGGACACAGGGAATGGTTTCCCACTGCCAGAGGGCAGGGATGGATGGGATATTGGGAAGGAATTGTTCCCTGGGAGGGTGGGCAGGCCCTGGCACAGGGTGCCCAGAGCAGCTGTGGCTGCCCCTGGATCCCTGCAAGGGGTCCCAGGCCAGGTTGGATGGGGCTTGGAGCAGCCTGGGATAGTGGAAGGTGTCCCTGCCTGTGGTAAAGGGTGGATCTGGATGGGCTTTAAAGTCTCTTCCAACCCAAACCATTCCATGATTCTGCACTAATTGAGAACGATTATTGAGAAACAATTTTAACTCTGATTAAAGATTGCTCTGAAAATATCCTGGGGAATATCTATTCTGGTCACGTGTGGAAAAACAACCAAATATGCAAACCAAAGGATGTCCCCCAAATTTCTGGGATGGGGGCCCAGCTTCTCCAGTGTCATAATGAGTTGTGTTAATGCCTGGAGAGCACTACAAGCAGAACACACAGCAGCTTGTGGGCTTCTCCTGGCACCCCCTGCCAGGGGACACTCTGGGAAGTTGTGCTGGAAGGCTGCTGCAGTGACTGCGACAGTGACAGTGCACAGCACCAGCTCCCAAGGAGGTGCCCCAGGCAGGAGGAAGGAGGCAGGTGCTGCTTCCATCCTATAACCAGAGGAATGGGCATTCCCAAGCACCTTCCTCAGGGATCCCTCCCCACCAACACTCACCCTCCAACACAACCCACCAAGCAGAAGACTGTATATTTTTTTCCTTGCAGAATTTAACTGGAAGGATAACGAGTCTCCTGCACCTGCCAAGACCCCCCTGCTCACCACAATCCTGTCAGACTTTATTTTTCTCTGAGAAAGATCCCACAGCACTGCTGGTGCACATCAAGCCTTCTATTTACAGAAGGATTAATTAATTACCCAAGGCAGTTTTTAACACCACAGTTGCTTTGTGAAGCTGATGTCAGAGGTTCTCCTGACAGCTTCACTGACAATCCTGCCATGCAGCTGAGAAAAGCTCATGCAGCAACCAGTGCAGAGCTGTGAGGGGCTGCTCCTCTTCAGACATTTCAAAGAAAGAGAAATGCAGAGATTTTGGGTCCCAAGCCTTCAAAAGCAGAGAACTCTCTTCTTTCAACCTCTGTCAGAGTTCTAATTAAGTCTGTCTTACTCTCGTGAATCCCCACACTCTCCTCTCTTACTCCTTTGGCCTTGTGCTGTCCCTGTGGGGAACATCTCCCATTCCCTACAGACACAACCCATGGAGCTCTGACAGATCCTGGGCAGTTGCTTGAGCACCCAGCACTTTATGGAGCATCAAACTCATCAGTGGAGCCCATTTCTGCTCTCACACACCAGAACAGAGCCCAGATCCTGCACAATCCTGCCCACACAGAATCACAGCATTATAGAATGATTTGGGTTAGGAAAGACCTGAAAGATCCTCCAGTTTCCACCCCCTGCCACGGCAGTCACGCCTTCCACTATCCTAAGGTGCTCCAAGCCCTGTCCAGCCTGGCCTGGGACACTGCCAGGGGCAGCCACAGCTGCTCTGGGCACCCTGTGCCAGGTTCTCCCCACCCTCCCAGGGAACAATTCCTTCCCAGTATCCCATCTCTCCCTGCCCTGTGGCAGTGGGAAGCCATTCCCTGTGTCCTGTCCCTCTATCCCTTGTTCCAGTTCCCTCTCCAGCTCTTCTGGAGCCCCTTTAGGCTGGAAGGGCTCTGAGGTCTCCCTGGAATCTCCCCTTCTCCAGGCTGAACATCCCCTCTAGTGGAAGTGGTCCCTGCCCATGGAAAGGGGTGGGACTGGATGGTTTTTACTGTCTCTTCCAACCCAAACCACTCTGTGATTCTGAGCACAACCCAACACACCCAAGGTGACTGAAGGCAATGAGCTCCACCCCAGCCCCTGCCAGGGCCACTCTCCCAGGGAGGGTGTGGGAATAGAGAGCATTTCAGAGGCTGAGGGAAGAGCTGGGGATGCAAGGCAGGACATGGGACAGTGAAGGGAAAGGCAAGAACAGGAAGCACAAAAGCCACAGCAGAAACCACAGCAGCACTGGACTGAGCACAACAACCAAACCCAGGGAGCTGGGACTGAGAATCTCATCCCTGTGTGCAAATAAAATAATGAACAACACATTCCTTATTTATTCCTTGAAGCCATTAGGCAGGGGGAAGGCAGCAGCCCCTGCACACGTACTGTGCTCAGCAGTCACTGCTATCACACTCAGTCACCACTGTGGTTTTAGCTCAGTTCTGGGGCAGCTTCAGCCATGCAAAGGCCCTCAGAGATGCTGGGAAGCTCAAGGCTCAAAGATTCCTGTCTAAACCAGACTTGCACAAGGCCTGGATTTCACCCAAAGTGTGTAAGGCTGGATTAAAGCTGACATTTCCCTGTCTGGGGGCAGAGCAGGCTCTGAACTCTGAATCTGACAGAATCACCAGCTAAGATCCAAAAACTGAGCATCCAAAGAGAACTGGGAATTTTTTTTTTTTTTTTAAGGAAAGCAAAGAAGATTTGGATTGCTTGAGATAGTTAAGCATAGATTGAAGAGGCATAAAATGTACCTCTAAGGGATGTATGGACAACAAACAAAATCACCTGGGCAAAACCCTACTGCAAACTTCTCATTTTTGAATTTAGTAAGAACAGAAATGAGGATCAAAGGGCTCCAGGCCACAGTGAAACAGTCCTTGGGCATTACAGAGGATCTCAAGAAAAGAACACACACAGTAAATCCGTGTAAGCTGCTCAAGACTTTGCAGAGCTTCACTTCTGTCAGCTGTTCCCTGGATCATTTGAGACACAGAACAAGGTCTTGATTTTGCTTCCTTGGGCTGGAAGCAGACATGCTGTTGAGGGAAATCTCTCGCTGTGGTTACTTTTTCCACCAGTCAGACATCCCTGGAACAAAGGGCTGGAACAGATTGCCCCCATGTTGTATCAGCTGCATGGCTGCAGAAATTGGCTTCACAGCAAGAGGTGTCACAATTGTACAAACACTGGCCTCCCAAATCCAATTATCCAGCCCAGGCATGCCCCTGGCTACACACACAGCAAACTATTAATGAAAAGCATGTTCTCAAATCAAGTTGTCATAACTGGAGAACCCCCTGCCAGTGAGGACCTTCCACAGCACCACGGCAGAGCCTCAAAGGTGAGGAAACAAAGGGAAGGACAAACTTCTCCCAGGGAATGGGGGACAAATATTTTTAAAATTCACTGTTTTTCTGGCTTGGTGGTTTTTTTTTTCCCCTGCAGGGCTTATTGCAGCTCAAAGCAGCCCCTTAGTAATGCTGAGCTGCCATGGTGACGTGGCTGCCTGATGGACTCATGGAGCCTTCCAGAAACAAGGAATGGTCAATCCCAGGGATAAGAGGAGGTGTCAAAGCAGGAAACTCCCTGCTGGGTAGGTACTTTGTGTAGCTGTGAGCAGCAGGATATAGACCAGACAAACAAGGATCACAGAATCTTGGAATCACAGAATAGTTTGAGTTGGAGAGACCTTAAAAATCATCCAGTTCCAACCCTCTGCATTGGGCAACCTTCCACTATCCCAGGTGGCTCCAAGCCCCATCCAGTGTGGCCTTGGACATTTCCAGGGATCCAGGGGCAGCCACAGCTGCTCTGGGCACCCTGTGCCAGTGCATTTCCAGAACAGTTCCAGGATGCTGGAGTGCTCCTGCCAACTCACACCTTCCTCAGGTTTGAATATGGGGAGAGCTCTACCTAATGCACCTTTTCAATTCTCCCCCACCTCCAGCTCATAACTCAAGAACACTGAGCCCTGTAAAATGAAATTGAACAATTGCATTTCCAGAGGGAGATTTGTTCACACAGCCTGTAACAGATTCTCCTGTTGCAAAGGTACTGCTCAGTTGGGTGTTGGGGGCCAGGGAGGGCCAAACCCCAACAGAAGGATTTGTGCATCCAGGATTCTGCTTCTCTCCTTTATGCCTCTGCACCCAAGGTAAGATCCAAGGGATTTTCATGCCCATTTCCAAAGGGATTCAGCAGATCATCCCTCTGAGACCTGACAGCCACAGGCACTTCCTAATTCCCACTTCAGTCCGGCCACATCCCAGTCAGCTGGGGGCTTCAGAACTGGCATTTAGTGAGTCCTTACAGCCAGAGTAAACCAGCCTGGGATGGCAGAGGCCTGTGTCATCCCTCCCAGAGGCAAGAATAAATCCATACTCCCCTTTCCCCCCTGCTGTGGCTTTCCCTGCCGGTTAACCTGATTTCCCATGGGAATGAGACTGAAGATCACCTTGTCCTTGCCTGACCTCCTGAGATTGCCCTGACAGCTCCCGAATCCTGAGCCAGCTCCCACCCAAGCTGACAGAAGAGCTGGAGCCTCCAAGAGGCAAAGTCCCTTTATCTTTCAGGAAAAATCAGCCACAGGGCAGAAGGAGCCTGAAATCAGAGTGACATTGCTGGAACGGCTTCAGCTCCAGTTCCAGAGCCATCTGCCTCCCCAGATCCCAAATCCCAACCAGCAGACACAGAGCCACTGACTGCCAGCCAAGTGCCACAGGCAGAGGAGCCCAGGAGGGTCTGGCAGCTTTCCAGAGGGATGAGGAGGTGGAAATGTGTGTGGGGCACAAGGGAAGGGGTGGAGGATACCACAGTTCCCAAAAAAACAGTCTGATGAGAGTTTTAAAAGTGACCCCTCTGGAGCAGACTCCAAGGCAGTCGACTGTGCCATGGATCAGAACCAGCCCAGGGACTGAGCAGGAGCAGAGGGACAGGACATGGGATGGATTGTCCCTGTGAGGAGAGCCCAGGGAGACAGGGCAGGGGAGGGATGGACAGACAGGGCAGGGGAGGGAAATAACCAGCAGCATGTGCTGATTCCTCAGTGTGAGCAGGCAGGGAAGGGCCCATGAGCAAACCATAGACAAGAGCAGAGACATAATGATGATTATATTGAAAATGAAAAGAAAATGAGGTGGTTTTGGCTTAAAAAAAAAACCTGAAGAGCACCATAAACCAAACAACATTCCCCCATCCAGCCCCCACCCATGGTCTCTCCTCTCCTCTTTCAATACTTTTGCCTTCTCTATGCTGTGTCCTCCTAAAATGCAGGGGTGGAAAAATTAAGAGGGAAATTGGAAATCAGGACTAAATGGCTAAGAGAGGGATAGAGAGAAAGGAAAAGGTTGGAAAAACAAAGTCTGAACACAGCTCAAACTCCTGACCATTACATAGAATATTTGTTTCTACAGCTGCTCCCAGTCAGGAAGTTCTTTGCTGTTTTTTCTTCACTCTCCAGAGACCTCTACCAATTCCGCAGCCTTTTAAATGGGATGTTTCATAGAAACATCAACCATGGAATCCCAAACCCCAGCTGGAAGAGTCCTTCAAGCCCATCCAGTCCCAGCCCTGCCATGGGCAGCTTTCACTATCCCAGGCTGTTCCAAGCCCTGTCCAACCCAGCCTTGGATACTCCCAGGGTTGGGGCAGCCACAGCTTTCCTCCAGCCCCTTTTATTCCCTTAGTTAAGGCTATCCCAGAGGTGGAAGTGACCCCTGGGGACATGAAAAGCTCCAGACCAAGGGCTCTCCTCCTGCACAGCCCTGGGTTCAGTGATCCCAGCAGTGTTCTGAGGGATGTTCCCACTACTCCCAGAGCAGCAGCTGCTTGGGCAGCTTCTAAAACAGGGACTTGCACAAACAGCATTCAGCCAAAGCAGGAGACACATCCCAGCTTAAGGGATGCACTGATTTTTTTTTCTAAAGAATGTTTAATTCGCGTGTTTTTTGATTAAAATTTAATAAATTAAAATTCAGATGAATGGCAGGGGAGATCTGAACACACCTTTAGACACTATTTAAAAACCTCATTGAGCTTCCAACAGAGTTTCTAAGATTAAAGAAAGCTCACCCAGATCACATCCATCACCTCAGCAAAACATAAATCCTCCACACCAATCCTATGCATTACAACCTTGTCTGCAGGTTGTTCCATGCTCTGAATGTGCCATTAAAAAAATGAGAAAAAAAAAAGAAGAATAAATAAATGAAAACAGTTAAATGGGCCTTGCAGAGAAGAGGGAAAGGCAGCAGAGCAGCCAGGGTGGGCCCAGGATTCAGTGACTGCCTTGCCTGTCCATCTCCCATAGAAAAAGGGATAATCTAGATTTGACCTAGATGCTGCAATCCCTGTGAGTGCAGAAGAAAACCCACACAGCTCCCAATCCAAACACATGAGTGAACAAACAAATGCCCAAGATTCAGCAAACAACCCCAGCCTGGCTAAATTAAACCCCAGAGTTTTATTTTGGAGTAGTTCTGCAAGGAAACAAACCTTGGAAAACTCCTCCATTCCGGCTGTACCACAAATACCTCCTCCCACCACCCTCCTTCAGCCCAGCCCAGACTGCTCCATGATCAATATTCCGTGTGCTCCAGCCCATGGTTTGCCCTCCAGGCAGCCCCACTGGTGAGATTCAAACAAACCCCACAGCTCAGGCAGGCAGAAGCTCCCTGCTCAGCTCTGAAGGCTCCCACATGGGCAAGGCTGTTAAATATTCATGTGCGAGTGCAGGAGAGCCGCATGTGGTGGCCACGGGCCTCGAGAAACGCTCCCATCTTCAGTGATCCCAGTCCTGATGCTCCAAAAGGGTCACCTCATCCGGAGCAGGGCTGTGATGGAGCGGCTCAGACCTCACTCAGAGCCCCAGTTTGTGATCACCCTTTTCCCACTTTGAGGAAATGAGGATCCCGTAAATGTTTGAGGCAAAGGGTTTAAATCAAAGGCTCCCTGTTCTCCTCAGAAGTCACCTCAGAGAGCAGCGAGGGGCAACAGCTGCTGCATTTGCTGAGAGCTGTTTTCTCTTTTCACAGAAATCAGCTGAACAATGTTCATTCTATTGCTTTGCTTAATAGCAACAACATTCCACAGGCTGGAAAGAGAGAAGGGTCCCACTCCGAGATTAATTAGCTGGCACTAACAAGGTGTGTTCAATAACAAACATAACAATCACCAAAGGAGCCACATTTCAGCAGGTCCCAGGTGTGGGATGCAGCCACATCTCAGCTCCAGGTTCCTCCTGCAGCTCCTTCTGCAGTTCAGCCACAGCTGCAGCAAACACCCCCCCCGTGCTCTGGGACAGGGATGAGATTCCCAGCCCTGGGAAAGCTCCTGATCATCCCCCACATGGAGCTGCTGGTCCATGGGTGCCCTTCACGGTGTCCCATGGGCCTGACAGGGCACCTCGTTAATTCTGGCTGCACCCTGCAGGATTTCCTGCCTCTGGCAACACCAGGAATCACAGAATCTCCTGGAGGAGTCCACAAGGATCGTCCAAGCCTGCACAGACACCCCAACAATCCCATCCTGTGCATCCCTGAGTGCTGTCCAAAAGCTCCTGGAGCTCTGGCAGCCTTGGGTCTGTGACAACCTCCCTTCCAGGGAAGTAAAATGTGGTGGATTTTTTTGCTTCGATGCTTTCACTGGAAGCAGACAGGGATGCTCCTGGCCCAGGGAAGGGGAGCAGCACAAGAGGAGCCGTGGGATCAGTCAGTGTTCGTGCAGGGGACAGAGCCAGCTCCTCCTCCTTCCCTCCACCTGGTCCTGGCAGCTCCCAGCTCCTCAGCAAAGAGCTACAGCATCTCCTGTCACAGCTCTTCCCTGCCAGGGGAAGGAGAAGACAACTTTACACCAATAGATTATGGGAATTGCCAAAGCTCCAGCGTCAGGGAAGCAGGGAAGTTTCCAATCACCAGAACAAAACTGCTGCCACTAAAATGAGGCAGGAACATTCTCTCATCCCCCAAAAATTCAAGCGAGAGCTTTTCATGTTGAAGGTATTGAACTACAGCCCATTTTCCCACCTTCAGTGTTTAGTGGTGGTAAAGGCTGCAGGGACAACCAGAAACACAGAACCACCTCTAAACTTGGAGAAATTAAATTACCTGGAACACTTCTCATGGGAAGAGAGGACTGAGAAGGGATATTACAGATGTCCACAGAGACATGGAATCACAGAATGGTTTGGATTAGAAGGGACATGAAAGGCCACTCAGTTCCACCCTCTGTCACAGGTAGGCACATCTTCCACTATCCCAGGTTGCTCCAAGTCCTGTCCAACCTGGCCTTGGACACTTCCAGGGATCCAGGGGCAGCCACAGCTTCTCTGGGCACCCTGTGCCAGGGTGTGTCTCCACCTTCATGTCCAATATAATTCTTCTCTCTTTCAGCTCAAAGCCATTCCCTTTTGTCCTGTCACTCCCTGCTCTTGCAAAAAGGCCCTTTCCAGCTTCTCAATGGGATTGAAGCTGGAAGTCCTTCCCCACCTCCCTTCTCTTGCACAGCTTCCAGTCCTGAGTGAAATCCTGCTGTGTTGGGACAGGACTGAGCAGGTGCCATGTGAGGCTGGTGCCTGCAGGGACCCAAACTCAGCCAGGTCCCTCCCTGCAGTGTCCAGCTGAGCTGGCCAGGGGTGGCTGCAAAACCTAAAACCTGGTGGGACACATCTGCAAGGTCATGGAAAACAGAAATCTGGGGGGTGTTGTTGAATGGAAAAACCCATTCCCAGCTCATGTTATCCCGAATCCAGATATCCAGTGGGACTGAGGAAGTGCCCAGGAGAGACGGTGCAGCCTGGCCCTGCTGCTCTCAAGGCACTGCCTGGTTGTTCCTCTTGGAGACACAACCATGGTGTCCATGGACCTTCCATTTGACAGCAGCTGTAGCAGCCTAAAACCTGCATGTACTGTGGGAAAAACCCTCACCCACTGAGGGGAAAAGCCTACATCTATTGATGGAAAAACCCTCATTCATTGAGGGAAAAATTCTACATCTATTTACGGAAAAACCACACATGTATTGAGGGGAAAACCCTCTATCTATTGAGGGAAAAAATCAAACCAAACATCTATTGAGGGAGAAAAAGAAAACCCTATATCTCTTGATGGAAAATACCTACATCTATTGAGAGAGAAAACCAAACCCTGTATCTCCTAAGTGAAAACACCCTTGAGTGAAGCAGTTGAGGATTCAGCTCCACCTCTGGAGCTGTGGCAGCCCAGCTCTGGGGAGAGCTTTTCCAGAACAAAGCAAACACAGGGAAACCAACCATGCAAAGACCTGGGAAATGTTACACAAACACCACTAAGACATGCTCTGCTGCTGGGGACAGCAGTTTGAATGATGGGAAAAAGAAATTAAACCCCCAGAATCCCAGAACAGCTGGGGTTGGAAGGGTCTTCTGGAGATCATGCAGTCCAACCCCCCTGTAACACTTCAGCAAACACAGATCAAGCACTATACACTTATTTTTCCCTCAAAGCCCCATAATGAGCACAAGTGACAAACTCCCTTCCAGCGACTGTGATTTATCCCTAAGTGTCCTGTTGGGAATGAAGATCCGCACAGAAGTGATCTTGTTACAGGTCCCCCTCCTGTGACCCTGGTATTTTTGCTATCCCCTGGAACCTAGATCTTTCCCAAGTTCAGGTCACTGACTCCTAATTGTGCTTTTTGCCCTTTTTTAAACCCCCCCGGCAGCTCTGTCACAGCTCAAAACAGGCTTAAAGACACCTTGAGGAGCAGCAGATCAGAATCTTTGAAAAAGTGGTAAGCTCAGGCACAACCAAAGCTCATTCCCTCCCATGATAATGATGTGGAAGCATCGGCAGCCATGGCTGAATCTGCTCTTCCCTCTTTGCCTGTGGTACATGTGGATGAGTACGGGAAAAATCCTCTCCAACTGTGAAAGGCAGAGATAGAACTTGGAATGATTTACAAGATCAGAGCCACCAAAGGTTGGTTTAGCCAACACATCAGAGCACAAATGTTCTCTCTGATGCTGGCAACAGGCTCAGGGAAGAGTCTGGGGGGTTTTTTTGTGTTTTGTTTTCCTTCACCTGTATTGGAAATAATAAGCCAAGCTTTAAGACGACTCCAACAGCCATGAAGCTCCAAGGTGGGACACCAGACCCTGGAACAGGCTGCTTCCCTGCTCTCCATACTCTGTATTTTACACAGTGGTGCACGCCCACAGCACCCTCTCTCCTTCTCTCCTGCTCAGCAATAATGGACATTTACACTTGTTTAGGTTACAGAGTGTTTCCACAGCATTTCCTGCAGCAGAAGGACATCAAGAAGGTATCCAGGTGTCTCCAGGCACCTGCTACTGAAAGGGCAGGATGCAGCTCTCCTGCTCTTCCCCCACAGGCAAGTCCCCAGTTCTTGCCAATAGGACCATTCCTCTGAAGGCAGCTGAGCCGTTGTGGGGCTAAACTGGCAGAAAATTCCCTTTTTTCTTTCAGTTTTTTGGTAAGAGGTAAAGCATTTTTAAAATGCTTTGGCATTTTCTGAAGTGGGCAGGGTGGATTTTTTTGCTTCGATGCTTTCACTGGAAGCAGACAGGGATGCTCCTGGCCCAGGGAAGGGGAGCAGCACAAGAGGAGCCGTGGGATCAGTCAGTGTTCGTGCAGGGGACAGAGCCAGCTCCTCCTCCTTCCCTCCACCTGGTCCTGGCAGCTCCCAGCTCCTCAGCAAGGAGCCACAGCATCTCCTATCACAGCTCCTCCCTGCCAGAGCCTCTCCAGATTCAAGCCTGGGTGCAGAACACAAATCCACATGTCATTACAGACCTGCTGATAGTCAGCACAAACATTGCCTTGGGATGGAAAAAGCCTGGAGCCCAGAGGCAAATCCACTGCATCCCCTTTATCCGGGTCACTAGCCCAAGCCCCCACTGGATTGCTTCTGTCCCTCCATAACCTGATAGGAAACACCTCCTGTGTCCATGGAGGAGCTTCCCTGTGTCCCGAGCTCCCAGGGCTGGTGGGGCTGGAGCAGGAAGGTGAAACACAGAATGATGACACATCAGCCACGGCTCTGTGCTGCTCTCCCTGCAGGTTGGGGAATGTTGCCATGGTGATGGCAGCTCCTGAGCCTCTGCAGAGCCCATCCAGGCTCCACAGACACGCTGGGATACCCGAGGACACCTTGGGATGCCCGAGGATACCTTGGGCTGCCCAGGGCATGTCCCAGGGCTGGCACTGCCCCTCCCAGCCCCACTCCCCCTGCTGCCTCCCGGGCTGTGTCCCAGGAGGGGCCAGGCTGCACTCAAGGACATTCCTGCTGCCTCCATGCCAGGCAGGAAGATTTCAGGAGCGATTTCCATATGCAGCTGTGCCGGCCTGATAAAATGACACGGAAATAGTGCAGTAAATTATAGTGACAGGAGCCATCATCTGCACAGCCCGCACGTGCCGCCTGCCCGGGCTTTCTTCCCCGAACAAAGCTCTGCTCTGCATAGCTAATGAGCCTGTGGGAGCCTTTCCAAGGGCAGCAAAAGCAGCAGAGCTTCATGGCAGCGTGTTTTTTTTATTTTTATTTGCATGATTAACATTAGAGCTGCTCCATTTGCATTCAGGGTGACAATCACAGAGCTGGCAAGAGCACAGGTACAGCAAATAAACCCTAAAGCACCACGGGAAGCAACCTCAGCTGGGGCTTCAGGAGTGGCCCTTTGGTGTGATGTCCCTGCTGCCATATGGGGTTTGTGACACTGGACACAGCTCTCACTTGCTGAATTCTCCTGGAGCCAGCAAGTTGCCACGGTTAAATCACATCACATCTGCTCACTGACTGCGTTGGGGCAGAAGGAAAATTACAGCCTGGAATCTCACTGACATTTTACCACGGAAAAAAAAGGAATGTGAAAGATAAATCTAAAGGTGAAGACACCCAGAAATGTGGAACAAAAGAAAGTAAAATTATCTATTTAAACTAGAAGTCAGTTTTAATTCAATTTAACCAAACTTGTAAGCACCATTACACAAAGGCAGCAGCACTGTTTGAGGGTTAAGGGTCACTGGATGATGAAGCTCTCCAGATAATTACTGAATCCCTTCTGGAAAGCCTCGTGATTTGCAGGAGAGCAATAAACCACAGAATACACATCATTAGAAAAAGAACTGCTAAATGTGGATTCTTTCACTTACACTCATTCCAGTGCAGAGGAGAACACCCCTGGGCCCCAGGCTGGGATCAGCTGCTCTAAGGCTGCCCCTCATATCTGCCTCAGCTTGTGTCACACAAATGCCCATTGTCACAACACCACATTTCATCTCCTCTTGTCTTTTCCTAAATTCAAATTTGAGGAACTCCAATGCAACAGAAGGCTCAGTTATTTAAAAGAAAATCAAATCCTTCTAGATGTGCTCACAGTTTGCCTCCCTCAGCCTTTGATGCTCACAGGCAAAACTACAGAAGGAAAAAGGAGCAAGAATTACATTTCCCTGTGAGTTGTTAATGAACAATTGAAAGCAGGTTGAGAACATAAATGACAGGCAAAATTGCCTTGATGCTTTCAGAGCTCAGAGAAGGCCTCATCAGATCCTTCCTCTGGTTTGATGTTTGATTGCTGACTGCACCTTTCCCAGCACTGCCCGACTCCAGCGGCCCCATCTGCCGGCAGCGGAGCACGGGAGGGATCCCAGCCAAGGCTGGCACCAGGGTTAACAGGAAACAAGAGAAACACTGAAAATGGAGACAAAGTCAAGCCTTTTCCAGGTAGATTAACATTGTACAAGGTCTCTAATCCATACCTATAGATACCAGCTCAACACCTGCTCTTTAGCTGATGGGCTGTATAATAAGCATTTAATGATTCATTGAGGGTTTCTTGATTTAGCTGCAAGTTCCAGGACTCTGAAAAGCTTCTCTGCACGGTTGAAGAACCTCCAGTGAAAGCAGTGAGGGTTCAGCTACAGGAAAGGAGCTCCAGGAGGACATCCAGATTTCTACAGAGTCCTCAGTGCCTTGAGCACTGGAGGAGTTTGTCTTTTCCCCACAAATCCTTTATGAGGTAAATTAGAACTCCCTGAAGATTTCTCACAGAAAAATAAAAATATGTTTCCATGTCCTTCTTCAATCCTGAGGCAGACTCATGTTGGTTCCTCCCCACCCCAGGGAGAGCAGAACACAGGACAGGGAGGTTTGTGAAGCCACAGGACAATGTGTACCAGCATTTTAATTTCTATCACTTTTGCTGACTGTGGCATCAAGGAAACCCTCAGAAGCACCACAGTTATTTTACACCTGATGCCATACAAACTCACTGCAGCAAAGCCCTTCGTGAGCAAAGGAGTTGATCCATTACACCTAAGCAGGTATTTACCTTTGAGGGGCAAAGAAATCCTTTGTCCTGCTGTCTTCGATGCTGAGCCCACTCCAGATCCCAGCCCAGACAATGTAATTCTGGAGCTGGCAGCAAACTCACAAAACTGCTGAGTTGCTGTTAAAATTGTGCCTCTCACTGGATTTATCTGAAGGAGGAGTTTGGAGCTCACTGGGCCATGATGTGCTCCCACGGCAACACAGCCCAGGGCTCTGAAATTATTCTCCAGTAGCTGCACCTTCCGAAAAGGTCACCCCTCAATTGTTCCCTGGTTTAATATGAAAGCTGGAGTCACCTGGGAACAAGCAGCCCCCCCTGCAGCTTTATTCCACAAGGAGCTCATTAGCTCACCCCACTCCTCGGGAAGAAAGAGACTGGGTTAGAACTGTGACCTCCCTGAAAGCACCAAAGTGGCTCCAGGCAGGAGATTCCTCCTCAGAACCCTGGTGAGCACGGGAGAAGCACAGCTAAGGATCCAGGAACACCTCCCAGGGGGTGTGGGGAGCCCACAGATTAGCATAAGAGAATAAACCAGATGAGCTCCTGGAAAAGTGCTCCCCTTTCCAGGGAAGGAAGGTAGGAGAAGATGCTGAGTAATCCAAGGAAGCTCAGCAGCAGGACATGCTCAGAACTGGGAACAAAAATCAACCACAAAGCTCAGAGAAAGGCAGGGCCTGCATCCTCCACAGCTTGAGCCTGGCCTTTCCAGAAAAATTCACTGCACACAAAACCTGCAGAATTCCCCACCAAAGACAAACCATTCAGCACAACAAATACCAAGAGACCAACCCTAGACTCGACTCTTTCTGCTCCCACACTGGTCAAACTGGTTGGGTTTCCAAGAAGGGAAACACCCTATGCACTGCAGACACCACAAGTGTGAGTGTTCCACAGAACTCAGAGCTTCCAGTGAAGAACTTTCCTCCAGGCTCTTCCCCATTCAGTCCACCAGGTGTGGAGAGTTTGTGCAAACCTGTGTTCCCTGGAGAGCTTTTGCTCTGTCAAGCTTTTATACTCATCTGCCAGCAGTTTCTATTTGTGAGGGACAGGAATGGCTTCAGAGGTTCTGTTCTTTCCCAGGTTCCAAGAATTTCACAGAAGATAAGCATTTTAAGAAATTTGTTTCTAAAGTCTTGAACTAATTCACTTTGCCTGAAAGGGCCAAGTCAGCCCCACCATTTCTGCTCTTTCCCAGACACATCTCGCTGGTACAGACAGTTTTCAGCAAGTGCTGACATGTAGAATCATGGGATGGTTTGAGTTAAAAGGAACCTGAAAGCTCCCCCAGTCCCATCCCCTACCATGGGCAGGGACACCTTCCACTTGACCTCATTCAGACTGGCCTGGGACACTTCCAGGGATAGGGCAGCCACAGCTTCTCTGGGTATCCTGTGCCAGGGCATGGTTGGGCTAGGATTTAAAGTCTCTCCTGATCCAAACCAGACTGGAATTCTGTGATTCCACACTTCAGCCATGAAAGTCCCCACGCTCCCATGCATCCTCATTCCACTGAGAAAAGAATAAGTTTTAAAACAGTGGTGAACAACTTTTTAGGTGCCAAAGCTCCCACCACACCAAGGCCACAGAGAGCACCATGGAAAGAGCCCTGAAAATACCCAGCAGTGACCAAAGTGCAGAAGTCTGGAATCTGTGCAGCAAGAGAGCCAGAAAGGAGACCAAGGGTCGTTTAAGGATCTTGAGCTGAATTTCTGAGGCAGATTAAGCTTTACCTTCTGCAGGAAGAGGACGATCCTGACGAGCATCTTGGCATGCAGCTCCTCCAGGGTGAACAGGGTCCGTGGCGTGCGGATGAAGAGTTTGGTCTTGCCATAGGCCACGTCATGCTGGAAGCCGTGGACCTCAATGAGCTTCTTCACAGCATCCTTGTCTGAGGGCAGGTCGTGGTTGGGCCAAGTGAATTCAGAGATCATCTTGTACCTGGAATTAAAAGGTACCATTTACAAATGTGAACTTGCCACCAAGGTGCCCGAGAAGGCCAAATTTCAACCCGTTTTAGAATAAATTATCAATTAAATTGTAATAAAACTGAGATGGAAGAGTCTGAAGATGTCCTCTGTAGGAATCATGATCCTCAAAATACAAGGAAAATTACTAAAGGAGATGCATGATTTTGTGAGATGCTGTAAAATAACATTGAGAGGAGCTCAATTCAACAGCACTGAACTGATGCAAGGGGACAAACTCAGCAATGGCCTCCTGCAGATTTGTCTGTTTCATTTTTCACACCTCCAGTATCCAATTTTGATTTTTATTTGTTTGCTTGGGTTTTGTTTGTTTGTTTGTTTTGGTTTGGGCTTTTTTTTTGTAAGGAAGGAAAGCTTTGTTTTGTTCACATTCTGCATGAGAAGCCACCCGCAATCAATTGCTTTGTCAGAAAATGTCAATTTAAAAATTCTGCAAATAATTTTTTCCTCATGGATCACTTTGGGAGTAATTTCTACCAAACTCTGTCTTTTCCCTGCACAGCAGAGCTTTGGCTGCCCCAGTCTGTGCAAACACTGCCTGTAACTGTGGGCCAGCCATTCCTCCCATCCTCTCCACCCAAACTCCATTTTCCACTACAGAGAAATGCAGACTGCAACTAAGACATCTACAAATCAAGCCCAAAGTACCGGGATCAGCCCGAGCTCTGTAAGATTTACCAACCCAGGAAATGCTGATTAGGGGAACAGGCGTTTGCAAAAAGCAACAATGAATTTTCTGCAGAAGATTTATGGACACAATAAGAACTGTAATAGACGTTTCCCCTGGAATGGAACCTGCAGCCGTGTTCTAAATAAAACAAGCACTCAGCGAGCTCAGCCACTTCGTACTTCAAAGCCCCCAGCCAAAGCAGGCATCAATCTCATAGCTTCAGACACTCTCAGCTCTCAGTTACACTTAAACAGCCTCACAATCACCCTTTTCCTGGGAGCAGCAGCACCGCAGGAGGCTCAGAACAGCCTCAAAGAGCCTGAATGGAAACACATCCCAGTGAGTTCATTCATCAAATTAGCTTTTGGAATATGCTGTGCAAGAGGGGGAAAATGGAGGTGCACACCGCGCCTAAGCAGGGAACACCATCCCCGGGGGTTACAGGGAACTCACTGACAAATAAAGAGGATTAAAAACTTCCCTTCAGACTCCCAGGAGAAGATTTAGCACGTGCTGGCAAAAGCATTCCTGCTCTCACACACATGGACACATGAGACATCAATCCAGCACACTGGATTCTCTTCCCTGCTCTCATCAGGAAAATGTTCCTGCAATAATTCACTCACTGGGCAAAAGCTCTCACCTTGAGACAGTTATGTTAGGAAAAAAAAAAATAAGAGCAAAGCAGTGGAAGTGCAACCCCCAAAGCTGAGAACGAGGCTGGGAAAAGAGGCTGGGAACAAGGCTATGGATCAGGCTGGGATCCAGGCTATGGAACAGGCTGAGATCAGGTTTGCATCCAGGCTATGGAACAGGCTGGGATCAGGCTATGGGTCTGGGTGAGACACAGGCTGTGGATCAGGTTTGGATCCAGACTATGGAACAGGCTGGGTCCCAAGCTATGGATCCAGGTTATGGATCAGGTTTGGATCCATGCTATAGACCACGCTGGGATCCAGACTACGGATCAGGCCTGCCCCATCAAGGAGCTCAGGAGAGAAGGGATGTCATAGCACCAAAAACCTGCCCCAGATATTAACCCCCCCTGCTCCTTTCCACAGGCATTAAAGACACCCCAGTGCTGATGCCCCCCTCCCTCCCAGGCACAGCAGGTGGAATTTCCCAGCTGTCTGGCTGCTCCTGTTGTCTCCACATGTGTCATACAATGCCACCAACTCCTTCCCTGCAGCACAGGGCATGGCCTGGATGCCACAGCCACTCACGATCCTGGCCTGGTGCTAATTATAGCCAGGCAGAGTCTGGAATAAATCTGCTCCCTGACACCACAGCCTTGCCCCTCTCCTGCCTGCGAATCCCCACATCTTCCAAGGTCACTCAGACATGGAACACCCCCTTCCACACAGCTTTGTGTCTCCTTCCCTGCTGTACCTCCCTATGGAAACACCCAACAGGGATGAGGCTGCTCCTGGAGTTAACACTTCCCAGTCCAGCTCTCCTAAGGACCAAGATTTCAGCAAGCCAGTAACTGGTGGAGCTTTAATGAACAATACTGGGTGTGCAGCTGCAGCTGGGCCCCACGGGTCCTTTGCAGCCTGCTGTTCATTGCTCTCAGTGTTGATTCCATGCTATATTTGACATGGTCTGGGATAGGCATATGGATACCTCCGTGTGGAAAGGGTTGGATTACACTCACAAACCCCTTCCTGAAACCCAATCAGCTTTTTTTTTTAATGGTAATTTATACATTAAACCAAGAGAATGCACCCCATCTGTGTAAGTGCCACGTGTGCCACCCAACTGGACGCTGCCATGACCACATGAAGGGACAACTTCTCCCGGTCCAACAGAAAATATTTCACATTAGAAAGGGCAGCCTGGCTTGCACAGAGCTCAAAGGAAGGTTTTCTTTATCCAAGGAAAGCTTGAGAAGGACATTTATAATGGTCTTAACTGTGCTTCACTTCATTCCCTACTAAGAGAGAGGAGATATCAACTACCATATAGGATTTAGGGCTAAATATCAACAAATTCTTCTCCTACAGAAAGAGAAGTTACTTTTCTGGTTTTATTTTTTTCCTTTTTTAATTTAGAAAAGCCATTGCAGACCAGGCTTGGAGCAACACCACACACAAACAGTGTCTGATCCCTCACTCTGGATGTCAAATCCCACTCCAGGGCTGGGCAGGACTCCTGCTCCAGCAGCCCAAAAGCTGAAGCAGCTGCCATGAGCTGATTTGGTTTCCTGGCTGCGAACACTGTGGGGCTGCAGCTCACGAGAGCTCATCAAACATTCATTACAGCCAAAGCGGGTGTCTATATTAATAGTGATTACACAAATCTTAAGAGTAAATTGTAATGAATTCCACATGTGAGGTGAAAGTACACTCTATCCACTGGTTCAGGAAACTGATCCCCAGCGCTGCAGACTGGATTTAAGAAGTCAGAGCCTTTCATTCCACCTTGGGTATTATGATATATCCAGGCAAATCTCCACTGTGAACAGCAAAAGATCTTTCACCAGCACTTTGTTTCTTACTCATAACATCCCACCTGCTTGGATAGTTTAATTTTTTTCTACTCTCACAGCCCTTTTCTCACCTGGTTCAATAACAGAACAAAAACTCCATTCACTGTTCTATCAGAGCAGATTGAACTCGTAGGGCCCACGTTAATTTAGTGAAGCCTTAAGAAAAATTTCAATCTAAAATATGTAATTTGTCACAAATCTGGTAGGAATTAAGAGGGCAAGAAGAATCAAAAACACATTTAATGGGGTCATGATACCATCCCCCTTTTCAGACTTCCATTTTTAAAGTCCAGGGATTTTTCCCACATAATGTCACCATGTGCCATTGCATGCTCCCCCAGACACACCATGGTCTTGCTGCAACAATTAGACAATTCAGAGGGAAAACACCAGTTAATTAGCTGAGGTTTTAGGGTGATACTCAGGGGAAGCTCCTCATTACACATTCCTGCTGCAGAGTAATAGACAGAGAGTTTCAGCAGACAAGGAGTTGAGCCTGAGCAGCACAAGCACCTCAGCACAGCTGAACCAGAGCAGCCACCTCAGCACAAGTGAACCAGAGCATCCACGCTCCTGTGGGATCTGTTCCAGCTTATCCAGGAGCTGATTTAAAGCAGCCCCAGCCCGAGGGGCCGGGCAGGGCGTGGCAGGCTCTCACCTGTGCAGGAACTTCTCGTAGGTCTGGCGGTAGGCGAAGCCGGCGCGGCGCACGCGCACGTTCTCCAGCAGCCCCAGGTACTCGACCTGGTGCCGGCACCGCTCCTCATCAAACACCTGCGGGGACTTCTTGTCGTTGGGCTTGATGCAGCGCACGTAGTAGGGCTCCTGGGGACAGAGCACAGCACTGTCACCCCGGCAGGACACTGTAGACACAACCCCTCTGCACTGCCGGGAGCCCAGCCCACCAGGCCTGCCTGCTCGGCAGGAATCACAGGGTGAAAACAGAAGGGACAATGACAGTGTTAAAGGAAAGCCTGGATGTGGCACTCAGTGTGTGGTCTGGGTGATGAGGTGGTGTCAGGTCATAGGTTGGACTCCATGATCCCAGAGGTCTTTCCCACCCTGGCTGATTCCGTGATTCAATGTTCCCCTCCTTCACACCCTGCCATCACCTCTTACAGGAGCCACATGTTCCCCACTGGAGCTCCACTGGCCTTTGCTGTGCACCCACCCAGCACCATATGCCTCTCCTCCCCTACTGTGAGGATAACAACATCAGTCCTCAGGAAAGATATCAAACCTAAGGAATTAATGGAATTCACTGCTCTGTTGGGTATGGCTTTGCCTGCAGCACCTCCGAAAGCCTCCTGGTCACTCCATCACTTTCATCTGTGCTGAGCCACAAACACCCCCAGCTCCAACATGGCTGAATGATGGAAATGATGGAGCCTCAAACTCAGCTGCCTCCAGCCCACCCCTTCCTCAGAACAAACACAGGCCACCAGGACATGGGTTCCTCTTTCTGCACCATCTGGGACTTGCAGGGGGTAGGGAAGGTGGAATGAGGATGGGTGGCTTTACTCCACCCTGCAGAGGTCCTGCCCTGTGCTGGGGCTGACCCTGGATCTCCAGGAGAGTCCCACAGGGTCACACTCCTTTCCCTGCCAGCCCTTCTGCACACTCAAATAAGCCCCACACAGGTCTGTTGGACAATTTTGACATTTCCTTTCATTTTTATGAGATTAAAGATAGTTTTTGTTTAGGCCAATATGATCTATAACCAGCATCAGCCTGTGAGGGGTGGCTACAAAGCCTTTAAACTACTCTACTTTCACCCTACCGGCTTTTGGAGTTCATTCATTTCTTCCCACCACAGCTTTTCAAGTTGTATTCTTCTAACATTAATAGATAAAACTTTTTAAGTAGCCCTTGCAAAAGGAGTGGCACAACCTGCAGGCTGGCAGAGCCCACCCAGCCTCAGACAGAACTCCAAGAGGATCCCAGTGAGCTCAGAAGGTCCCAGTATGGCCAGAGACCTTCAGAGGACATCACAGATACACACAAACTGCAGCATTCCAAAGGCAGTTCTAACATGGGGCTAAAGGGAGAAAAACAGCCTGGGTGACATCTTAACGTGACAAAATGTGACCTTTGATAACCACAACTGATAACCAGCAATGACCTTTCAGCAATCTGGACCAGATGAAGTAAATGGCTGTGGAACCACTCTAACACTGCCCTGAGGAACCTGAGGGATCCCAAAAGGGAAAGCCCAGGAATTCTCCAGAGCTGCCTATTCTGTTCCAGCACTCCTGGATGGCCTCAAGAACCCACAGTGGTAACAAAGGGGAGGAATGGTCTGGAGGGAAAAAAAGGGATTAATTTAGTGAGGACAAATGCAAAGTTCCACATTCAGCAGAAATAGTTGGCTAATAAAGAATGAAAAACTGATTTGACCCTGGTGTTAAAGAGATCCAGGAACTCCAACTGATGTGAGGCAAATCTATGTTTCCATGTTTTCTAGGAAGGGGCACAGGAACAGGAAAATTGCAAGACAAAAAACCCAACACATTTCTAGTTCCCTGAGGGCACTGCAGTTCAAGTGGGAATGTGAATCAGGGTAAGAAAGAACAATAAAGATCTGTAAAGATCAAAAATCCAGCAAATGTGACTCAGGAATTGCGAGTTTAGCCTAGAAGGACCAAGGAGGCACAGAACCCCCCTGGTGGAAGAATTCGTGTATTTAAAGGATAGATACGAGGAATGCAAACATTCACCTTTAAGACAAAGAAGTCATGGCTTTAACTACGTATAAAAATTCAAATTAAGGTCCAGGAAAACAAGGAGTGGGAACAGAATGCCTGTGGGAAGGAGGGAACATCCATCAGTGGGGAGAAGAGCCTGCAAAAGGAAGATACAGGCAGAGGTATCCTCAAACAGGAGGGGAATTAGGTGCACTCCCAAGGTCCCCCTCAGCCCTATTTTCTATGCTTTATCTATTCAGCCTTATTTCTGTGATTTGAGGTCACTTACCCAATCTCAGGATAATATGAAAGACCCCAAATTGCCATTTCCCTTCAGTAATGCTGAGGGAACAGGATCACCTGTGGCTGTCCTGGCTAGTCCTGACACAACCTGAAGCTTTGAAGCACCATGGACCAGCTCAGGTATGAGTGTGAGCCATGAATGGGCCAAGAGAGGGAGGCCTTGGAAAGCAGAGTCTCCTGTCCTGAAAGCTGACACAAACTACTGGATCTTCCAGGGGAGCAGCTGGGCTGGAAGGTTTTCCTGCTTTCCTAAGGATGGGCTCAGCAGCACCAAGCTGTGATTTCTCCACGAGGGCTGTCCTTGGGGTGGGAATAGACAGGAAAGCTGAGCTAAGCACCCACAAGGAGCTGGCAGCACCCTGGTACTGCCCACCCTCCCAGCAGCAGCCCAGAGCAGGGATGGGTGTGAGGAGGGCAGGAGGAACAGGAGGGTGTGTGGGCAGCATCACACACATCTCCTTCCTGCACCATCTCCCTTCTCCCAGCGACTCCAGTGCTCCCCAAGTGTGTCAGGACCTGCTCATCCCCAGCCTTGTCTGGCTCCTCTCCCTCACACAGGGCAGCAGTGCCCAGCTCCCAGCTGAGCCCCAGGGCAGTTCTCTCCCCCTCCTCAGAGCAGAGGGTTTGGGTGAGGAAGGAGCACCATGGACACGCCTTCCCCAAGGCCAGGCTGCACAGGGCTTGGAGCAACCTGGTCTAGTGAAAGGTGTCCCTGCCCATGGTAGGGGGTGCAATGAGATGATCAGGCACTGCAACACCCCCCCAGGGAATGGGCAGGGCCCAGGGAGCTCCAGGAGCATTTGGGTAACACTCTCTGGAATGCACAGGGTGGGATTGTTGGGGTATCTGTGCAGGGCCAGGGGTTGGATCAGTGATCCTTGGGGGTCCCTTCCAACTCAGGATATTCCATGATTCTGAAATGAGCTTGAGGTCCCTTCCAACCCAAACCTTCCCATGATGATTCCCCAATGTGACACCAGGCAGCTGAGGGACAGCTCCATTCTGGGCAAGATTATCTCCAAGGTCACCACCACTGAGCACTTTCCGCTACCATAACAATCCACAGACTCACAGAATCATTAAGGTTGGAAAAGACCTTTAAGATAATGAAATTCAACCAAGTGACCCAGCACCACCATTGTCAGATTATCCCTTTTTCTGACCCAGAGATGGGGCTCCTGAAAGGCATTTTAAAGACTTTTATTCCATTTTTATTCTCACGTGAAGAGTGAGACAATACAGGTGTTACAATTCACACCATCACAATCAGAAGCCAAACTATTTCCTAATTCTAATCCATTATAAGTGTTTCTTGGCCTATCTGCTTTTGCCACACAACGCTGTTAATGCCTTAAAGCCAAACATCTAAAATTACCCCTTGTGGGTCCTACTACAATGGATCTTTCATAGTTTCATTTCTCTAAAGTATCTAGTCTTACTTGCAAGGCCATCATTTGAAACTTGTTTCCAGTTCCATTTCTCTCTCAATGTCTGTCCTATTCCACGGCCTTTCTAAGTCAGCATGTTTTATCTCAGAGTTTGCACACAGATACAGACTATGTGAGCTTTCTGTCAGGCTTTGTGAATTCTCTACAAATCCATTTCCCACACACCATCAGTTCACCACAAAACCATGTCCTCATGTCCCACATCCACATGTTTTTGACCACTTCCAGGGTTGGTGACTCCACTGCCCTGGGCAGCTGTGCCAGGGCTGGACAACCCTTTCAGTAAAAAAGGTGAATGGGCAGCACTTTTCCCCTTCCTCTCCTGCTGATCTTCACCCTGGGCCACTTCCCCATCCACACCACAAGGGAAAAACCTCTCTCCATGTCAGAAGCAGGGTCACCAACACCGGATGGTGCCAGGCCAGACCTGCCCTGTGCTGCATCTGGTGGCAGGATGAATATAAATCATCTAAATCCCTTGAGGGGATTGATATCACAAATATTCCACATTCAATCCACAAGAACAGCACTGCCTTGGGAACAGAGCATCCAAATTAAAGAACCATGGAATGGTTTGGGTTGGAAGGGACTGTAAATATCACTGAGAGCCACTCCCCTGGGCAGGAACACTTTCCACAATCCCAGGTAGCTCCAGCCTGGCCCTAGACACTTCGAGGGACGAGGCAGCCACAGCTTCTCTGGACATGTCATTGGGAGCAGGAATTCCAGGAAGTGTCACTGGTTCACTGCTGACACAAGAGCAGCCAGTTCTCAGCTGTTCCTCAGTGCTCAGAACCCCCCAGCACAGGCTGGGCTGTCAGGCACAGCTCTGCCACTCAAAAATGCAAAATCCCTCAAACCCCCTCAACTCTGTGACTTCAGGTCCAGCACAAAGGGCACTGAATGTGCCTGCATTTGATGTAAAAAGGCTGAAATCCTTTGGAAAGCAGGAACTGGAAGTGCCTGCACAGACAGGAGATCATCTATCAGAGCAATTACAGTGTAATTAAAGCCTCACAGAAACGACAGCTCCTGAAGTAAATTCTAAAGTAGATTATTCCATGCTTCCAATCCCCCCAGCCCCAGCTCTTCAGGGGGATAATTATGCAGCTCCCATTCTTGCTGTCAGAGAACTGCAGTTTGTAAAGGGAAGAACTGAAATGCAGAGACACAAAGGCCCCAGCTTTGAAAGCTCTTTAGATGTCTAATTGCAGCAATTTTATTTTTTTCAATCAAGCTGAGCGATTTTTAGATTTTTAAGTGTTAAAAAGAAACCAAACCAGTTTTAAACCATTGCATGCTAAACAAAATCTTTCTTGAGGGGTTTCTTTTCTGTACTTTATAGCTCCTTACACGAGAGAAGGGATGGGACAGGACTGACAAATCTGTGCTGGATGTGTCCAATCCATCACAGAGGTGACATTGTAACTTGGCAGAGGTGAAGCCTGTCAGCCTGGATAGGAGAGGGGAGAGATGGAAGGAAGAGTCAAACAAAAGGAGTTACAGAGGAGAAAGAAAAAAGGAAAAGAAACAAGGAGGAAATGCATGTCCAGAGAGTTCCCAGAGAAGATCATCAGTTATAGCTGAGGCAGCCACAGGGTTTCCCCTGTCAGGATTTATAAAACAGCCACCCAAAATAATCCACCACAGAGAAAAGAGCTTGGGCAGTAAAACATGTTCTTGAGAAATGGCACACAGCAACTGGAAAAGCCAGTTTTTGTTTTGAGTGGTTTGGTTTTGGAAAAAACATAGCACTTTTTTCTACCTATGGGAAGTTTTTGCCTAAAAGATTCTGGAAATCTGCAGGATTTCAGCAGCATTGAGATATCAGTGCTGATAAGCATGATTTAAACTCAGTATTCTCCAAAACCAGATTTCACAGAGTCACAGAATTGTTCAGGCTGGAAAAGCTCTCTGAGATCATTGAATCCAGCTGATCCCCAGCACTGCTGAGACCACCACTGATCCCTGACCCCAAGTGCCACATCCACATGCCTTTTAAATCCCTCCAGGTATGGGACACCAGCCAAGGCCTGAGCACCCTTTCTATGGAGAAATTCCTGCTGATGTCCAACCTGAGCCTCCCCTGGCCCAGCCTGAGGCCGTTCCCTCTCCTCCTGTCCCTGTTCCCTGGGAGCAGAGCCCGACCCCCCCAGGCTGTCCCCTCCTGTCAGGGACTTGTGCAGAGCCACAAGGTCCCCCTGAGCCTCCTTTTCTCCAGGCTCAGCCCCTTTCCCAGCTCCCTCAGCCTCTCCTGGGGCTCCAGTCCATTCCCAGATCCATTCCCTTTTCTGGGCACGTTCCAGCCCCTCAATGTTTTTATTATGGGAACCCCAAAACTGCCCCAGGACTGCAGGTGTGGCATTTCCAGCCACATTTCCAGTGTCTCCATATGGATATTTGTTTGCAGAAGCTGAAATTAAAACCAGATTTGAGCACAGCTTCTGTACTATTAACAACACCAGTGCCATGGCACTGACCCTAGGAAAGCTCCTGAGACACCCCAGTAACCACAACACCTGCCCCTCCCCTCAGAGACTGCAGAGCTCTGCTTCACCAGAAAATTTCAGGTTTAAACCAGAGTTGCAACAAAAGAGTATTTTAAAGGTTGTAATTTTATACAGCAGAAAAGTTAAATAACCACTAATGCTCCAGCTACTGTAGCCACAGACTTTGATATTCTGGTGGTGCTGGGCTGATGGTTGAACTCAATGATCATAATTAAATGTCTTTTCTAGCCTTAACAATTCTAAAATTCCAAGATTATTGTTATTGCTGCCCACCAAATTGGCACTTTTGGAGACTATTCCCCCAAAGGACAGGTTCAAAGATACTCTTGCTACAGCCAAAAACCTTGCAGCTCTCCAGGGAGGCCAAGCATGAGTATCAGTAAAGAGGAGCTCTTGGGCTGCATCCTGTTTGAGGATTACAGAAATTGAGCACATAAATGTGGTCTAAAGGAGTTTTCAGAGAAGCACTGAGGCAGAACAGCCCAGGTGAGACAAGGAGCACTGACTGCACTGGGCACACCAGGTAATGTCAATAAACCATCAGCTCAAGCTGCACAAAACTCAAGCCTATCTGAAACTTGGTTTTTTGAGAAACAGCTGAGAATAACATGACCTGGTGTTACCTCCTCTGAAGAACCTAATTCCTCTAACATCCCCAGACCTCAGCAGTTTGTGCAACCCTATGTTCAGAGCTATTTCCATCAGTTGTGACCACAGGCTTCCCAAAAAATCCTGCAGGGTCCAAGCCACAGCCAAGACACACGGAGTGTCACTGTTGATTCCCCACTAGTGCAACTTCATCCCCAAATTCAGCACAGGAAAAATGAGTAATAGCCCCAGGGAAGGATGAGTGCACCTGGAACTGCAGTGATGGTGTCCCCAAAACACAGAGTGGCTTCACCAGCAGTGCTTCCAGCCCAGCAGAAGAAGAGCCAAGTGTCCAAACTGGCAGTGACCTGAGGCAGAGCATCCAGTTCTTTGTGCACAACCAGCATCTTGCTGGCGTGGCCTGAATACCCAATTATTGGCTTGCTAATGACATGTGCATATGATTAACTGTCCCAAAAATCACCTCACAGAGATGCTCAGGGTGGAACAGCCAGACAGAAGCTCTCTGCACTCTGATTTACTACTTGAAGTACACAAAGGTTGTGTTCAGGAGCCTTATCTAAGGAACCTTCCCAAAATTTAGACCCTCTAAAGTGACACAAGCCTGGCTGCAGGATGGGTCTCACCAACACAACTCCCTAACAGGAGGGGACAGCTGGGGGGATCGGGCTCTGCTCCCAGGGAACAGGGACAGGAGGAGAGGGAACGGCCTCAGGCTGGGCCGGAAAATTTCTTCATGGAAAGGTTTGTCAAGCCCTGGAAGAGGTTGCCCAGGGCAGTGGTGGAGTCCCCATCCCTGGAAGTGTTAAAAAAAGGTGTGGATGTGGCACTTGAGGACAGGGGTCAGTGGTGGCCTTGGCAGTGCTGGGGATCAGATGGACTCAGTCTCAGAGAGCTTTTCCAGCCCGAACAATTCTGTGACTCCATGAAATCTGGTTTTGGAGAATACTGAGTTTAAGTCATGCTTATCAGCACTGATATCTCAATATTAATGAAATCGTCTTTTGTCCATTGCTATTCAACAGAAAATCAGGAAAACACCAACAGCTTCAATACAAGTTTCTCAGTGAAAACTTAGGACAGGTAAAGAATGGGAAAAGACTATACAGACTCACACAGGAACCTCCCAGTGAATTTGACTTGGAAACAGCTCCTGGTTGTGCCTACCCCTGGAAAAGGCTGGTATTTGTGATGGAGATACTGATGATAAATGGATTGAAGTAAATTAATTCCACCCAAGCCAGGCAGCCTTCAGTGAGCAATGCTGGTACCCCACTGATTCAAGATGGATAAGGTGGGATTTAAACTCTCCATGCCCTGCTGGGAGCTGCAGGGATTGTTCAAACCACCACAGTGCACAGCATTCTCTGGACTATTCTATTTTTATACCTACCAGGTGGCCTGGAATAGTTTTTCCAATAAACAAGGAAAGAAAGTTTTTCCATGGATGCCTGCTGAACCTGCCCGCTTCCAGCCCCCTGCTGTGGCCTGATCATTGCCCTCCCCACAACACCCCCAGTGATTTTTGCTGTCCTGAACCCTCTCCTGGGTTGCCTCAGGCTCCCCACATTGGACTGCTGTAGGACCAGACCTGCAATAACACAGCCAGCAGCACCAAGGAGAAACTTTTCCTTCCACAACTGCTCCTCTCACAACACAAAGCAGCTCCCTGGGTTCCTGGCAGCTCCTGACACCTGTACCAGACCCAGGTCAGGGCCAGCCAGCAGATTATTTGGAAGACAGACAGATCAGACCAATCTTGACTCCTTGGGAACCAGACTGAAGTTTGTCCCCATCCCCACAGGGTCACAGCCACCTTCCCAGCTCCCACCACTCATGATTTTCATCCAGGAAAGTTCCTCTCTGCCTACACAAGCACTCTCAATTTTGACTGCTGGTGCCTGTTTTAGCAAGGCCTGGCCTTGGGCTGGGCTCACAGGGGCATCTTCTCAGGTGCCCTGAGGCAAAACATTCTTGGGGGAACCCCAGGGCTCTGCTCCCCACTGGGGTGGCTCAGCTGGCACCTCCAGGCAGCTTTGGGGGGTCCCAGACCCTCCTGCAGAGCTCAGATCAAACCCACTCCAGCACAGGAATGCAAAAATCATGGAATCACAGAATATCCTTAGTTGGGAGGACCCCCAGAGATCATCCAGTCCAACTCCTGGCTCTGCACAGACACCCCAACAATCCCACCCAGGGCATCCCTGGGAGCATTGTCCAACTTCTCCTGGAGTTCTGGCAGCCTCAGGGCTGGAACCATTCCCTGGGGAGCCTGGGGAGTGCCCAACACCCTCTGGGGAGACCCTACAAATCAGGTGTGATTTCATGTCCTAACTCTGGAAACAAGAAGTGAGGGCAGCTCTCTCCCTGTGCACAGCCAGCACTGGGTGATCATGCTCTGATCTATTTGCTTTGCTCCCACAACCCCTGAGCAGAACTCAGAGCACTTTGCTCTCCATTGCTCAATTATTCTGAATATGACCACACCTCAGCACCCTGGGCTCTCTGTTCATCTCTCGTGGGCTGTACCCCAGAGCCAGGACTCCAGTAAGGCCACCCAGCTCCAGTAACACCCCAATATTCCTCAGGGACCTCAGCTCACAAGAGGGATCCCAGTGCTCACTCCGCTGTGCTGCTCCAACAGCCCCTTCCCAGAGCATTCCCTTCCCCACCTTCCATCACACAATGTGGTGCTTGCCCAAGCAATGCCTTCCTACCATAAAACTGAAATATTTGGTGAAATAAAAGCTTTCCCTCCTCACCCTCTGGCATGGCAAAGAGGAGGAAAGAAGGAATTCACACAGGTCTGTCTGTATTGTATTCCCATTGACATGGGAAGCCAGAGAGAATCTCTCCACCATGAACAGCATCCTCTGTGCCCTCTGCCCAAAGAGCTTTGCTAAAGGTGATTTGATGTAATAACTATTACCTAGGACAGACTGGCTTTCCTATGAGTGAAAGATGCACTGGTCACGGAGGAACCAAAAATCCACCTTCTTCATGGGGGTTGGAGGTGACCCTCCCTCAAGACCTGCCCAGCCAAAAGCTTGTCTGGCATAGACAAGGCTCCTCTGCCTTTGACCAGCTCAGCTCCTGATGGATGGCAGCAATGGGAAGGTGGGAATCTCTCCAGGGAGAAGCCACACTCTTCTCATCAGAAGTCAGAGTCAATTTTGAAATGGGAATCTTTACCTTCAGTGTCAGGTTGTCCACCAGTGCAATCATGGAGTTCTTGAACAGAGTAGCTGCTGTCAGAGGTCTCTTGGTGACCTCAGTGATGCTCAGTTTCCCTTCAGGCCACATCATCTTCAACACAGGGTTGGAGCTACAAGAGAGTCTCTTTAATTGCAGTGTCCCATCACTTCTACCCCACTGACAATCCAACAGTTGGTTCCTACCCAGAGCCACTGCAGCTTCCAGCTCACAGGGCACCACCCAAGCCAGGGTCACACTCCTGGGCACAGCATTTTGTGCTCTTCAGAGCAAGTTCAAGCTTACAACTGAACATTCTGGAAAAACAACCAGCACATTCTCCCTTAAGATCAGGGTGTGCAAGAATAGGACAGTGAAAATCCCACAGGGTGATGCATCAGAGGCAGGGGCTGCCTCACTGGCACAACAGAAAGAATTTAATCAACACAGAGGAGAGCGAGACCCACACCACTCCTCCTTAGAACCTGTCACCTGTGTTCAAGCTGCATTTCTCCACCTTTCTTGATATATAAAGCAATTTATACACTTTAGCCTGTATTTTTGAAGGTTTCAGGCTGAGGTATACTGGCCCTGATGGATGGCAAGAGTTCAGGAACAGATAAAAAATAAGCACATCTACAGCAATCCAGTGGCCAATCTGTCACAGGCTTTAATGTGCTGGAAGTGGTGTTTGGGAACAGGATTTTCCAGAGACTTTACAGAAAACAGGCTAAATTTGATAAAACCACACAGCAAATATTTTGCAAGGTTTCTGGTCAATGGGAAGTGTTGAAAACAGGAACAGTGGGACTGCTCAGGGGAGCACAGCCAGTCAACCCAAAGGACTGCAGACAAATTTAACAACTGCACAGGTCAACAGTGCCCACCACTACAGGGTGTTTGTGCCCACTGTCCTCTGAGCAGAGCCCCTGAAAGCTGCAGATTACAAAATGAGGACATGTTTAATGCCAGGTGAAGAAAAAAAAGCTCTGTGGGCACTTCCACCCACATTCTGACAGGATTTCAGATCTGCTTCTCAAGGCAACTTTTGCTTGCCCAACATGTGACCTCATGGTTTGCACTTGTCACATCACTGCAGACATGAAAGGATTCAAACAGACCTCCCTCCACATTTTCTTTCAAAACAGGGTGGTTTAGGTGAGGCCAAGGATATCTGTTGTTGACCAAAGCTTCCCAGTATCTTTAGCACTGATTACAGACAGAGCAGTGATGGTAAATCTGCAATGGGTTAATGACAAATCAGGCAGCACAAGCAAGCTCTGCACTATCTTGATTGCACAATCAGTTGGTTTCAAAAAAACCCACTTTAAATTCTGTTCAATTAAAGGCTGCATCAGAACAGAAACAACATGTACAGAATAAGGACTTTAACCTGAAAAATCCAACTAACAGCCTCTGGGTCACAGATGTACAAAGATCAAATCCCAAAGCAATGTGTTTATTCACACACACTGAAGACAGAATCACTGAAAACCAGAGTCTCTGACAGCATCACTCCAGAAAAAAGATTCTGACAAATCAAACTAAATTTCACCTCATTAATATTCTTACCTGTTGTACATGAGGCGTTTGAAGTCTTGAAATAAAGTGTCCTTGTTTTTGTCAATAAATCCAGTGACTGAGTAACTAAAAAATAAAGGAAGAACAGAGTTAATGACAAAGTAGGAAAGTCCCTCTGTGAGCTGCTGCTAACTGTGGAATCAGCATCCCTGCACTCCTACAGACACAGCAGATGCTAATCCAGCCCTGCTCCCAGCCTATCATTAATTGCTGCAGGAGCAGAGTGAGAGACTTGGCTCCTTGGGCCCAGCTCCCACCTCCAGCACAGGAACAGCACACCTGGCTTCAGAGAGCTCCAGGTGCTGCCTGAGACACCTCACAGGAACTGGACAGGGGCTGGATGGCCCAAATTCAGGAGTTACACTCAGGATTCTGTCTCCAAACTGAGTGTGTGTATTTGTGTTAAATCCTAGAGAAATTCAGGTTTGTTTTTCAGTCTGTGCAGTCTGCCCCTCTCTTGGTGGAGAGAGTGAATTCCAGAGCAGCCTCTGAGTAGTGACTGGGGAGGTCCCCTGGAAATCAACACACAGAGAAATACACACACTTTAGATTCCTTTCTTCCTCTATTCCCACAGGAACACCACTCCAGGAGGTCACTGTTTCAGGGTTTCATCTCTTCTCCAAGTATCAAGGCAGGCAGTGCTGTGTCCTCACAGAAAAGGTCCAAAATCTCCCCATTCAGTGACTCCCACACAGATGATTCCTGAGCTCCAGATCCCACCCTGGAAAGCTGCACCCAACCTGCAGGTTTGGGATTAACCCACAAGCTGCAAATCCCTGCACAGAGCCATCCTCAAATCACAGAGTCGTGGAATAGGACCTTTTAAAAGGCATTCAATTCCACTCCCTGCCATGGCAGAGACACCTTCCATTATCCCAGGGTCCTCCAAGCCCCATCCAAACTAGCATTGGACATTTCCAGGGATGGGGCAGCCACAGCTGTGCCAGGGGAGGGTCTCCCCACCCTCAAGTCTTAGGGCTCCATGTAAGACCTGAGCCTGAACTACCTGTGATTCCTTCCACATTTCGATTTTCTTTTACACCATTTGTCAGCCACTGGCAGTTCAGAAGGTTCAACCACTAAGACAGCACCTTGTATTTTCTCCTCCAAAATGCCCTGAAATCAGGGATGTCTGTCAGGAATTGCTCAGCAAAGACTCCAGAAGATAACCTGCTTGTGCTACATGGGCTCCAGTCTGATCACATTAGCTGTCCTTGGAAATTAAAGGTTAAATTAATTCCAAGGTAAAAGAAATCATGAATTATTCCCTCAGTAGCTCCCTTTCTTCTGACATGGCAAGTTACACAAATCCTAAACCATTAAATAACTCCAGTGATATTCCAGCAAATGGTTTCTACCACGTGCATCCTTCATTTCCACTCACTCTCCCTTTCCACTGCTGTCACCTCCTGCACTTGTTCCCGCAAGCTCCAGGCAAGCACTTCCCAAGCCTCCTGCCCTGATCCCTCCTGCAGGTTATCACTCCCCTGTGCTTCCAGCCTGCTCCAACTGATTGGAGAATTTAAAGCCAGAGTTATATAATCACACCAAACAGATGTCTAAACCAGATTTTATTAGCTCAGTGTAGCTTTCTTGCATAAACATTGATGTCTTTTTTCCTTTTTTTTTTTTCCCCTGGAGCACTGCTCTCCCCTCACCCCCCATGCCTCGCTCTCCTTTTGTTTCACTCCAAGTACAAATTCCCACTCTGTAGAGCAAGGCACCAGCAGAAGATTTAATTGATAAGCAAGGGCTGCACTCTGTAATTGTGTGTGACAGCTATTCTGGCTTGCACCAGAAGCAGCAGTTAATCAGAATATTGTACCACTTCAGAGCTGCTGGGAAGACAAAAATAGAAGGTGCAACTTTATTTCTGAAGGAAACTCACATCACATCCCCGGCGTAGTGCCTGATCCGGAAGTCTCTGTCGAACTCCAACGTTTTGTCCGTGGCACAAAGCTGAAATAAATTCACATACATTAAAATACCACCCATGGATTGATATTAAAACACCACCCCGGGATTTACAAGCTCCATGGAAGAGCAACCTGCCCTCAAAATAGCACTGGGAACTACAGGAATTCCATTTTCTATGTGCATGTGCAGAGTGAAACCCACTGCTGGAAAATGTTTTCATGGATGCACTGTAAGAACATGTGCTTTGTACAAATGAAGCTGCAAGAGCCTGTAATTTAATGAAGAAATTGATATTATCTCAGAAACACCATTATGCAAAAAGAATACTCATGCCTGTAGAGAAACATTGCACCCACGAGTTAATTGATGACTTTTTTTAAGTCTTCCTTTCTGGTTTTTTGCCATTGCAGTGTAATTCCTCTGCAGAGAAATGGGCCAACTGCTGTGACAACAGCAAGGCTTGTTCAGTCCCAGATCCCTCCTGGTCATCTGACACCCCTCAAACAGGGACCCTCCTGCAGATCCACTGCTCCAGGCTCAAATTCCCATCCCGTTCCTTCTGTACAACAGAAGATGTCTAGTGCCCACATGGCAGCTGTTCAGCAGCAGTGGCTGTAACACACTCATCCCTTCAGGAATAGTAGGAGCCAAAAAATCCATCAGGGTTGGCTTAATTAAAAAAAGTGTATGAGATAAGAATGAGGATTTTGTTATAGGCAAAAGGAGCAGGAGATGAATTAAGTCTTTGCAAGCAACATTTAACAACACCGAGGGCTATGAGCAGATATCTGCTATCCACAAAAAGTCTTGGAGAAATAAAAGAGGAAATTAGCATGGTTGAAATGCAGAGCAGGAGGAATGATTAGGAACAGGGAGATACACTCCAAAAATTCACCTGTGTCCAAGAACACAAAACAGATTGGCTCAAACTGTAACAACAGGTGAAAAAAGCAGAATTTATTTTACACAAAATTAATCACACAGAGGAGCTTAAGGTGTGTGAGTACCAAGGGCCCCAGGAGGCCCCAGAGGTGTGGAATGTCCAGCATGGCAGGAGCAGGGAGCACCAGGAGCTGCAGAGCTGATGAATGACCAAGGTGCAGCAGAACACAGAGAAAATGAAGAAACGAGGCAATACCAGGAAAACAAAGCCATTTTTCTTGCTGCAGCTTTGTTCCCAGCACAGGGCTGGGGAGTGCCTTCTTCAGCCACCCAAACACACAGCTCAAACCAACGAGTCAATAAAAGGGGTAAATACCAAATGGCAAAAGAAATGTGTCTGTGCTACCAGACAGGGCACAGCTGGCAGCACAAGCTCCTCCTAAAGGTCACACAGCTCTGGAGAGGCTGGAAGGAGTCATAACACAACAACCACGGATTTTGTTCTTTGCTGGTTTGGTGTTTTCCAAAGGAGTGATTCTCTCCAAACCTTGTGTTTCCTGGACAAAGCAGTTGAAATTAGTGAAAAAACGACCAGCAAGTCCATTGGATCATCTGCTTGGGTTTCTGTGAGCCCTTCAATGAGGCTCCTCACTGACAGCTCACAGCATTGAGGGTGAGTAAAGACAGGAGAAAAGTGTTGGAAAGATGGGAATCCTGTGGGAGCCTGCCTGAGTCTGTGCTTTCACAGTATCTGAAATGAGCCATAATCTGAGGGCAATAGGAAGGTCGTGGGGCTGGGTGGGGGCACTTAATCATTGAGGGCTGGCTGGGAAGAGCTGCAGGAGACACCTGGAGCTAAATGAGGGCAAAGCAGAGCAAATGAAACTCCTCAGCACGGCAGGGATTCCCACCGAGAAAGGGCAAAGTTCACAGGAACTGATGGGCTCCAAACAGTCCCTTCCTGACTCAACAGAGATCTTAACCACCCTCCTCCATCTCAAAAAGGACACAGAGAACTGGGAGAGGCTTAAAGGGCAAAACCCATCCCCTGCTGATGGACTGCCCTGAGAAGATGGGGCAATGAACTCAGCTTCCCCAGGTTAGGAAAGAAATGCCCAGAGATGATGGCAAAAAAAGTGGAGATGATGTAGTGGAAGACAAAGAAAACCGTGTTTTGCCATTTAAAAACTAGGAGACAAGAGGTGTAATCTAAAATGGAAAAGAGAGGAGGGAGGGAAGCAGGGAGGAGGAAGCTCTTCACTTAAGTATCTGAGCTATGGAATTCTTTGTCAATTTAAAAACCAAGAAGACCATGTGTGCTGGTTTAGAGGTCACCCTAGGACACCATGCAAAAAAAAAACCTGTTAAGGAGACCAAGAGGTTCCTGGGCTGCAGGGCCCTGGAGAATGGGAGCATGTCAAGTTATCAGTACACATTTGTCCCATATTGGGCTCTCACTTGGGCATTCACCACTGTCCAGTGTCTTGGGAGACACATCAGGTGGACTGGAATGGACCTTCTGATACTCTTCCCTTTAGAACCAGTTTGTTGAGATTGATGCTCTCCACAATTTGAAGATTGAGGTATTCACAGACTGTCACTATACTTGATCCTTCCAAAGTATAGTATCAACAAAAGAGAAATAGAACTTGGGGAGGTTGAGGATACAAATGGTAATGTTGGGAAGGGCCTCCAGAACAGCTGGCACATCTGCACATCCAGATTGGCATTAGACAAACCCGAGGAGGACACCCCAAGCTCCAGGAACACAACATTGTGCCACAAATTCTGCTGGTGGAAGTGTTAACCAGAATTCTCTGGGCTCATTTGGCCTTCCCCAGGGACAAGGGCGCCGGCAGCGCAGAGCAGCCGGGTACACAAAGTAGGACACGACTATTTAGAGCACCACAGCCCCCTAGAGCTTCTCCACATGGAGCCTGTGTGCAGCAGGCTCTGCAGGGAGCAGTGGAGCATGAACTGGGCTGAGGGATGGGAGCTGCTCCCAACACACACACTTTAACTCTTCGGGAACAGCTCCTGTCTGTGTGGAACTTTACAGGATCTGCATGGAACCACTGCAGTCTGCAAAGGCAGGGCACGAGATGGAATCAAGCCCTTTGTTTTAATCCAGGTTAGAAGAGCTGGCTCAGAAGGCTCAGGCTTCCCACAGCAGTTTTGGGTGGGAGTGAGGAAGAGCTCCAAGGTGCTGGGACGTCTGCAGAGATGCAACAGGGAGAAAAAATAATAATTATGCTGAGAGGTTTATGGGTCAATGTTTTTGAGGCTCTATTGATTTAACTAGAAATTAGTAAGCCAGGCAGATCCATCAGCCCCTCCATATACATTATTTATAGCAGGATTCCTTGTCTCCCTCTTAGCCTGTGCAGGCAGTTTGTGACAATGCCACCTCCTGCTGAGGAACGCTGCAGCTGGCAATGCTGCCCTTTAATGTCTCCTTGCTGGGAGGGGACTCCCAAAGGCAAAGACTCGAGCAGATTTTATTTTTACATGTTCATTTTATAGCCTCCCACAGCACCTCCTGAAATTCCATCCCCTTCTGCCACTGCACTAAAGGACCACCTGCTCCCTCTGTGGCAGAGCCCCTTCCCCTGGGCAGATGTGGGAGCAAAGGCAGAACAGAAACCAAACTTCTCTCTCCACATCCAGTGACCAGACAGCTCCAGAAACTGGACCACTCCCCCAGCACCACACTGCACAGGATCCCAGACTCCATCCCACCAGTACTAGCACTGAACGAAGCAGTTTGCATTCAAACAGAAACCCAGGCCAGGCCTCACACTTGTTTTCAGGTGGGTTTTCTCAGAATGTTCCATGTCACTGCTTGGGCACGTGAAATCTGGGTCAACACTGGAATCAAGCTCCCTGTCCCCCTTCCTGAGCTCGGGTGCACGTGGCAGGTGAGACATCAGGTGTGCTGCAGCAAAAGGGCATTTAAGGAAAGCAACATCTGGGAGGAAAAAGTGGTTTTGGTTTACTTTCATCCTGGCCTCTTCTCAGACAGCCCCAGCCAGATCCATTGTTTATCCCAGGCCTCCCCGAGGCAGCCTTTAGCACATATCTTACACAACCAGGCTAATTTGGTATTTCTGACCTACATAAAATATTGTGCTGGGGTGGGAGGGAGCAGGGGGGACTAGCACTCTGAGCCATACATTTCAGACAATGTTTCTGAGTAGAGAGACATCAATAAACTAAAGGCCCTTATTTGATTACTCAGTGTGAAAGATTCTCAGATTAATCAGGCTGGTGACCATTTTGCAATCTGCTGCCAAGTGAGGAATAAATGAAGCCTTTTAATTCGCCCATTGTAACCCAGACAAAGCCAGGCGAGGGGCCTGGGTGCTCTGAGGTGCAGTGGGAGACGAGCATGTTCTGCAGCCAATGACGATGAAAAAAGCCCAAATCACAGCGCTGTAATAATGCAGGAGTGTGAATAATTTCACTGTCACTATGTATTAGAGCAGTCTGGGAAGAACAACACGTGGGCCGAGCCGGCGCATCGATTGGTTCCAGATGACATCATGATATGCCAAGGCACGAGCTCAGGCTCCTTTTATCCCGGAATAAAAGGGATGAGGCACTGGACGTGCTGGAGCTCCCTCTGCCGGGCTCCTCTGCGCCTGGAGCTGCTCCGGGCTCCTGATCTCACAGTCGCGGTGATTACAGCCCAGCCAACACTAAACCCCTTTTCCTCATTCCATTCCACCTCAGCACATGAGGAAGAGATGGCAGAGGAGAGCAGGTTCTGTGGGTTACCTTCCTGCTGGAGAAGTGTGCGTGCTTCCCCAGTTTGTTGTTGAGCGCCTCAAGGAACATCTCATCCGTGACTTTCCCCACATTCATGCAGGCATCGTCCAGAATGGCAATGATCCCTTTGTGCTGCTGCTCCACCAGGTCCACGATAACCTGGTTGTTGAAGTAATCAATCTGCAGAAAACAAAGGACAGAGGTATTGGTGACCTTGGCTGCAGAAATGGGAGGATCCCAGTGCTGGTCATAGCAGCCAGTGTGACAGCAAGGAGCAATCAGCTCTGAATGTGCAGATCTCTGATTCCAGATAAAGCAGGCTGCTCTCCTACACTGAACAGCAAAGAAAGCAATTTTTCAAACCCGTCAGAGACATCTCAAGACCTCTGGTGCAGAATGCCCTTTAAAATGTCTTTTACAATTCAGCAGTGTGCAGTCACCACAGTGACACTGCACATCCTGTCCTTGGCATTCTGAAGAGAGTTGAACAGGAAAAGTCAAGATTTTTACATGTTATTATCAACAACTAGAAAAATCCATAAGCACTTGGCACAGAAACCCACAGTAATGTGTAGCATCACTGAGGTGCCACAGTAGGTTTCATCCCAGACCTGGACTCCCTTATTTTCCCAAGGAGACACGTGGTGAGGTGACTGGGGAGCTCCTGCCCCAGGCCTGGCAGGGACACAGACGTCCCATCGACTGTGCATGTGCCGCAACTTCAGATCCGGGACTTGTGCTGCTACACTGACCTCACACCGACCTCTCCCTCCCCTGCCAAAGCACTCACATGCTTCCAGGGAATTCCCTCTCGCTGGTACTCCTCCTGCTCCTGCTTTAGAACCAGCTGAATGAAGAGCTGCTGCAGCTTTTCATTGCAGTAATTAATGCAGAATTGTTCAAAACTGCAAAAACATGAGAAGAAAAGGTGATGAGTGTCCTGGGAAAGTTGAGGGCACAACACTGGGCTTTAGAAGGTGGTTCACCTGTTATTGTCAAATATCTCGAAGCCATAGATGTCCAGGACCCCAATGACTGTGTTCTTGCCATGCACTGTGGTGTCGTAGTTCTTCACCTCGATGACATCATTGATGTGTGTCACAATCCAGCAGAAGAGACGCTCGTAAATGGCCTGTAGGAAACACAGACTGAGGGCTCCTGCCTGCACCTGCCTCAGCTCTTCCCAGGAAATTGAACACAGCTCATTCCAGGCCTCCACCAAAGCTGCAGGTCATGCTCTGCTGAAAATCAGCAGCTACTGACTGCAGAAAATATTCTATGGAAGTATTTCTTTTCTTTCTTCCAAAACTCATTTACACCAAGTCGAAATCCCAGTGAGGCCACTGGGTGCAGCAGTTCCCTAATTTGATTCCAGTCAGCTTTTCAGCAGCCTAATAAGTACCATTCCTGAGAATTATTTAACAATAGGGAAGAGCAAGAGAGAGGTCAGTCACAGAAACCCAACAACTGAACACAATGACAGGAAAATAATCCTGTTCACCTTTCACAAAGATCATGTTCTGTAGGCAGAGGTGTCTTCAAAGTCTTCACGTTCAAAATGTGCTGTGAAGCTGGATAAATACACTATCTCAGGAAAAGAAGTCAAGTTAATAATCAGTAACCTTCATAACTTCATCCATTCCTCCCTTACAATTTGATTTCTTAGCAGAGGAGGAACAATTGTCACTCCTGCCATCAGCACTCACTTTTCCTGTGGAAAGTGCACATGGTGCACATGGCAGGGGGAACAAGATGGAACAAGATGGTCTTTAAAGTCCCTTCAACCTAAACCATTCTACAATTCTTAAAAAAAATATTTAAAAATAACACTTTGTGTTTCCAACCTGAATTCTAGATGTTACAGTTCCACTCTCTACTCTTTGATTTTAACTTCAAAATTAAGTTGAGGATCCTATTTCACAGCAAATTCCTCCCTGTATAAGCAATTTGCAGATGCCAGCCCAGCCTGCAGCCCATCCCCTCCTCGGTGTGCCTGGCACTGCTGGCTGTGGGAGCTGGATCCCTGCTGGAAGGTGCTGGGGAGGTGCCACAGACCCCTACAGAACACAGGAGCACGTAGGTTCAGAGAGAAATCTGCAGGACGTACAGCAAGGCCTGTGCTCACTGACCCACCCAGGAATCCTCTTGGGACTGAGCACTGCAAAATGTGCAGTTCTGGCAGCAATGCCTCCCTTGGGCACGGCCATGCTTTGCTGCACAGCTCAACCCACGGGCAGAGGCAGCAGAGATGTGTATGGGTGGGTGTCACACTCCTGTGCACAGGAAGGGACAGAACTGACCTTGGCGAAGGCGTCCCTGCCGTAGGTGGCCTCCTGCTCCGTGTGCTGTTTGTCAATGACGTCCCTGCCCGTGGCCACCGTCCGGAACAGCAGCGCCTTCTCCACCAGCTCCGCCCTGGTGGACAGGAGCTCTGCAATCACCGACACCACCTTGCTGTTCTCGATGATGGGAGTGTCTCCATCCACTGAGAACTTCAGGTTCCCCTGCAATCAGCAGCATTTCTCCATCTACCCTTTACTAACAGGGATCAGCACACCCCAACCCCACCCATTTTCAACCTGCTATTCCAGGCTGGAAATCTCCTGCCACCCTGGAAAGGTGGGTCATGCATATCCCCACCCTCAAACCTCCCATGTCAGTGGCAGCAGCAAAGGCCTTCTCAAAGCAAAGCCTTCCTGCTCAGTATTCAGCTCGGCTTTTGGGACAAATGACATCAAACACTTCCCAAGATTTAATCAAACACCATCCCAAGATTCAGAGTCCAGGGATAGGGAACTGCACTGTGTATGCAAAGGCTGGATGTAGCATTTGTCTTCACTGTAGCTCACCATGAAACCACTGGCTGCAGTTCCCCTGGCAGTGCTACTGCCACAGAGGGAGTGGGAATGGCACAGGGAAGCTGAGAGGTCAGTGCCAGTGAGACTGGACTGGCAGCACCCCACAGCTCTGCTCCTGGGTACCTTCTGTGCCAGGATTAAGCAGTGGCACCCCTTGGAGATCCACAGCAGAGGGTTATCCCTCAGCCTGCCTGAATGGCCCCACTCTGCTCTGCCTCCCTTCCTTCCCAGCACTGCCATCCCAAGGAGGAGAAGGAACTGGAACAAAGTTGTTCTTTGCTGCTCTCCTCCTGCCCACCTCCTTCCTCAGGGAAACACGAGAGCTGAGCTACAGAGACACTGTGCAGGGGAGGAGGCTCTGTGGCTTCCAGGAGGATCCACGAGGAAGAAGGATCTCCTTAGCCTCAGAACACAAAGAATTAAGAGGTCTCCTGTGTTTCCTGTGCTCAACCTTCACCACAAAGTGAAGCAGAATCATTGTGGTGAAGGTGAGTGTGAGACCTCAAAGGGACATAAGCTCCCTATCCCCTCACTGCCAAACCCCAACAGTTTCTTTTTCAGAACATTCAACAGCTCCCAGTACTTAGTGGTCTGCCTGGTTTGGGATCTGGAACATGCAGGAATACATGTGATCATCACTGCAGTGCCCTGCTCCAGCAAGGACTTCCTCTCACCCCTGGAGCTGTTAAATGGACACACCTTCCCTACCACCAGAGCTTCCAAGGGCTTCTGCAGCAGGAAAATCAGAGCTGCTGGCAGTACAAGCCCTCCTGAGGAACAGCCCAGGGATGGATTCAGGGATGGATACCCGTGGCAGGGAGCTTACCAGGTGCAGAATGGCTGCCACGATTTTGTAGACAGTCTGGATCTCCTCCTGCTTGAAGCCAATCACCTTCATGGCATCAGCAACTGCCTTGAACTCAGCCCCGTCATTGATGGAACACTGAGGGGAGAGAGACGTTTGGGATGAGGGGGTTTAATGGAAGTCAGCTGTGAGGAAGCAAGGATTTCACAAGCCCATGGGAAACAGATGCACTTTGATGCTTCATAGAGGCAAGACACTGTCATGAGGTTTCCCAGGTTATTCCAGTGCCATCTTGCGTGCTTGGACACTGAACCCTGCATTTCACACATGTATTCTGGCAGCAGGAGACACAGAAATCCACCACAGCACAATAAATTTCCCAGTGGAATTTGCTGAGAAAGAGTTAACTTAAAAATCCCAGAAGAACAGGGACAATTTATGCAGTCACAGACCCTCTGAGCAGAGGCTGCAGAACACCAGCAGGAAATCTCTGTTCTCCAATTCTCTCAAGATCAGCCTCTCTCTCCCTCCCTGCAGCCTCCTGGGTTTGTTTTCAATGCACATTTTCCTCTCTCACAGAGAGAATCATCTGGCATGGGAGAAAGTCTCTGGGTTTCTGTAGCAAAGTGCATCTCACAAAAGCACCCAGGAAATCAGGGAGCCTTTGGTCTGGACCCTGCATCAAAGAGACAACACTAGGGACAGCTCCAGGTATATCTGAAGTGTTCAGGATCTTGCTGTCTAAAACTTTATGGGTTTGTTCCCTTCTCCCCTGCTCAGAGTTCCTCCTTGAGGACAAGTCAGAAATGAAGACTCAGTGTTTCAGTTACTCAAAGACCCTGCTTCAAAAAAATGAGTCCTTCTGGCTTTTTGCTCCAGAAGGAAATTTAAGGTACCCATTAAGGAGCATGGAATTTCTGCCACTGGTAATGGGTCAAATATCCATACCTGCATTTATTAATAAAACATTTTATTGCTGTTTATAAGCAGACACATGCAGCACGCACAGGCATATTTGTATATTTTAAGCAGCATAGAGGTATATATTTTCTATGATTCTAAGTACACTCATGCTTTATCTGTTAGTGCCAGAAACTTCATTACAAACAGCACACCAGTGTCACCTTTCCATATTCATCCCCACTGATCTCAACTTCTGCTAGCTCAGCAGTGCTTGGAACATTTCCAGCAGCACTCCCAATGTTAAGCTGTCCCTTGGTCCCTCAGACCCCTCACCTTGAGCTGTGCCCCAGGGCAGATGTAGCTGTAAGCTGATGGATCCTTCTGGAGGTGCAGAGAACGCAGGAGCTGCTCAGAACCTCCCTGCAGGAGCTGCATGAAGAGAGTTTTAAGAAATGGTGATTGAAAAATATAAACCCCTTATTTTTTCTGTCTCTTATTCATATGCGCTTGACATGCAAAATAATGAAAATATTACTGCTGCAATATCTGGAGCACAATGTGCAAGATGCAGGGCTTGCACTGGTACAGGGCTCTGCACCCAAAATCACTGTCCTTTGGAGTCACAACTGTATAAAAACCAATCTGAACTGCCCAGAGACCTGGTCACACCTGTGCCGTGCCACAGCTGTGCCTTGGCAAAGCACACTGCCCACACAGAGACTTCTCCTCCTGGAAATGACACATCCCTGAGGAAAGTGCTAACATGCCATCATGGAGTACTGAAAAAGTGGGAAAAAATAAACAAACCTCCCTTTCCCTCAATGCAGAATCAAGGTTATACTAATTGGCTGACCATAGCCCCCAAAGGACACACAGGGAACCACCACACAATGTGGAAGACATTAAAGAACATCCAAAAAACCGAAAAAGTCAACTTGGTGTCATAAAATTACTTCCATATGGACTAAAGGCCTCAAGAGAAAATAGAGGGATTAGGCTTGCTACAAATAAAACAGTGAGTCAAAGTGCAATGCCCTACCATATTTGTTTAGTCAGCCTCCCTTTCAGTTTAGAAATGTGTTAATATGGGACTGGAGGACAGAAAACAATCCATCTTCCCAGGCTCCCTCCCAGCCCAGGCCTCTGCAGAGGAACCCAAGATCACCCAAGATGCTGCAAAACGGAACCCTCTGCAAAACACATGAGAGGGAGAAAGCCATGAGTGCTCTACACAAAGTGTCTGGGAAACTGGGAAAAGTCACTGCTCCAGCAAAGGAACACACACCTGGTAGAAGGAGTGGAAGCTTCGCTCTCCAGGCTGCTGCACGATCACACGGGACTGGGGGAACAAAGCACAGAGCTGGGTATTAGTGGGACATCAGCACCTCACCTCAGACACCCACATCACCAGGACACCCCAAATCCATCCCATCTCACACTCAGCCTCTTGGGAACACCATCACACACGTGTGACCCTGGAGCTTGAGGTCTAGTCAAAAGCACCAGCTTGTGTAACAGCTGCAACATCCTACCTCCACCCAGGAATCCCATGTGAGAACCACAGTGTTGTGTTCATGGAAGAGTCAAATAAAACATCATTTTAGCTTTAGAATGAGTTAGTCACTGGATATGAAAACCAGGACTCTGTGACTACAAACAAATGCTCAGGGCCTGGTGGTCACTACTCCTACACCCCCAGGACAGGCTGCCCACAGCACCCAGCTGTACAAGGGAATGCTCTGACACAAGGACCTTGTTTTTGGGAGCTGTAGCTCCATTCCAGAATCCTCATTCCAGATCAGAGTAAAACATCACAAAAAAGGGTTAAATGCAGCAGACATTCAGTCAACAAGCAACGTGTCCTTATTTCATGAAAGTTTGAACTATGAAGAGTGATGAGGAACAAAGCTGTCTTGGGGAAGTTTAGGCTGGATCTCAGGGAAAGGTTCTTCCTCCAGAGGGTGCTGGGCACTGCCCAGGCTCCCCAGGGAATGGTCCCAGCCCGAGGCTGCCAGAGCTCCAGGAGTGTTTGGACAGCACTGCCAGGAATGCCCAGGGGGGGACTGTTTGGGGGCCTGTGCAGGGCCAGGGGTGGGACTGGATGATCCTGGTGAGTCCCTTCCAACCTGGGATATTCCATGATTTGATGTGTTCCTGCTGTAAAGCCACTGTCTGTTACCACTTGTATTTGGGCCAGAGCCTCCACTGCTTTCAAATGGAAACAAATTTAACTTAGGAGAAGTCAAGAATATGAAATAAACAACCAGGATAAATAAATCATCAGGATTTAAGTCACTGCAGCTGCAGTCCCAGTCCTCTTTTTACATCAAAGTATCCCAAGTTAAATGTTTGGGTTTGTTGTTTTGTTTTTTAAAATAAAGTGTTTATTCTGAAAATAGACTTCAGGGAAATTAAGGGAGAAGTAAAAAAGAAACACAAACAAAAAAGGGTGTTGGCAGATGTGATCAAACACATAATCAAAGCCAGACGTGTCTCACACAGCAGAACTGTTAATGGCTCATGCCTGAGTTCTCCAGTTTTGCATATTCCAATGTTTTCAGACACCACTTAACGACACGAAAAAAGTAATTATGCTCAGGATCACTTGGAATATATTAAAACAATGCTACCAACAGCTCACCCGAGGCTATGGTGATATTCCAAAATAACACTTCTCAAGCACACTTGCTCCCTACAGCCTTGGAGACCTCCTTCTCCAGGGAGAGCTCAGCACAGGAATTACAAAGCAGGAGCTGTGCAGAGGGTAAATTGTATCCAAAAGAAAAACTGAGATTAAACTTCACACACCCACACACATAAAATCCTTTGGGTAACACAGCCCCGTTGCTGGTGAGCTCTGGAAGTCCTGGTGCTCCAGGAGCAAAGGGCTGCCAGCACTGCAGTGGCTTTCCTGACTCCTGAGGAAAAATTAAGCCCTGGATTTATTTTCTGTGCCCTCATACTTCATCTGCTGGAAATGTTTGACCTGAAAACTTTCTACTGGCAAAGCCCAGATTGCAAAAGTAACTCCAGCAAAGGCTGTAACTGTGGAAGGGAGGGTGCCTTACCTTTTCTAGCAGGTAATTATTGATGTGCCCTCCTATGGGGTCTCCTTTGAAATCAAAGTTGATGTCCATGTATTTTCCAAACCGGCTGGAATTGTCGTTGCGGTTTGTTTTGGCATTGCCAAAGGCCTCCAACACACAGTTGGATTTCAGCAGGATGTTCTTCACTCTGCAGCAGGGATGGATGGAAAAGGGAGTAGAATAAGACTTCAACACTCACACCACAGGATTTTTTTTCACAGCCATTTCTCAGAAGAATTCAATGACAGCAGTGATGCTCTTTGATGGCAGATTTGGGCAGATGTGGATGACATCAGCAATCCCATGGGAAATCAGCTGGGAGCTGTCAGCAAAGGAAGCAAATGCTCTTTGCTTCAAAGACCAGACCCCACCCTGAAATCAGCACCAGAAATTCAGTTTCTATACACATTTGAATTCTGAAACCAATTTTTGGAACTGTTTCTCAAGTCATTTTCAAAAGTTCATTCCGGGTAGGTTTAAGTCTGTTACTGCAGAAAGCCAAAGCCTTTTCTTTGCTCCAAAACTTCTACTTCAGGACAGAGAGGGACATTTTGCAATTCAGAATCATGTGAGCCTGGAAGGTCATGGAATACACTCCTTGCACTCCACATGGTGTTCTAGCCCACCCAAATTTCAGGCAATTTGCCCCAGGAAAAGCAATTTAGAATCATTTAGGTTGGCAAAGATCTCTAAGATCATTGAGTCCTGCCATTAGATGGTTGATACTGGCTGGATGATAGCTCTAGATGCTGTTTTGATTTTGAAAGTTTGAACTTTCAAAATAAACTTTTTAATGTGATTTCAACAAGTAATACTGCAAAACTCCCAGAGTAAAAGCAGTACCTGAAAAAGTTAAGTATGAATCAGCATGTACAAGAGACAATCTGATAACATGGTGCTACAGTGCCCACAGAAAGAGATCCACAAGCAGGAGAATTTCCCTTCTTTTCCAGCCCAGGCCTTACCTCTCCACCTCAGCCCTCTGCCCAGGGTTGGTGATGGCTGCTATGTACTGCATTATGTATTTACTGGCCTCAGTTTTCCCAGCCCCGCTTTCACCTGGGGGCAGAAACACCACGGTGACCAAACAGATTTTAAAAAGCAAAACAAATCATTGGACAGAAGACCTCAATTCTACCCCAACAGCGCCTGGGTGGTTTGATTTTTTTCTTTTTATAGCAATCTTTGTGTGCACTTGGGACATTTTCTAAACACAGCCATAACCCTGCCTGGCTGCTGCTGCTGGGCTGACTTTGAGCAATTGTGCTGTGAGATTCCACAGGTCGGGAAAAGGGCTGGCATACAGAGGATCAAAGGAATATTGTTAGAGGAGAAAGCCTGGCCTGCAGCAGCACAAGGGGCCACTGTTCAGCACCCCAGCCCGGGGCTCTCTCCTTTCAGAGCTGCCCGAGCACGGGGACATCAAGGAAACCAAGTGCCAGGATCCAGCCAGGGACCACTCTGGTACCAGCCCTACTCCCACTGCTGGGAGCCATGGCCCTTCCAATGGAGCAGGGAACAAACAGTAGACAGTGAGGGCATTGGCAAAAATCAGCAGCTCCTGAGGAGAGATGAGCCCAGTTCTGCTGATCCCAGCTCTGCTGATCCCAATCCTGATCCCAGGTCACTCTCTGGAGCAGACACAGGGCTTCTGCTCACATTATCCCTCTGCAGGCACAGATCCAGCTCCTGGCTGGCACCAGCTCTTGAATGAGATAAGAAATAATTGTGCCGGTCTCCACATATGGATTCAAATGCAAATGAGCAGCTTTAAGATTAATGAAGTTTCTTTTATAAAACGCTGTCATTAGCCAAACCATTATTCTCCTTCCGCCTGGAATTTCACACAGATCAAGTGCTCATCACCATGCAGAGCCCTCCCAGCCTACCTGAGATGACAATGCAGGTGTCTTTGGATCGTCTCTTCATGGCTTTGTAAGCAGCATCAGCGATGGCAAAGAGGTGGGGAGGCCTCTCATAGAGCTCCCTACCCTTGTACTGCTCGATGGTGTCCCGCCCGTAGATGTTCAGGTTCTTGTAAGGATTCACGGAAACAACCACCTCCCCGATAAAGGTGTAGATCCGGCCTTTCTCGAACCTGTCCAGAGGAGACAAAAGGCAGAAATCAGACAAAGGCAGAGGTTCAGGACTGCCCAGGCCGTCGGGTGAACTCTTCCATCCATCACCCTATGGACACAGGACAATAAAACCCTGGCTCTGGACATTCCCCGAGCAGGGACGGTACAGCAGCAGAGACCTGAGGGTAAAAGGACAATGACCCAGGGCTGGCTTGGGTTTCCACCACTTACAAAGGACATTTCTATCTCTGTTTCGCTTCCAGATGCATGATATGGAATTTACAGTTTCTACAACTGACAATAAGTGAACACGAGTGTGAGGAGCACATCTAATCTGCTTCATAAAGGGGATTTACAGGCAGAATCTTTTTTCACATCCTGTGCCCGTGGCCCAGCTCGGGCCAGAGGAGCAGAAGTTCTGAAGCCCCCACTGAGAGGTCTAATCACACTTAAAACTAAACAAAGACAGAAGCCCAGGAGGGAATTGCAGCCTCTCAGCTCCAGCAATGAGTCCTTTTGGCTGGAAGGCACTTTGGTATCATCACTGCTGCCACACCAGAGAGGAAAAATTCTTAAGAATGTGTGCAAACAACCCTAAACTACACCATTCCTATCCATACCTGGCTCTTTGATTCTTTCTGGAAACAAGACAGAAAATAATTTAATGCTAGTTTAAAAAAAAAAAAGTTTAAGTCAGAAGATGTTTCCAAATAAACGCCCATTTTATTGAAAGTCACCTATGCGGAGAGCTCAGAATAATCCCAGATTAATGGCTGAGGAATTCACACAGCATTTGTTTGTCAGGAGGAGAAAGGAGAACAGGTTTAGGGATCAACACAAGCCCGGGATTTCCAGCGCCAATCCCTGTCTGCAGCTGTATTTAAACCTCAGGACAGTAGATGGCACCAGAACCCCTCCACAGAGCCCGGGAGCCTCGAATCCTGATGGACTCCAGCACAAATTCCAGCATTATTTTATTGAATTTATTGCCACCCCCATGTGGTGACAGCCCTGACATTTTCTATTGTTCATTTGAGAATTTTCTGTAGCATCTTGGCAGCGTCAGTTTTTAGCAGGTGTAATAAAACTCAAGAAATATCATCCAGCGAGCAGCATTCCACTTTCTAGAAGTGTTGGTGTCTCCCACTCCAGCTTCCTCCTGGAACACTGCACCGGGAAGACACGAGAATTGCAAAACATCCTCTTGTTCCTACATCACTTTTAACTGAAAGTGTCCTGATACGCATTTCCCAAAACAATAATGAGCTTAAAATGCAAAGATATTTAACATTTTTGAGATATATGCTGTTTGAAAGGTACCAGTAATGTTTTAGAAAAGATAAGATCAACATAATTAGCAATACCAATACCCCTAATTTTAATTTTTTCCAAGATCCTGAACAGGTAGAAATGCGAAGGGATTGGATACCAGGCTGGGAGCCCATGAGGGACTCTACATACAGAGAGGAGAGCTTGAAAAAACAAACCCACATAACACTGTTGGTATTGAGGAGATCAAGTCACACTGGGACATCAACATGTAATGGAAACCACAAGGACATCACAACGAGCAGAATCATTTCCCCCTTCTGGAGACAGACACCCAACAAAGGTGAGTTACCCAACGGAGAACACTGAGCCTGCTCTCCCCAGTCCCTGCCCAGCAGCACAGAACTGCTGCTCAAGGCACTGCTGATGCTGAAAATAAAGATCCAGCAGATTGTGGATGAGGTTTTAAGCCCCATGAGCAGCTAGAGGGTTCATGGCCACAGAGAGGGTGAGGGGGGTTATTTGGGCTGAGGAGAAATAAAGAAATAAAGGCCCTTCCTGCTGCAGTGTCGTGCCAAGCCACCATCATAGCACCTAATACTCTGACCTCTTCCTTAAGTAATGAATTATGTAAACTTGCATTGCCAGAGCCCAGTTTAAGTTTCCTCCCGCGACAGTTCAGTGTCCCTGAGTGAATCAGAGAATCAGGGAATGTCCTGAGTGGGAAGAGACCCACAAGGATCATCCAGTTCCACCCCTGGCTCTGCACAGACATCCCAACATCCCACCCTGGGCATCCCTGGCAGTGCTATTCAAACACTCCTGGAGCTCTGGCAGCCTCAGGGCTGGGACATTCCATGGGCAGTGCCCAGCACCCTCTGCCTCCAAGCAGACCCTTCAGATCTGGCCCTGCCAGCCTGTCTCTGCAGAGCCCCTGCTCCAGAGGGGTTCCAGCTGGGTTGCTGACACAGGCAGCAGACTCACATCCTGCCTGCCACTTCCCCACAGCTCAGCTCAGATGGCAGATCCCACACTCGGCCTCCAAGCCAAGTTCTAAAAGGTTTTACTGGGCTCTGATAAGCCGTGTCTTCAGCTCTGCGGCAAAAGGCAGATGGAGATGAGGGGGAAGATGGATCTGTCTCCAGGCTTGACAAACAGGCACCTCTCCAGCCTGCCTTTGGGGATACAGAGTTTCTGAACAAGTGACGCTCCCACTTGCATCTCAGTTAATTTCTCTTTATTTCCGAGACCAGAGTTAAAATTGCAGAGCTGTGCTCAGATGTTTTCCCCAGGAGCTCCAGCTCCTCGCCCCTCGTTGCTGATAAAGCCCCTTTTCATCCCTGAGCGTGGCTCAGCACAGCAGCAGGCCAAGAACAGCAGGGCCTCTCCCTGCCTGCACAGCTCTGCTGGGAGAGACGGGTTTGCCTTGCCCATGGAGAGCTCAGGAAAGCTTAAGAAAACAACCCACAAAGGCAGTGCGAATGGGGAGCTTTGAGCTGTGTTAAACCCACAACTCCTCTGCAGGGGAAGGTCACAAAACAAGACCACTGATCCCTCTGGTGATTTTCACAGCCAGCACAGGCATTTTAGTGCTAAGGTGTAACACATAGAACTGGGGTTTCCTTAGTCAAAGCAACAACAGTGCAGTTCCTTGAACAAAAAAAGTTCCTTAATAAAAGGAACTCCAGGGTCCACTCTGGGGGCAATACCCCTATGGTCAAACCTTGCTTTGTATCTCACGGAAGGAACATCAGCTTGTGCTGCAACAAAACACTTCCCTGAAATAGTTCCCTTGGAATCATTTTGGTATCAATGTCATAGAATCTTGGAATATTCTGAGTGGGAAGGGACCTCCAAGGATCATCCAAATCCAACCTTTGTCCCTGCACAGATCCCCCAACAATCCCACCCTGGGCATCCCTGGCAGTGCTGTCCAAACACTCCTGGAGCTCTGGCAGCCTCGGGCTGGGACCATTCCCTGGGGAGCCCAGGCAGTGCCCAGCACCCTCTAGGGGAAGAAACTTTTCCAAAATCCAACCTAAACCTTCCCTGGCACAGCTCCAGCCATTGCCTGGGTCCTGTCCGTCACAGGGGGCAGAGATTGGAGCTGCCCCTGGGGAGGAGCTGCAGCCCCAGTGAGTCTCCCCTCAGTCCCCTCCCTCCAGCAGCTCAGCAGCCAAAAAGCAATTCACAGTATTTAATCCTTGTGGGTTATTTTGAGAAGGAACATCAGCTCTTTCATGAGAAGTTTTTATTACCTCATTAAAACATCAATTGATAATGAGAAAATAAAAACCAGTGAGTCACAGAATGTAAATCATTTTAAGGGAGACAAATTCTTCTCTAGGAAAAAAGTCCACTAAGGCAAGAAAAAAGCTGTTATTTAGTTTTGTAGTTTTTATTTTTAGAGAAAGGAGTTGAAAAAAAAAATATATCTGTAAGTCCAGACAAGGTATATTCACATGCAGTTGCTCCTGGAAAATACACTGCAGAAATGGGAACACTGAAGCAGAAATCTCCACCACCAGAGAGCACTCACATTTAGGATTTCCCCCACCTGACAAAAACTCCAGTCAAAAATAAAACTTCTTACCGAGGAAATGATGCAACTTCAAATGCACTCAGTACAAATAAAGAAAAGTTAGTTGGCAAGACTTGGAACCCACACTCCCAAACACCATCTGCAGGACCTGCAGGACGGACCGTTACACAAAGACGCAGATGAGGCCACCCTGCTCGGGCATCAGACAGGGAATTCCTAATTAACCATTGACATGTAACTCCTCTGCTCCAGAAGCCAAAGAGCCCTTGGGGGAGCACTGCAGCCCTGAGCTGGGCAAACGACTCCTCACTAACCCACTTTGCCCCTCCAGGCCCATCTGTCCAACATTCAGACAGAGCATCTGCTGGACAAACACGGCCGGGCACTGGTTTGTTGTTCTTTAGAAGAGCTGAAGTGCAGGAATTGGTATTCTGGATAATTTTCTACCGGCAAAAGCCCTTCTCTGGTCCTGAACTGCTCCATTCTCAGCACTCCTCACAGACTGGCAATACATTCTGCTTTACAGGCACACCAAAGCTTTACCCCTTAGCAGGTGCTCCCTGAAGCTCTGTGGGCTCAGCCCTTCCTGCTGCTCCACAGGTCCCCCAGGACAGACTCTGCTCAGTCAATCACAGCACAGGCATCAACTGAGATGGGCTTTCAGTTTGGCTGGGCAGAAGTGCCTTAAAAGACAGGAAATGTTAAGGAAAAGGAAATAATTCAGGACAGAATCGGGAGTGCTACAGCTGCCTCAGCTGTGCTAGCCAGCAGCAAACCTAGTCCCACTGAAGATCAGGAGAATCAAACCTGATGGTTTCAAACTATTCTCTATTTCCAGCTTATCTGTGAACTCCAAAGCACAAAGTGAAATACTTAGTATGAGCACAAAGCTTTTTCTTCCTCCTCTGTGCTTGGGAAGAATGATTCAGGAGCTGCACACCTCTAGTATGTGGAGCAGGGACAATCCCTTCCCCTGTTCTAAATACCCCACGTGGTTTGGGTTACTCTCCCAAATGGGGTAACAAGCCTCAGTTATTTTTTTTCCATGAAATATATACATTATAAATCCATGACTGCAGGCTTTGAGTCCATTCTCTTTGCAAACCTGCGTGGAGACATTTAATTAAAACCTGTGTTCATGAAGAGCCAAGAATGAGCCTTTAGGTTGTGCTCACTAAGGAAGGGAATTTAAGCAGACTTCTGGCAGTGAAATTGTATTTACGTTGTTTGTAAATGCAAGAATGAGTAGCCTGCATTCACCCAAGGGAACAATCCCATTCTCCTCGTGCTTTGGGAAGCGAGTGACTTTCCTAAAGCAAAGTTCACGCTGTGACTCAGGTACTTGGGCCTTTCCTATGTGATACCAGGTCTGTCTACTGAGAGTTCAGTGTTGCTTAAAGACTTTATTTTATGTAAATCTCAAAATAAACTCAGCTGTCAAGCAGGACTTCAAGTCTTTCAGTAAATCATTTATAAAGTGTCTCACAGCGAATCAGCCTCTCAGAAGAGCACTCAGATAAACAGGATTTGCCTTGGCAGAAATATGGCTAAAATATTCCTGCTGCTCTTGGAAAAACAGACCAAAAAACTGTCCAGTCAGTATAACCTCCCTGCACCAGGAAAACGATCCAAGTCTGTCCTGATCATGAATATGCATGTCTACAAGGTTCTGATCCACCCCGAGGGCCAGAAAAACTGCAATTAAATTCATGTCGGGTGCAGGTGAGGTTTTTGCTTGCAGCTGGCCTGCACGGACTTGGTGTTCAGATGCTGCCAGTTGAACAAAATAGGAAATGCCATTTGGAGCGCGTTCTGCACCACTCCTTTCCTGTATGGAGGAAGCAGACAGGGCAGGGTAAGGAATACTCCATTCATATGTAGCCTCCAGCCAGCTTGGAAATTAGGTTAAAAGAGTTCTTTGTAATGATGTCACCTTTTTCTGAATAAAATTAGCAAACTACAAGTGACCACTGCCACATCTTCCTCAACAAACCAAGGTTTAAGCAAATTGTCTGTAATTTGATGGGACTGATTCAGTTCCAAGCCAGCTGACCCTTGAGTCATCCACTAGCTCTGCAAACCCACTGGGTAAGGTCAGAGGAAGGAAAATGGGAGATGGACGCTAAGCCAGCTCTAATGAACATTGAAAAAAGTCTAAAACTGGGAGATGTAGGACCAGGAATAATATTAAAATCCCTCTCCTTAAATATAAAGTGCTAACCTTGCACTGGAAAAATGCCAAACCACTAAACACAGGAGTCACTGAACTTGCATTTCTATTTGCGTCAGACTGGCCGAACTCTCTCTGCAGCAGGGGAGCCCTGCACTCCTTTTCCAGCTCTGGAGCACAGCAGAAGGCACAAGCAGACTCTGCACAGATAAGGAGTCAAAGGGAAGTTCTTTGAAAAGCCTCCACACAACGCTTTGTGGTTTATTCCAACCCTCACAAGGGAGGAAGTTGCTGCCAGCACAGGTAGAGGGAAGCAGTTTGCTCCCTGCGTGTGGAGCAGTAAAATACTCCCAGTTTCCACGTGAAAATCTGCCTGGGACATGGTAAAATCTGAGTGCAGTAACCACGTTGCTGTGCTCTGGGCAGGACGGTGCCCTGAGTGCTGTTCTGAGGAGGAATTATCCTGGGAATTATCCTGGGAGCCCAGATCTAATCAGGAAAGAGCAGAACAGACTTGGGATAGCAGCAAACACGAGGCCGCCATCTGGCCATAATCTCAAACCTTTTATCTGCCAAATAAAAGCACATAACCTCTAAAGGGACAGTAAAAAATAAAAGAAAGCTCAGCAGTCAGGTACAGTCTCCTCTCTGCTTCCATCACACCCAGAGCCAGCTGGAGCACTGAGCCTGTCATGCAGAGGAACTCATTTAAATGAGACTCACAAAACTACTGAGGAGGAGGAAAAAGTGGAAGAGATCACCTATAAATACCTGGGGAGATGAGAATCATCCTGCCAGGCAGCTGGAAGAAAATATTAAACAGAACACAACACAGGCCCATACAAAGGGAAAATGGGAATGGAGGACCCTGGTCAACACAGGCTGGAGACTGTTCAGTGAAAGCTGCAGATCAGTGGCAGAGCAAAGGACCAGGGAGCCCTGACGGATATGGCTGAGCTTATTTTATGGATGTGTTTAGAAGATTTGGCTTCCTGCACTGACCAACAAGTGACTTTATGATCCATTATGTTCCTTCCACTCTGATGTTACAGTACTCAGGCACTTTAAAAGGACATTTCACCTCCATTCACCTCCTCTTTCCAAACTCTGCGTCCATATTAACTGCAAGGTGCCACATCATGATTATCCCAGTCTTCAATATTGGGAATTCAGCTTTGCATGCTGGACTGTACACCCTTGTGTTAAAGGATTTGCTACCTCCAGGCATTTCAGGGGACAAAACTGCAAAAACACCTGCCCAAAAGGCAAACACCAGGGCATTGCCTGGTGGATGGATAGATTTGCACCATGAGGAAGATCCTGACTGATTCCCTTGCCTTGCTTCAGTGGGGTGTGAATTCTGCAGCTGTGGCTTTGTCCCAGTGGTGTCCAGGCAAGCTGATGCTTCCAAATAACCTTGTGAGGGATGCTGGAAGGGCTATAAAATCCTTCAACCCAGCAGAAAGAGCCAGAAACATGCAGAAAAACAAAGCCCATTACTGAGCCCCTATTCCTTGCTCCCAACTCTCCAGTAACTCAGGAAACAACAACCACTCACAAATACCATCACCTGAAACTGCATCAGTCCCTGCACTGATGATTTGCAACCTTATTTTCTAAGCCATGTTCTAACACACGCCTGGTGTGACACTTTCCCAACTCTGTCCACACTCTGGCTGAACTGGGGAAGGAGTGTTTGTTTTTAAACTATCTGGTTTAGACAGGATGAAGGGGAAACCCTGACAGGTGTTCAGGTATGGGAAGGACCAAGCTTTGGAGAAAGGGAGAGACAAGCCATGGTGGGCAGGTGAAGGAGGAATGGATTTGTGTGGTGGGAAGGGCCCTGCACGAAGCCCTGGACAGACTCAGCCCCCTCTCCTCCTGTTGTCCCTCAAGCCCTTGGAGTGTTGCTCAATTAACAGAACCTTATGATAACTACACCTCCTCTCACTCCACAAGTCCAAGTGCCAAGGTACAGTCCCAGGATTCCACAGGTTTTCTTTGGAAATGCCTGGAGACTCCTTTAGCAGTCAGCTGGCTGGAAGCTGCTGATGTTCAGCTGCTTCATTGTTCTGCTGGGAAGGAATATTCTGATTTGTTAAGCTCGTGGCCACTGCTATCTGTGGATGCTACTGGAGCCCCTGAATGCAGCATTGTTTGGGACAGGGATCAGAAAACCCGAGAATCATCTTGCAGCATTAAGATACAGAAGCCCATCTGCCAGCACTCCAAAAGAATGGCTCTGTGCCCTGATAACATTACATCTAAAATAAAATTGGTGCCTTATTTATGCAAATACAGGCCACACAAACCAGGCAAAAATAATAATGCAAAACATGCAAATAATGACTCGTGTTTCTGCACTGTTAGAGCTTCCTTTGGAGTTTTTGCAGGTATCTGCACCATGGCACCCGGAAACAAATAGTGACACTCCTTACATAGGCCTGTGCATTGCCTGGCTGCAACACTGGGCTGTGAGTGACACTGGGCTGTGACATCAGGCTGTGAGTGACACTGGGCTGCGACACTGGCTGTAATACTGGACTGTGACACTGGACTGTAACACTGGGCTCCTCCAGGCAGCCTGGCTTTCACAGCACGTGGTGGTGACTCAGCTCTGTGGTTTGGCCCACAAGCTGCCCCAGCCCTTCCAGTGCCAGCCAAGGGCTCTGCTAGACAAACCACGGAGTCTCCAAGCAGCAAAGATGAGGACATTCCACCTCCAGCTGCCCATCCTGCCCCTCAGGCAAAGAATCCCTTCTGCCACGTCTGCTGTGGGGACAATGAGGGACAGCTGTGAGCTCGACCACCCCTACAAGGCCACCAACTCCTTTCAGACACCAACAGCCTCAGCCAGAGCACGTGGACAAACAATCACAACCAGTGGAGGAGAAAATTAAGTTCACAAATCACAAAGCAGGTACATTTCAACAGAATGTCCCTGAACTGCTCAGGCTGAAAGGACTTTTCCTCGTGCTCCCTTGAAAGCATGGCTAGTCAGGAAAAACTTCCCAGTTTGGATATAGATTTTGCTCAGGTTTGTTCTGGGGCTTTCTTTCAAGTATTTTCTGTTTTGTACTGGAAAAGCTTCATCTCCCTAATGGAGATCTGAACAGAACAACTAGAACTGTACTGAAACCCTTCTTCTCCATCTCCCAGTCTCCCCCATCACCAAGAGCAGAGCAGAAGGTGCCCTGGAAGACAAAACCTCAGCTCTGTAAGGGACCAGATCATGTCAGTGAAAAGACCCAGTAAACACGGAAAGTTTGTTCTTCAAATTGAAGAGCAACTAATATTTCACAGAAAGTTTGGGTGGGAAACAAAAGGGGTTTTAACTACAACCAAGTGCAGTGGCTTCACTTAAATTCATGAGTGTGACTGAGCTGGGAGATGCAGTATCAGGATCTTTCTCCCTCTCACTGAAAGCCAACTTCAAAACCAGAAAAAGAGAAGGAACAACACAGGGAATGCTTCAAACACCCTTGTGGGGTATGAAGTGCAGGGCAGAACTGGCAAGATAAGCAAATGAATTTGCACAGTGGCCTGAAGTACCTCACTTTACATTCTTTGCATTGAAAAGCAGCTGAGCAGCAGGAGAGCTGCTATTTATGCATTCATCATCCACTGCAAAAGGAGTGAATTCCTAAATGGCAACTGTACACAGATAACCCAGGGGTACATTAGCAAGATGGAAAAGGACTTAAAAGGTTTGATTAGTAAAACAGATTACTTGATTTACATGCTGCTTCGTTTATCGGTTCAAATTATCACAGGAAAGATTGGGTTCATTTACTTCCCTTACATTTGACATATTTTTTTCTGTCAAAGACAGCTCCCACTCAGAAGCTGAAAGACTGTTCAAGTAATAGTAATGTGAGACAGCACAAATACCACACAAATCAGAATTAACATGCAGCTAACCTGAAAAGCATCTTCAATTTATCTGCCACAAGCCAAGCTGGCTTTGACCACACCATTAAATTTTTAATCCCAGGCCAGCGGAATTCAGAGCCCTGTGAAATTATTTAAAACACGATCTTTTGAAGAACAAATCAACCCGAGGATTCAGGCAGGCTTCTACTTCTGTGACATATCAACTGCCAGGTAATGAGCATTAGCTAATTACAATCTCCAAAAGTCAGATCAGTGCTACAGTTTATCAAAAAGTTTAATGAAGATGTTCTCAGTCACTAATTATTTAGTGAAAGCACTGATTTAGCCTGGGGTGGTGGTGAAATGCCCCTCAGCTTTGGCAGACTCAATCATACACTGAGAGCAGCATGATCCCATCCCTGTTACACAGGGGAGCCCCGCTCAGGGCAGGGCACTGCACCCTCCCCAGGGGCTTCCAAACAGCCCCTGCCGAGCTCTGACATTCACGGGCAGCTCCGTGACAGCTGAACACAACCGGGAGCTCCAGGAAGAGCAGCACGGGTTTTCCAATTAATTTTGCTATCAGCTTTATTTAGTTGTTTTTTAAAAGAAATTAGCTTAATTAACAGTTCAGAGCTGACACATATTCCTCCAAACACAGCTACCTCCCTCTCTCCTTCTCTCCCCTGAGCAATCAGCTGCTGAGCCCTCACAGAACAGCAGGAAACACAAAAAACACTTGGAATCAACAAGTCTGGCAGTCGCAAACCGTTAATCTCTTTACACCTTTTACAAACAGTGAAAGTAATCTACTAGATGGAAAACGTATTTTTGTTTTCCATATTGTCTATGCTTTTTTTAAAGTCAAGTGGTTTGTGTTACCTTTCTTACACTCATCCCTGCTGCACAAAAGATGACTGGATATCTCATTCATAGTCATATCATTGGAATAATCAAGATCTTCTTGAATTACCAATAAATATAAACACAGGAATGGTCACTCAGCTCCTCACACACTCAGCGGTCAGCCTCCAGCAGCAAATGAGGGGAATGGCTCTACTGCCAGTTTTCCAAGGACTTCTGGAAACAATGGAGTGCTTCAGGTTTCTCAGAACATTTTGCTGTGCCAGTGGGAAAGCACTGACAATCCATACATTCAGGTGGCAATCCACAGTGGAATACAACTGCCAATCATTATATATCAGCACACACATCATGACATCAGCTTATCCGTGATTATCCATGAGCAGCAAAAAGCTGCCACCCTCACCCCAAAGCAGCCTTTGGTGAACTTAAGAAATTCTGCTTTGAATGCCAGAATTTGAACTCACAATATACAGAACTCTTACTACTTGCATTTTAGATATTGTATAAAATGTAATGCAACACTCACTAATACAAGGCTCTCTCACACATCCCAATCCTCAAGGATTACAGCATTTTCATGTTCTTTTTGTTTAATGTAGCCATGGCAATAAGGTAAAGGAAGACAGGGTTAGATGGGATATCAGAAGGAAATTCTTCCCTGGGAGGGTGGGGAGCCCTGGCACAGGGTGCCCAGAGCAGCTGTGGCTGCCCCTGGATCCCTGGGAAGTGTCCAAGGCCAGGTTGGACAGGGCTTGGAGCACCCTGGGACAGTGGAAGGTGTTCCTGCCCGTGGCAGGGGGGGGACTGGATGGGCTTTGAGATTCCTTCCAACCCAAAACATTCTGTGATTCCATGAGTCTTTATTTTTGATGTATGTATGCAAAACTAACTTTAAAGGTTTACATTTACACAAGACTCTTCCTAACAAACATTGTCCACACTCTTCTGACTGAATCTGATGAACAAAAAGGTCACTTAGACAATCCAGTCAGAAAATGCATCTGTAGCTTTGGATTCAATGGCATGACCTGATGGACCTGCAGATAAAAGACAGAGTTCAAGTGTTTCAGTCTCAGCACTTTCATGCAGTGCCAATAAAATTACTACAAATCCTGGCTTTGTCAAAAGGAGAGTGGAATATATTTATGAAATTACTCTTTTCCTCCTAAATATATTTAAGAGAGACTTACAGGAAGAGAAATAAAGCTCAGTTATTTCCTGTTCACATCTCTGTCCTTTGAGCAGGAGAACAAAGGAATTTGACACTTCATATCTACACTCATCTTAAACACCATTCTTTGGCCTCTAGCTGGGTACAGAGTGACACTGACAGTTAAGGAAATGCTCCTACATATAGAAAATCAGCAGCTTTGATAGCTGCACAGGTCATTATGCTGATAAGAACAGTTACTATCACCTTATCTACACTTCTTTCAAAGTCCCAGGCCAGAGAAGGTAAAACCGAGCTAACTGTCCTTCCTCCTTCTCTCTCATGCAAGCATGAGTCATATTTTGAAGGTATTTGCTTGAGGAGTGAAATGTCTGTCTCAGTCCTAAAATAATCGCAGTTCAGCAGTGGAAATGCCAACAGTTCCAGGAAATGGGCCATGCAAAAACCTTCCTAAACTGTCCAGTAACCTGAGACAAGAAAAATCCTTCCCTTAGTCCAGATCTGTTGATGTAACCTCAAGCAAGACAGACCAGAGATCCAAAACAGTTTAACACCACTCGAAGAGGACTCTGGAAATATCTGGGCTGTGGCTCATGCACCTCCGGAGAAGAGAACAACAGACCCTCACTAGCTGAGGATGAAGGAATCCTGTGTGGCCTCTGCAAGCACTGAGCGGAAGCCCCAGGACACAGGGTCAGTCTGTCCAAACAAACAACCCACCTGTGCACCCAGCCAGCAAGGAGAGCTCAGCGTTTCCCCTCTCGCACCCAAGGCTGCTTCACCAGTGTTAGGCCTTAAATTCTTTCTCCTTCCCTTTCTTTGGTGGGGATATGGGGAGGGAGCAGAAGTGGGGAGAGAAGGAAGGCTGGGGGAGAGGAGGTAACAGACACAGTGTAATTCCATCAACTCAGGTTTGGGGGTTTGCTTCCATTCTCAGTTTGTAAATTCAGACTTGACTTAGTGTCCCCCACAAACCACTCATAACTCTACACCCCATTAACCATCTCCATTTCTTCTCATTTATCCTGCATTAAGTACAGAGACACAAATCTGTTTATAAGTATTATAACAAAACCTGCTTGTATCTTATGAAGTCATAGCAACGTTTCCTCTGCTTTTTTGACTGCATTTTCTCCCACAACATCCAGGCACCTCACGCAGCTCCCTGAGCTGGTGCCTAGTGTCACACAGTTCCTGCGTTGTCCTCTCATCACCCTCTGCCCTCTCATCACCCTCTGCGCTGATCCATGACCCTGCCATTCACAGCCCATTACTCAGCTGGAAATGAATAGCTCAGCGTTCTGGATAATTGGGTTGCATCCACTGGGATCCAGCATCTTCGGCAGGGGCACCGCTGATGCTGTGAGCCTTGTTTTTACAAAAGCCACCTCAGCTTTGTGATCGCTGCAGGAGGTTCCCGTTCCCCCCACAGGCCCAGTGTCCTCACCAAGCCCCTAGCCCAGCAGAGGTTTCAGCAGACACTGCCCAGCACCAGCAGCAGTCCTCGACAGGGATCTGCTGGAGAGCTGTTCACAGTCCCACACTCTGCTCCCACAGGGTACCTGTGTAGGCCAGGTTACATCTCCTCCCTGTGAGCAGCCCTGCAGGCCACAGCTGGTTCACCAAACCACAGTGGAGTCCCTGCATTCCCAGCTGCCAGCCCTGCCGCTGGCTCACCAGCCACAAACCCTCCCTGGGATACCTGCATTAGGCAGCTGAACTTTTGGGGTTGATTCATCACCTAACTGACCAGGTTTCCACTGACTGAATAAGGAAATTTTAACAACAGTAACTCCTGTACAGTGCCCACACTGCAGAATTGGGGATCACCTCCTGACAGATCTCTTCTCCAGGGTTCCTGCTCAGGGAATATGGTGGCAAAAGGCCAAAACCTCTGCATAGAGCCCCCTCAGCTCTGCAGCCTCACGAGCTGGAGCTGCACAGGCTGAAGAAGCAGCTCCCACCGGGAAGCAGCACCGGCAGGTTCTGCCAGCTCCACACCTGGGCTGCTGCACCTTGCCAGGACCCAGCTGCCTCTGAATGGAGCCCACATGCACCTTTATCAGCACTGTGGTTAATCTGCAACCAGATCATCCACTCCAGGGCAGCTGAGGATTAAATGTACAGGAAATAAAACAGATATTACTACAACTAAACATTAACTTGCTGCTGGACTATCTTGTTTTAAGCCACTCATCTTCCTCAGTAAGTCAGGAAAGAAGAGGGTGCTGACACCCAGGTGTTACTGAGACTGTAAAGCACCATTTCATTTCAAACAGTGAAATGACACACACAACAGCAACCATCACCTCCGTGAACCAGGGGGACTTGCAGAAATGTGGGATTCTTTTTCATCAGTGATTGCCTCCTCACATACTGATCACTGCTTCAAGGTGCAGGGCAGGACTTGTATTCCTGGTTTAACTGAGTGGGTTCAGATTGTTTTGCTCCCAAAGTCCTTCCTGATGACCTGTTTGAACCCTGTTCCCAAAGAGACCTGAGAGAACAGGTACCTAAGATGCCCTGGTATGAACAGCAAGGTAAGACTGCTCTGGCTGTGCAACATTTGTGCCTCCAAAGGCATCAAAGTCCCTCCTTCTGCTCCCAGCAGCCTCTGCAGGGAAAACCCCTCAGTGCTGGGACAGCACTTCATAAAACACTGACCAGCTGCTGATACACAGCCCAGCACACACATATGGCACGTGCAGAAACTGCACTGATGTGGGACTGCTTATTCAAACACAGCCTCCTGCTGCACTTTCCCCACAGCATCGATTGTTTGTAAATGTGTAATTACAAGGCAAAGGGCACGCAGGAGGTTTTCATCACAGCCTGAGGAGACAGAAGCAGTGCAGAACAAAACAAAGGGATCAGTATTTTAACAGCTTCCAAACTACAGCACCACACTGGCCAAGCAGTGGGGCCCATTTTCAAATTACAGCTTGTTGGGTGATAATTACATCAACACCACTGCAATTACTGAGCTTGTGATCGTCCCAGTCTGATCAGGAACAGCAGCGTGCTCTGCAGCTCAGTGTTATTACACAGGTTCTACAACTGGAAAAGAGACCTGGAGAAATAATCCAAAATTCACAAGGGACCAATCCCTCACAGTCAAGCTGAAAGGACTGTCAAAACATCTCACCAGACTAAAGGACCGTTATTAAAGCAATGGTATCAACCCAGTAACCTACATTAGCAGATTGGAGCCCTTTACAAGCCATTGCTCATTCATAATAGCACTTTTATTGCTGTTTCTTGAACCCTGAATTGGTTCGTGGCCCCCTCACGTTCCCATCTCTCTCTTTCGCATTGTACCCAAGCTTAATTAAAAGGAAAAAAAAAAGTGGGGCGGAAATGATTAGAGATAACTGTCATCACACCACAGCTGACAGCAATGAAGAGAGCAGTCCAGCCAGGCCACGATTGTAGCCACAGTCAGCCAGAAATTGGGCTGCTGTCTGCGCTGGTGCTCCCATCATGAAGGCGTGGTTTGTACCCACCCCAGCAGAGGGAAGCACCGGCCCTCTGAAGGCACGGGAAGGGCAGTTTGGGAGCACCAGGACAGGTTATTTATTAGCTGTGACACAGAGCCAGCCAGGCCAGCAAGAGGCATTTCTGGCAGCACCACTCGCTCTGGGATCAAGGTATTATTTCAGCTATTGACAGATCATTCAGGGTGGCATCCAAACAAGGGCCTGTTGCAAACAGAGAGGCTGACACGGCAGCAGGACACAAGTTGCTGGCACTCCCAGGCAGAGCTGCAATTACAGCAGTGCCTCCCTCACAGCTGGCACTCAATGAATTACAGCAAAAACTAGGACGTTAAGAGCACAAGCATCCTGTATAGATGAAGGAAATGAAGACAATAAAAATAGCTGTAAACTAGGTTCAGTGACTTGTGACCACAAAACCCTCCAGCAGAAAGATCTGCACCTTCCTCCACTGCAAAACAAGTGTCAGGCTGGTACCTTCAGTAAAGGGATGTGACTTTGAAAATTAACCCCTCAGCCACTTTGGCCAAGGTGGTCTCTCAGCAGTCACTGCTTTGGTTCATCCCTACACTACCTGATAAATCAGTAGTAAATACATGACAAGTATTTAGACCACGTAATACTAATCTGAGCTTTCCCAAGATGAGAGCTGACGCCACCTCCCAGAGCCATAAACGCTTTAGACAGGAAAAACACTTTAAAGCAAGTTAATTCCTGCACTGCTGGTCACATTCCCTGCTTTGTCTTAGGACTGAGAAGTTTCAGACGTTCACACAGGAACGCAGGACTGTTCTTTGTTGTCAGGACAGAGGGATCTTTGTGCCAGAGCATCCCCCAGGACTGCTCCTGCCAGGAGAGCCAGGGAGGAAGGTGCAGGACCAGGAGGGGCTGGCTGAGAGGAGCTGCAGAGAGAGCAGCACTAAGCCCCAGGACCATCCCTATCCACTGTTATGGATGTGAATGCTGGAGAACGCAGAGGAAACCACAGTTTATTCTCAACACAGTAGTGAAACATCATGAGAACAGTGCATCTAAACCATAAAATGGCACAACAGGAGGAAAAGGAAGTGAGTTTCCAAAACAGGATTAGAGACTAAAGTGAAACTGGGAGTTGCACTGACAAGCATAGGCCAAAGCTCCTGATAAAATCAAGCCCTGCCAAGCTCTGCTGTCCCAGAATTCCATGTTTGAGGGAGAGGGACAAAATGGCCCAACAGGGACCTGCCTTCTCCAGAGCCTGAGCAGGGCACTCCTGTGTCCCCTGTCCCTGTGCTCAGTGTGCCCCTGCTCTGCCCCACACAGATCCTCAGCACAAGAGCTGCTGCTGCTGCTGCCACCTCCGAGAGCAGCCCACTTTGGAGTATTAGTTGTGTGAACTCCTGGATGAGACGCAAGACGGCAATTTACTATCAGAAAACAAACACTGAAAATTCTGATTCTATCTCAGCCTTCCCCCCCCAATAATATCCAATAGCTCAAGGATTCCCTAAATGGAAATGCAACTAATGCAAGGCTTAAAGGTCATCTCAAAGGAAAGCTGTGTGTGACAGAACATGGCCTGTCGATTCCACACACATTATTCCAGACTGCCTCGACTGACTCCATCTAGGGCAAAAGAAAAAAAAAAAAAAAACCAAGGAAAATGAAGTAGCTGCTTGAAGGGAATTTAAGGAGGTTCCTAACAATTCTTTTCAATATCAGGAAAACATATTTTAAAACATCTCAGCTGTGGCTACTGTGCCAGCAGAACCAGAGTGTTTGATTCTCTGAACACAGCTCTGGTCAGACCAGACAAAAAGGGTGGCAAAGACACCCAAGACATTCCTCAGGGGCTGCTCTGGAGTCAACCCTGGCTGTGGCAGCTCTTGGAGCATGTCCATGAGAAGAAGAGTTGCATGGGAGTTAGCAGCTGCAGCCACAAAGCCCTTCAGAAAACATGAAAAAAGGTTTTCCTGGTTGTTTTCTGATTTCTCTGCCTGCACTGAGAACAATCACAGGCACCTGGAGGAGAATAGGATACAGACACCAAGGAGCCAGAGCCTTTATGGGCACACCTCACCTGTGTCACTTGCAATGCTGCTGCCACAACACAGCCCACAGCCAGCTTTACACTGTTCCCTGGCTGAAATCACCACTTTGAGGCCAAATAATTATATCTTACATAATGTGGCCACTAGCCAAACTAACAAAAGCTTTCTGAGGAAATCAACATGCCTGAAATTAGACTTGCCATAGGATTTTAAGTAAACTGAATGAACTCTTAAGCCAGTCTGTGGGCTGTGTCAGACGTGGGCTGTGCCTTCATACCCTGTTAAAAACCAAGGAACAATGTCTGCCAGCTGGTTCTCTGCACTAGGAGCTGCAGTCATAAAATGTGACTTGGAAGATTATGTACAGATGGGCCTAGAAGTTTAGCATTTATAAGTTCTCTTGATAGCATGTATTTGCTATAGATAAAAGCAAATCACAATCTTTTCACAAATATCCTTCGCTTGAATTACTCAGAAAACTACCTTAGAGTCAACATCAATTCGGCACAAGAGCAGTGACGAGCTGAAGCACAGACAGGCCAAAAGGAAATCAAACTACTCAGGAAAATGAAATTACATCCTGCCAGACTAACAGCTCGTCTGTGTGCAGAGAGATTGTCTCCAGTCTGTGCTGCTGGGCTTTTTAAAGGCAAACACCAGCTCAGGGTTTTCAGTGGTGTGCAGTTCCTGCCTGTTGATGTCTTTGCTTTACCACAGGGTTGGAAGCAACAATGGTACTGCTCTTGCTGGTAAAGAGAAAATTAATTTAATAATTAAAAACACCCCTATAACCACTGCCAGTGTGGGCCACATCTTGAGCAACAGCAACATGATAGAAACAGCCATTTTTAGTCCTACCTAACCATTGCAATCTAAAAGAGAGGCTGAAAATTTTCTAGAGCATATAAAATTCAGGTTTAGGTATGTACTTTCTGCCCTGAACCGAGCCTCAGTAAAATAAACAAACTTCAATGAAATTTATGGGTACACCAACAAAACTCACGTTGGCCAACAAGATTAAAGAAGAAAAAAATCCAGCAAACTATTCCTCGAGTTAAAACTGAATTCCAATTCAAAATATACAGAAAAAATGCTGAGAATTTGGAGCTTTTGAATAAAATTAATTCACATATTATTATTAAAATTTTCAGAGTAATCAATTCTCCCTTATCCATAGCTTATGAAGGATCTTTTAAAGGTAGATTATTATCTCACTAAATCTAAACCCCCAAATGTAATCCAGTGCACTCCTAAAGAAGTCTCTCAGATGAACCCAGTTACTTATTCACCTTCAGAGAGATTATAACAAGAATATTTGAAATATTTGGTCTGCAGGCTGGTACATGATTTCATCCTGCCCAGTCTCCCAGAGGACATGGGGGATTATCTGCAGTGGCAGTTCATAAGGCTTGGAAAGAGCACAGAGCTGTGGCTGTCCCCACATCACTGCCCAGGGACACCTCACCCTCACCCACAGCTACGGGCACTGCAGTCCCCGGGGCAGGAAGCAATGGCACTTCTGCTGTTCACGGAGGGGCTGAAAAAACGTCACCCCTGTCCTGGGGTGGGAATCATGGCACAGAGATGTGTAAAAAGGAGATTTCAGTGCACTGGTAAAAGTTTGAGACCGGAGACAGCGTCAGGACAAACAAAATGTGATCTGAGCGCTTCAGAGCAACGCTCCCTCCGTGGAGCAGGGACTTTCTCAGTCTCCACCTGCCAAAATAAATTTGCTGCCATTTAAGGTTGTTAGATGTTTCCCCGATTAATCACCGCCGCCGTGTCCCGGAGCCGGTTCTCCTGCAGGACGTTACACAACCCAGCCGGCTCTGCCAGCGCCAGGGAAGGGCAGCGGCAGGAGCCGGAGCTTCCAAGGGTGGAGTGGAGCTCAGTGCCCGGGCTGCAGCGCTCCTCCCTCCCCGGGACTCCACCGCCGCAGTCCAGGGGAGCCGGAGCACCGCCGGGCAGGTGGGATCCTGCTAGAAACCTTTCCCTGTCCAAGGAATTATTCCTGTTTCTACAGAAGGAATTTAAACTGGGAGGAGTGAAGCCAATTAGGTCACCCTGTTGCTGCAGCCCTGAGGGGGCACTAAAGCATTGATAACAATCTCCTTTTAGGAAGTAATATCTGTAAATATCAGGAAGTAACTCTATAAATTAGCAGGGGAAGTAGGGGGGAAGCAAAAGAAGCACCATAACCAGGGCAATTTCATCCTGGGAAATGCATAGCTCATGCTTTTGTTTAGATTTAGATCCAAGTGTTTAACTTCACCCACAGAATCCCTAAGTGGAGACAACCATCTTCCATTTAACCTCGCATTTATTTCAAAAGGAATTCCGTAAACACCCGTGATACAGATACGGCAAAGCAACTGCTCCTGGCTCCACACAGTGTTTAAAAAGGGCCAAAGGCCGGTGGACAGAGGTGTCAGCAACGAAATTCGGGAAAATAAAAAAAAAAAAAAAAAGTGGAAATAGCAGAAAGAGTGTCTTGAGCTGAAGAAAAATTTGCTGCTACAAATCTTTTCAACTTCTATTCCAGTTGTGTGAAGTCCATCACAGCTGTATTTGACAGCTGCCACCTCAGGCCCAACTGCAGATGCTGCTACTGGTGAGGAAGTTTCTGCAGGAAGATCTTGCTTTGGATAAGGCATGAGGAACTTTGCCCTCCACCTCTGCACGCTTCAGGAGACGTTGCTCTCAGAGGAGGTGGCAGCGCTAATCAGCTGGGGACTATTGTCTGGCCCTGATCAGAGCAGTTCTGGCTCTCTGGGGAATCCACGGGCACAGACTGCGGACTGAGAACGTTTCCCCCAGTTCTCTCAGCCCATCCCATCAGCTCCACGGCTCCTGTGAAACGCAGCTACCACCAGTTCACCACCCACAACCAGCTCCTTGCTGCAGCTGAGGTTTTGCAAGGCGAAACTCTCACTGAAATGGAGATAACCCGGCACTATCTAGGAAATTAACACTCATTAACCACCAGGACTCCCACAGGCTGCTGCGAGCAAGAGTCCCAGGCCTACAGAAACAAGCCAGGAGGCAGAGGACTGTCAGCAATAACAGTGTTGTTTTCTCAAAGGTGACCTTGGGCAATTTCCACTCCCGGTTACAAAACCAAGGCAGACTGGAGGGCAGGGGAGCCTCAACACCTGAATGGAGACACTCACCACCCTCACACTGGGGTTCTGATGCTCTTTGGTGGACAAATAGCAAAGAAAAGCAAACTAACCCATAGAGGCTACCTGGGAAAGTTCACTGGCTACTGGATAAAATATTCAGTAGCCTAAATAATACACATTGTAATGGCCTGGCTTATTTTTGCTATAGGTGGATCTGGCAAACATGAGTCACCTTTGGAGGAAATCCCAAAGTGCTCCCCTGCCACACAGTCATATCGGTACACAGAGAATAAGGAACTAAGTCCAAAACCAAAAAAAAAAGCCACCTTCACATTGCCACTGGTGTTGGCCAAATTTGCCAGGGAGGTAATTTCCAGCTGGAAAATTTTAAAGCAACTACTGATTAAGATCACAGGATTGTTATATTTGGAATTAGGGGAACAAACCAGCTAAAGTATCTACATAAATGTGATCTAACAAATGAGTTTTCATGAAATCCCACAATACACTTGGTAAGAAAGCAAGGCACAGCGAGACAAGATGGTACCTGCTTAATAGGAAGTGGGGTTTATTGCTATTTCAACTTCTCTGTGATGCCATTCAAGGCAAATCTTACAAGAAAAATCCAAGGCACATTTAAGAGTGGCCAGTTACACTCTGCAAATGTGAAACCCCCGAAGCAAATGAAAGACAAACACTGCAGTGGCATCCAGAAGCACCAGAAAATGATTAATCCTGAACATAATTATAGAATGGAAGAGCACAGCAAGGGCTGGCACTGGGGTAAGACTGTTGGGTCTCTCTGGCTCCCAGACGAGCAGAGACTGGCTGAGAGCAGGGCCCTTCAGCCCTCCAAGGCTGAACCAAGAAAATTATGCTGGAAAGCAAACTTTAACACAATTAACACAGCCTGGGGAAGGGAAGACTGGCTGAGAGCAGGGCCCTTCAGCCCTCCAAGGCTGAACCAAGAAAATTATGCTGGAAAGCAAACTTTAACACAATTAACACAGCCTGGGGAAGGGAAGGTTGTGTGGAGACCTCACAGCACCTTCCAGTGTCTGAAGGGGCTACTGAGAAGCTGGAGTTGGACTCTTGGTCATGAACTGCAGTCACAGGACAAGGCAGAATGCGTACAGGTTGAAAGAAGAGAAATTCAGGTTAGATATTAGGAAGAAATTTTTTCTTTGTGGATAATGAGACAGTGGAACAGGCTGCCCAGGGAGGTTGTGGATGCCCCAACTCTGGAAATGTTCAAGGCCAGGCTGGATGAGGCCTTGAGAAACCTGGTCTGGTGGGAGGTGTTCCTGCCCATCATGAGACTAAATGATCCCTTCCAACCCCTTAACACTCTATGATAAAACAGCTCAGAAAAGAAGGTGTCCATTGAGACCTTCTCTAAGATCTCTAATGGGACAAGTAGGAGAAGGGAGGGGGTCAGTGGGAAGTGAATGTTGAGGAAGTTCTGTCACCCTGTGCCAGCAGAACTCCCAGCATCACTTTGTACCACCAGTTCCCACCTTGGAAGGCACTTGGGGATCCTGAGCAGAGAAGCAAAAGATTCTTTTCCCTGGCAAATCAGTTCCCAGGCATTAACACCAGCACCTGAAAGCACCTAAGGGCAGGGACATTCCTCCTGAATCCCCTCAGTTCTTGTGTGACAATACAATTCCTGTAAAAGGCAATTCTGACATTCCCCACTCCATAAAAATCCATCTGCTGCCTTTACTTTTTCAGTGTTCATTCAAAATTTCTGTGAGAATGAAAACTACTCCACTTTTCCCCTCTTAATGAAAGATGCAATTTCAGAGTCAAAATCCTTGGTGTAAAAACTCCATGGCAGTAGAAGTTAATCCCAGACAACCCAAGGGGACAGTGGCAGTGGCAGCAACACTGAACAAGGAGGGAAAAACAAGTCTGAGAAATAAATTTCACCACTTGTGATTTATTCCATGTGTATCATGATAACTATTGTTTTTTCTTAAAATACACCCTGTTAGAGTAAAAATAATATAACCACCCTCACCTTCATTAAGGGGTTCTTAGCTTTCGTCACTGTGAAGTTGGAAACAACCACAGAATAACGGAAAGGTTTAAGCATCAGAGAGCAGAACAAAACCATGAAATGGTTGCACGAGCCTGTGATGCTCCATCACACTGTTCCTCCCCTGTCCTCATGGAAAAATGGATGGTTTGTAGCTGATGTGGGATTCGATGTTTTTTCAACTTGCTTTCTCCCCCGATGAAAAAAAGAAACTAATTGGCACTCACAGCAGTGGAGGGTACAAAGAGTATCAAAACCCAGGTCAAAACACAAAGAAATCTCTGTCCTCAGTGATAGAAACTTTTAGTTTGCAAAATATCCAGTGCACTCCCTTACTCAAGGAATGAATCAAAGGCTCCCACTCTCCATGTGGCACCCAGGGAGGACCAGATGGGTGGGTACAATTGGGCAATTTTCTACACAGCAAATTATTTGGGATCTGGCCATTAGTGCTATCAGTTTCCACATCAAGTACCTCATTAGGATAAACAGAGACTGCTCCTTTGTCTTAAACACGGCCAGCCAGCACATCTCCATATGAAAGGCAGGAGGTGGGGATATTTTCCCCTGAAAGCTTTCCCAGATTGGTTCTGGGGCTTACCCGGCTCATCAAGACACGAGAGAATTTGGCACTTGAGGTGAATCATCCTTTGGCACGGCACAAAGGATGGGAAGGTGCTGTGGGAATTACTGCCAGCACAAGATTTATGTCACATAACCAGGGACAAGTAAAGAGGAGCCTTCAAAAAAGGCAGCAAAGGTGTCTTGATAAAAAAACCCCAACAAATACTGATCCGACTACTTAACTGTTTGATCTTCCCACATCCCTTGTACAACATAAACCTGACACTGACCAAGCCAGTCTTTCTGTAAGAACCTGTTCACTTATCCCTCCTGTGATTTATTGTGGTTTAAGTGCACATTAATAAATGTAACGCTGGCAAATGATTCCTTTCATTTGGTCAAGGTGCCACAGAACCTCAAATTCATTAAGTTTACTGCATTTAACTTCTGTTATTTTTTTTCTAGGTACAAGGACAATCCGGGAAAGGCAGAAGGTTAAAATGTATCAGATGGAATTTAACATTTTGAAATATTATGTCCAAATTCTACAGTTTCCATGACTCAGCTACAAAGTTTGCAACACAACACATTTTTGTTTGTCCACTAGAACAAGTGATCTGTCCATCTGCACTGGGTCTGCTCACTAACTTCATAAACAGCCTTTTAGGAAAGCAGCTGAGCAGCCAATTACCAATCGGTTAAGGACAGAACTCCTGGGAGAAGACCAAGACTGACACAAGTTTTTTCCCTAAATTTAGTAGGAACACATCTGGGCTGGCCCTGAAGTCAATCACAGCCTGTAGTGTGAGAGCAGAGCCCCAAACCCACATTATCCCCTCAGAGCAGCCCTGAGAACAGTGAACATCTTCCTGCTCCAATGGCTCATCCAGAGAACAGCAGGTGCCACCTTGGCTCCTCCACGAGAGCATCCAAGATCCAGAAATCCAGCAGCAAAACAGGACAGAAACAATCAGGCGTTCTTTACGTTGATGAAAGATTCGAGATTTGAGGCTTCCTGCATGGCAGGACATGATACATGTAGCATCTTTTAGAAGCTGGGTGTCCCCCATCACTCTTTCTTGGCTTTCCCACTCCTGCCAGGCATGTGGAATTTGGCACTGCTCCTCAGGGCACAAGGACTCTTATCCAAACTCCACAGCACCCATGATTCCAGCATTTCAGGTGACAGCCTGGCACCAGCTGCCCTCACTGCCTGCAGGGATGCTGGGACAGCATCAAAAATCAAACCAGGCAGCCAAGATATTTGGTGAAAAACAAGACTTGTTTTGACAACAAGCAGCGCCCCCTTTAAGTCTCCAAAAATGTAAGTCCATAATGGAAAACATGTTTTCTATCGACTGATTGGGAAAATGAAGCCAAATAGTCCCAATAATTTCAAAACTGTTTAGGTTTCCTTCAGTTTCCTACCAAACCCAGCTCTCGGGGTTTCATACCAGGTTTCAAAGCTTTACACTTCACACAGATCTGCCTTTCCCTGGCGTTTCCTCAGAGGGGTTTAAGTTCCGTAACCAACGCGAAGTCAGAGAAGCAGCTGCCAGACACTGGAGATGTCTAGCTCAGGAATGTCTGCATCCTTGAAAGCCAGGATGCAGCACGGCCCAAAAAACAAGAACAAAGACAAGATTTCCACTGTTTGTTTTGCTGGAGACACAAACGCTACATTTATCAAGAAAATAAGGGAAAGGGATACTCCTGTTTCTCTCCCAGTACTGCAGCACAGGCATTGTCTGTGTTCTTCTCACCTGGAACAGGTCAGAACCACACAAAGCAAAGCTCCTTTCTGCCTGCGACACAGGCAAACTCAGAAAAGGAAACGCAGATTATCAAGCAGCACTGTCCGCAAAGTCAAACATCCAACCTCGGGCTTATTTTAGAAAGGCTCCCTGGTAATTTGCCCCTGCTTTTGAAAAGCAAGGAATATGTTTTGAATTATAAGAGGTTACAGGGACATTTTTGTGGTAAAGTTGGACTTTCATTTGCAAAAAAAAAAACCCTCAAAGCTACAGAGATCCTTTCGGAAATAACATTTTTTTGTCATTGCTAAGCACTTTTCAACAAAGTTTAACAGCTACTGTTCCAAGGAGGTGTTTACATCCAGCTTTAAAATAATCTGGGGGTTCTTCTGTGCCTGGAAGCACAAGGAAAAGCAGCACGGTGTCCTTCTGACAGTCTGAGAAGCAAACAAGGGAGGACATTCTCTGCAGGGTGCAGGGCCAACAATTTTTCTAAGCAAGTTCACTGGAAGACTCCGGTGCCCCAGGTCTGGTGTTTTGGGATTCCTCTGGGGCCTAAAATGTATTTACAGCTCTTTGAGCCTGTTTTCATTCGCTCCCCTGGTCTTTACAGCCGGGATCAAGAAGCAACAACACACAAAGAAGGTGGTATTAAGGAGCAGTGGAAGGCACCATTTCCCGCCTCCGAAGTTTATAAACTCCATATCCAGTTCCTTTATAAACAGTGCAGGGGAGGGGAGGCCTTCAAAGAGCCAGAGCTGGAGTTTTCTTTTGAAGGTGAAATTTACTTTATCATTCATTCTTGTAAACAAAATAACCTATTTAGCTGCAGCTTAGCAATCTGAATAACAGCAAAAGTTTTAGTGTAAACATCTCAGCGATGTGATGTGGAGAATGAAAGCTTCATTGTGCCCTTGATGGCCGTGGTGCGAAGGCTTTCACAGCCACCGAGGTTTTTACCCCTCCAAATGCCACGGAGGAGCTTTCCCCACAGAAAGCCGTGCAGTTCCTACAGTGGGAAAGGGGATTTTTTGTTTCAGTTTGTTTTTCTTTGCTATTCATGGTGAGACAGCCTTTGCTGCCGTGCAGTAGCTGTTAAAAGATGGGTTCTCATTCCTACCCGGCTGTTGAGCTCCCTGGGCTGCAGTGAAGTGCTGGAGTCTCCTTTAGTTCCCTGCTGGGAGTTTGTCTGCTGTGCCATAAACAAACCCCAGGGCAATGATGAAGGCGCTGATGCTGTAATGGGAGACAGATATGGAAAGGGAACCAGTCCTGAAAGTTTCAGCTGGTGCCTCAAAGCATAATTCATTTGAGGAGTACTCATGCACACCTGCTCTCCATCAGAATGGGACAGAAAATCTTGTTAGGGGCCCCAGAACAAAGGGATTAATTCTGTCAGAACTTGCAGTGAAACATGGCTTGAGTTGGCTTGATGTGAATACAGATACAGGGGCAAGGGCAAAACCCCTTTGTGTCTGGAGGTGGAGTTAAGCCCACCACCCCAAATAGCACATCCAGCCCCAGGAGCACATACACCCCACTTATTGCAGAGTCCTGCCACAGATCTGCAGTTTTTGTTTCCCAGGAAGATGGAATGAGCATTCAGGTTTCCCAAGTTAAGTTACATCAACCTTAAACAGGAACATATCAAGATACCCTGATCAGATAATTTTCTACCTGAACAACCTCAGGCAGGATAACATCGGGGCAGGCTCTGTCCAGACCCAAGAGAAAAAGAACTCCAGTGGGCTGGGATCCAGCATGGAGCCAGGAAATGACTTGAGCAGATGGACATGATAATCAGTGATTGCAGCACTGCAAACCTCCTGCCATGGCACACTTTGTGTGGGCTCCATAAATTACACATGGAAGAAGGAGGAGGCAGTGTCTTTGCTGGAAGTTATATTTCTTGCATGCCAAAAGGAGCATCTGAGGGAAAAGCACAGGAATGCTGGTCAGAAAGTTCTGAGACAGACATGGCACAGATCAGTCCTGCGGGAGAAACTGATAAACACAGAGAGGAGATAAGCTGTTCTGAGGTGGAACAGGAGGGAGGCAAAGAGATAGGTGAAGGAGATAGAACTGAGAGCAAAAGCAATCTTTGTAGATAATTCTGAACAAGCTCTGTGGGAAAGGAGGTTTGTCAAGGCACAAGAGAAGGAATGAGCACAAAAATCAGTGTGAGGTGACTCTGGGCAAGGCTGGGCTCTGTGTATGGCTCAGGCTTGGCCTGACACACCACAGGGGAATAACAACACCTGGCTTGGGATGCAAAAGCTGGAAAGGATCAAGTCCAACAGTGCAGGTGGAACAAGGGAACTGCTGTCCAGATGAGCTCACTGCTCCAGCCCCAGGGAATTCCAGCTGACAGACAGGGCAAGGCTGGGAAGATCAGCCCAAATCAGAGACTACACTGGGGGGCTGAAGGGTCATGAACAGCAGGGGGAAAGCTGGGCAGAGGTGTCCAGCTGCACACAGAAGGTGCTGAAAGAGGAGAGAGGAGACATTGAGGATGACCAGGAGGGTCCTGCAGTTACAGAAATATGGGAAGTCAGCAGGAGAAAGGAAGGTCAGGTGGGACAACACTTCTTGGAGGGACAGTGGGAGTCAATGCCTGACATGCCAGAGTAGAGCAAGAAACATCTGAGAAATGACACCGTGGCTGCCCAGGGACATGGAACTGGTTTAATGCCACATTTTCACCCAATGGTACATTTTTCTGGAATATAAAGCTCTGGATTAGACCAGCCCAACAGTCACACAGAAACTGTTCTCTGAAGTGTCACTGGGCAAGTGGCAGCCATAGGGCAGGTCACTGCAATTTTTAAACTCAGAAAGGAAGGTCAGCAGCATCCCAGCAGCCAGGAAACATGGGCAACTTCAGCAGAACAGGACAGAACTGATGAACAAATATTGCAGCACTGTTCAAGGAGAAATTTTGAAGACTGCACAGAAGAATGCTCAGAAATTCTTATGGGCAGAACGGAAAATACCACCACTACCAAGAGTTAGAGCAAGAGCTTGGTATGTCCCAGTCAGTTCTGCTGCTGAGCGTGAAAAGTTGAGCACTGCAAGACCATCAATGATGATAGGGTTGGGTCCTCTGGCTTATCATTAACAACTATTTTATTTAAAAGGTCTTTTGAAGATATCCCCCTCCTCCTGCCTCGGGCTCTGACAGGACAGTATCTGCTGTCCATCTAAACCACCACCCAAAGGAACTGCTCTGGGTGCTGCTGCCACACACAACTCAGAGACCAGAAAACCCTCATTCTTAGCCAAAGACAAAGGTTATCTCAAGAACAGTTTAATGGCTTAGATTTGAAGAAAAATGAAGCCTTTTCAAAAAAGTTAAGTCTACCTAATGCTCCTTTTTCACTCCCAAGAACAGAAAAGCCTCACAGCTAGGCTGTTCTTTCAGAACCTGAAAACACCACAAGAGAACGCTTTTACACCTGGTCTAATACAGGAACATCAGCATGTGACAGCAGCATCAAGAGCTGAGATCTCATCACATCTCACCAAAGAAGCCCTTAAAGAAACAGAAATCTTCTTTACAATTTGTATTTTTGCTTCAGAGAACTGGAAATGAGCATTTGCCACCAGGGGACACAGAGCTCCCTTGCTTCACACTTACAAGGCAAAACTTTGAGCAGACATCTGTTTCCTTCTCCCCTCCTCAGAATTGCTTAATTTCATGAAAAGATGCAATAATGCCCAAGGGATGCAGAGAGAGAGATGATACAACTCCAAATACTTTGTGAGATCTGCATCTTTAAAGTAATTCCAGTAAATATCACTAAGTTCATGTGGTGTCAGAGCCTCCTCAGCCAGAAGAAATGCAAAGAGTCAAAGAAATGCAAAGACTCGTGAGTGTTAGATCAGCAAAGCCACCTGGAGAGGCAGATTTTTGAACAGAAGTCAATGCAAAGGACTCTTGTCTAAAGGAGGCCACGAGACTTATTGGAAGTATTAGCAAATATTTACTGCAGGAGTTTAGCAGATCTTGGAGTCAATGTGCAGCTGGTGAAACTCAGCAGGTAATGACAAATCTCTTCAGTTAAGATGGTGCAGGTTACACGAGCCACCTTAAGCATGGGGTAGTCAAAAACCAGAACAGGATTCCACTTGACAGCATCCCAAACAGATGCACTGCAACTCTGAGGAGCACCAGGACCCACAGCACTTCATCAGAATCTACAAAATTATTGCAGAGTAAGGATGAAAGCCAAAAGGCTGCTGAGGAATTCCTAAATTACCAGCTGGCTTTTGTAGATATACTTTGTGTAAACAGCAGGAAAAAAGACTTTTAAAATGCAAGAAAGAGCATTTCTTATTGAGCTAATCCCCCATAGTTCTGGTTACTTCATTGATTCTGTCAGGTTTTTTTTTCACACCTGATGCCAGGTGCCATGCATGTCCCTCCCCAAGCTGCTGCCACCTACCTACAATTAAATGTTACCTGTGCTCTGGCAAGGACCAGAGGCAGCTGGAGGAAGGACCAGCAGGTCTGGGGCAGAGCATCAGCAGCCCCAGAATTCAGAAGTATAAGGCACCCTGAAAGACTGATCTCATTCATAAATCTAACCTCATATATTATTCAACACCCAGGTGCTAAAATTATTAAACACTCCCCACCCAGCTGCTATAAAAAGACTCCTGTAAAACTTCCCTCTAAGGAGGCTTTCATCAGGCAGGGCGGGCAGATGTGCTGAGGAAGGTCCAGTGAAACCAGATAAACTCAGCACATATGGAGGCCAAACAAACTCCAGGCTGGACATCACCTCGTTCAAAGCCTGGCTCATGGGAATTCCAGTCAGGAATCCTGGAGCAGCAGCTCCAGGTGTCCATGGGCTAAGGAGTCCCTGTGGAGTAGGGAAGCTGGCCTGGATTCTCCCTTTGCTACTAGTCTGGTTGGGATTTGCTGTTTAAGTGAGATCAATGGCCTTTTCCAAAGCTGAAGATCAGGCTGGCCCCAGGCCAAGCTCGTAAGTCAAATTTTGATGGACTAAGGGGAATTTTCATTCCATTCATTCCCAACTGTGACACGAGACGGCTTCTGCAGGTTGAGCAACTCTGAGGAAGCCAAGAAGGGCTGATGAGACTCAACTGCTGCTGGCCTGAGTAGAGCAAGGAGTGTCCTGCAGCACCCAGAGGCAGATGCCCCTCTCCAGGGAGAAAGCAGCCTCCTCCCAGCAGCTCTTTAATCCAACACCACATGAACAATTCACATATTTATAACTATTTAAAATGAGGAAATTAAAATGGCTTAAAGGCATGAAAGCTTGTTTATGAACCATGAATATTTCATTAGGAAAAGCACAAATGAAACCAAGCATTCACATAATATTTCCTCTGTTGGGATTAAATACAGTTTATTACCTCATGGGAAGCCAAACCTCTCCCACCGCAATTTCAACCCCAAATATGAATGCTTAAGATGGTGCTCAAAAGATAAGGAATCAGGGTAAAAATATCAGTGTAATACAGACAGCACTCTTCACTCCAAAACTGCAACTGAGGTTTATCAAGGGAAGAGCAAAAAGGGCATAATACTGAGCAAGAACAAATGGGACCCACAGCCGGGCTAAGAATTGTTCCTAATGGGTCATAAGGACATCCATTTCCTGAAAATGGGGACAAATTACAGCATTTGTTCAACCCCAGAACTTGTGCTTGCTTTTCCAGACCTGAAAAAGGAAAACAACCCAGTCTGCAGATCTGGGGGACACTGAATGGCAGAACAGAAGTCTGGCCTTTCAGAAATTAAAGCTCTTCCCTGGAAGTGTCCTAGGCCAGGGGCGTGAAGCAACCTGCTCCAGTGGAAGGGACCTGGGGGTGTCCCTTAGGGTCACCTTCCAATCCAAACTATTCTGTGATTTTAGGATTCTAAAGAATGGCCTTTACTCGCTACATCATCCAGAAAAGCAACAGGGTTTTTTTGACAGAGGCCCAAAAGGTACAACCTCCACACAACTACCTCAAGAAAACCCCTTTGAGATATCCCTCTGCAGCATTTAAACCCCATTCAGTTTGCTCCAGCCTTTTTCTAGGACTCCAGCACTTGCCTCAGCCCTGCCTGCACAACAAACACTTCCCTCAGCACCAAATACTTTCTCAGGAGAACCAGATTTCAGTATAGATTCTTGATGCCAAAACTATTAATAATCATAGCAAATATCTATGATTCAAATGGACCTGCAATAAATACAGATAAAGAACTGTTGCCGTAATCTGAAAATGCTGGGGTTTGTGAGATAGTTGAGAAATGTTAGAAAAATCACTTTTGTGTGTTTTTAAGTGAACACAGAACTGTGTTTTTATGAAATGCTGCTTTGGGAGGCCAGAAGTCACAGCGTGCACAGGGAGACAAGTGCAAGGACTATTAACCCATAGCTCTTGTACCACTCCAGGCTCAGGTGGGCTGGGATGACCAGGAACTATCTGAGTAGCAAGTACAGCCTTCCACAGCTGGTTTCATGCTGGAAGTACTTAAAGAAGAGGAAAACAACCCCAAATTCATTTTACAATCATTACACATCACCAGGTGCTCTCACTGCCTTCCTTTCACACATCCTTGAATTCTTTAATATCGGTGACACGGATCTATTGTGTTCCGGGGGGACTTGCACAATGCTTATGAAAAATGAGCAACTCACTAGAAATCAGCAGAGGATGAGTCAGGTAGCACCTGCAGATGTGGAAACATAAACACCACGAGCACACAGCTCACATCAGACCCCCTCAAACGGCCCTGATGCTGCCCTGTGTAATCGTCTGCTTTTCCCTTCATTTCTCTGTGGTTTCCCACTCCCAGTGGGTCAGGGGTGCTGGGTTTGCGCCCACAGGATCCTACTGCCCAACACAGAGTGGATGGGTCACATCAGACTGTCCTGGCACACACCTGAGACCCTGGGAGGAGTAACTGCTCTGCCAAAGGCATCGCTAAGGCTGCACAACAGATAATTCAGTAACACCCTCTTTGCATTCCACAGATCCCATTTTTAACACTCAGAGGTTTGATCTGTTTGTAAAGGCAAATGCAAGCTGCACAGAACTGTGAGTGGTCTTTACAGTGTAATACAAGAAATTACCTGATAAACCAGAATATTTCATACTTCTGAAAAATAGGGTTCCTTATGAGGAAGTAAATTAAAAAATGTCATTTTTACTACTTGAAATTTTCACTATGGCACGAAGAAAATGAGGTGGTGAAGTTTCCTGCTTCTCTTACTCAATACTTTCATCTACACCACAATTTCTGCAAAAGCTGAGCAGCTCTGGCCAGACTAACACTCCTTTTCCATGAGCACCATCTCACTCCACCTGCCATGGACTAGGCATGGGCATGTAAAGCCAAAAGCAGTGAAATAAAGAGTTTTACCAAGTCCAGAATGTTCTCCCATCACTTACAGCAGGTAACACTTGACTACAGATAAAACACCTGCCTGCCAGTGGCAGGACCTGAGAGTTGCTGGACACAAAACGATTCCCTGTTATAAGGAGTCCTTCAATTAATCTGATGTCCTGGGATTGGAATTGCCAATTATTCCTGCAGCAGTGCAGAGATGAGCAGGCACTCACTGAAGGGATGATGGGCAACTGACACACAAACTACTCAAATACAGCTGTTTTAATAATTCCAACTTATGAGCGTTCCAGAAACAATTGTCTGTTCCAGTTTTGGAGATTACTATATAGAAACAAAGCTACTGAGTCCACACAGACCATTCCCACAGTCCTGCTTCTTTTTTTTTTTTTTTTAATTATTCTGATGACTAAGAATCACAACCAGACATTTGGATGAAGCGCACTCAAGACTAAGGAATTCAAGGACAGGATGACTTTTATTTACAATAAAGTGTAACACACAGTAACTGCTGAGTGTCCAAAGAAACGTTCATTGAGTAGCTGTAAGAAACAGCCATCAAAAGGTACTGACACGGTGATATCCCTGCTGAATCATCACTCAGAGCTACAAATAACTGGGCATGAGCACTGGGGCTGGGAGATGGGGTAGTAAATTCACACTGCATCACTCACCTACCCAGGCACACTCATCCAGCCCACGTCAACACCACTAAATTCAAATACTACACTAATGAAAAGTGCAGCTTCACCATTCCTCTTTTTCCCACTAGAGACATCCTTGGGGAAATATCCTTGCATGCACTGAAACTGGTATGATTTCAATTCCACCCACATCTGGGCCGACTTGGGAACTAAATCCAGCACAGCCCGTCTTGGGTCAGCCAGTGACCCCAAACAAAAATAGCTCTGGCAGAAAGCTGGATTTATGGAATAGGGTGGAGCCCATCCAAGTGTAAACTGAACAAACCCTCCACGGGCACTCAGGGATGGAGGAGCAGCAAGTCCTTCCCTGTGCTCAGCACAAAGGGGACTCTGCCACCTCAACAGTGACACAACCAACCCTTGAGCAGGTCCCCAGCTGGGTCTCACACAGGTCTCACGTGTCAGCACCAAGAGGCAATTCCCTCTCCAGAGCAGTAAATGTGAGCAGCAGGTGTTGCCTGAGTGTTGTAAAACACCAGCAGCAGGGTCAGAGTGACAGCCCAGGGCCACCACACAGCGCCAAACACCAGCAGAGCTCAGCAGCTTTCCCGAAAGGCCACACTCTTGGGAAATTCACATCAGCTTTCCCAAATGTCCCAGTGCACACAGACCTAAGGCAGGGGATGGCAGCACCAAGGTTAGAAAAATTAACAGTATCAATTAACTTTTGACAAAAGCTTCTTCTGCCCACAGCACAGACACCAGCTGACCTTGAAGCTCAGGCAGAGCTCTCGGCCGGGTGAGAAGAACTCAAGTCTGAACTGCTGTCAGAGGATAAACCCGGGTTTGGGTAGGTTTGAGTGCCACGGACCAAGGCACTGCAGTTAAATGGGGCCTCCACGGTGCATCAGACACAGCAGGGATGTCCTGGCAACACCCTCAGGCACCATCAGCAACAGCGCAGAGAAAAAAAATAAACGAAGTTGCACATTTATTGTAAGGATCCAAGACTGCTGGCTTGTTCTTCTCATCCCTTCATACAAAATTAGCAAAGTCTGTCTCTGCAAGGCACCTCTCAATGGATTCCTAAAGGCAACCAACATGCCACATTGATTTTTAAGCTATCAATCAATTTCCAATATTTCATTTAGATTTCTAGTACACATTATCCAAAGAATAAAACCCCAAGAATAAACCATGACACACAAATTTCCTGCTAATTACAAACATACTGCATGCAAGCCCCTTCTAATACAATTACAGTGTCATAGAGTGTACAAATGAGAAACAAATTTAAACTTTTAGAGGCACTGTAAAATTAATTTAAATCTGAAATCATGTTCAAAGCTCAACCATTCTCATTACAATTGTCTTATATTCAAACACAAATGCCCTCTCTGCCCAAAAAGAAATCCAAAATATAAAAGGAAAGAAGCATAAAGCGTGCTGGCTGTTATTACACCCCACAGGATCTGAGCCCTGACCCTGCAGCATCTCAGGGCACAGGTACACCCTGTAGCTCTGTAGCACAGAAACTCCTGAGCACTCAGTGGCTGAAGCAGCCAGATCTCAAAATCTGCAGATTTCATCCAGAGGAGGCAACACAATTGTCTGAAAAAGCTTAGTATTCTCCTTCCTCAATAGTCTGAAGCCTGCCGAGGAAGATTAGCCCACCTCCCATCTAATTGCCAGAGCCACTCTCAGGTGCATCCAACAGCACCAAGGGCCTGACTAGTGACTGATTCCAACACCCACTAGAACACAAGTGAACAGGCAGGAAAACCTGAGCAGAACAGTGGTGAGACACAGCCAACAAATCACATTTTTATCCCAAAGGCTTCCCTTTGGCAATTATCAAATCCTTGCACAAGCAGGGGCATAAGAGTTTATCAGGAGGAGCTCCCATGAATGTTTTATAACGGAAAGTGAAAAGCAGCTGCAGACTTAGGGTCCCCCGGCTGTCCTCTATCAGTGCTGCCCAGGATTTAGTTGTGCTTGACAGGGAACAGGCAGGAAAATGTGGATCTTCCCAGCACCCACAACGTCTACAAGGGAAATAAAACCATAAAAATCATGAAATGTTAACACAGCAAATCCACAGCAGCGAGCGGCTGGAGTGTCCCCCACGGGATGAAGCAACCTTGGACTTGGTGACTTTTATTGCTCTTTTTTATTTTTTTCTCCAAAGCAACTTTGCAGAATGTCAGCATAGGCGAGAACCTGGCAGAGGGGAGTGGGACAGGGTGCCCAGAGCAGCTGTGGCTGCCCCTGGATCCCTGGGAAGTGCCCAAGGCCAGGCTGGACAGGGCTTGGAGCACCCTGGGACAGTGGAAGGTGTTCCTGCCCATGGCAGGGGTGGCACTGGATGGGCTTTAAGGTCCCTTCCCAAACCACCCTGTGTTTCTGTGTTACAGGGGAAGATCAACAACATATTGTTCCTAAGGAAAGTCCTTAAGGTCCCTTCGCGCCTAAACCATTCCATGATCCCATGAGGGAGGTGGGCACTGAGGCAGGTGACTCCGGAGGGAGATTTTCCAGAGGGGGCACTGAGAGTCTCCGCAGCCCCCAGGGCTTGGTGCACCCTGAGCACCCGCATCTTTACCTGGCTCTTCCACTCCATAGAAAAACCCACACTTTTGTGCTGGTTTGCTCAGTCCCGGAGGGGCAGCGGGCGGAGGAGGCTCAGGGAGGGTTTCGGTTCCCTCGCCCCTCTCAGACTCCATCCCAACCGGGCCGTGTGTGAAGGGAAGACCCGCCGAGCC
>VWZU01016809.1:69211-97478 GCA_013397095.1 Sterrhoptilus dennistouni | reverse complement strand
GGGGAATGTGTGCCCTGGAGCAGGGGCTGTGCTGCCTGGGGATCCGGGATGGGGAATGTGTGCCCTGGAGCAGGGGCTGTGCTGCCTGGGGATCCGGGATGGGGAATGTGTGCCCTGGAGCAGGGGCTGTGCTGCCTGGGGATCCGGGATGGGGAATGTGTGCCCTGGAGCAGGGGCTGTGCTGCCTGGGGTGTGTCCTGCACCCAGAGCAGCCCCCCTCACACCCCAAATATAGGGCGCTTTCTACCCCCTGCAGGACAGGAGGGAGAAAGCGGATCCTGCGCCCAAGGGAGACCCCTCCCTCCATGACCACACTGGGCAGGGTCAGTCCTGCTCCCCCCCCCCGTGGGTGCCCCCCCAGACCCTGCTCACGTTGGCGTTTACTGAAACCCCAGAACGCTCCCAAATTAATCCAGAATAAACCACACAAGAAGTCCCTCTGCAACACCCAGGCACCCTAGAACCAGAACAAGCCTTGGGCTACTTCGATTGCCCTGCACACGGGGAGACCCCCAGGGTGGGGGCCCTGCAGGGTGCTCTGGGGAGGGTGTGATTGAGAGTGGAACAATTCCTTCCCGGGGTGTATCCTGGACCCAGGAGAGTCCTCTCTCCAACACAGCCTGCAAAGGGGTCACATCCTGCACTTGAGGAGAGACCCCCTCACCACAGCACAGGGTGCTAAGGGCCCATATCCTGCACCTGAAAAGACCCCCAGGATAAGAGGCTGCAGAGTGCTGTTCCTCCCGGAGGAATCTTCCTTCCTTGGGTGTATCCTGCACCCAGGGGAGCCCCCCCACACCTCCCTCACAAGGTGCTGAGTGGTCACACTCTTCATCTGGAGAGACTCCCCCTTCCCACTTCAGGGGCAGGCCCTGCACTGGGATGTGCTACTGGGCCACATCCTGCACCCCATGGAATCTCCATAGCAGAGCAGGGCTGGATCCTGCACTCAGGGGGACAGCTCCTGCATCCCAGGACTGCCCACCCCTCTCCACAGTGTCCTGCAGGGACATCCAGCCCCACCCCATATCCTGCGGGAGAAGATGCTGCACCCCAGGGACCCCCCCACAAACACCCTGCAGGGTGGGGGCTGCACCCGAGGGATCCCTCCCTCAAAACCTCATCCTCCTGAGGATGGGGCCACAGCCAGAAGACAGTGACCCCCTTTTGCTGTACCCCGATGCCACAAACACCAGAGAACAGGGTTCTGCACTGAGACCCCCACCAGGACAGGGGGGAGAAGGCAGATCCTGCAGCCACGGGAACTGCACCCCAGGGCCCCACCCAGCAGGGTCAGGTCCTGCCCCCAGCATTCCTGAGTGCCCCCCAACCCCTGCTCACTCTGGTGCTCGGTGAAGCCCTGTAATCCCCTCAAATTAATGCAGAATAAACTACACAAAAAGTCCCCCCAGATCCAGCATGGCAGGCTATCATGAATTACATTCATGATACTAATTAAGGCAATGAGGCTGGCGGGGACCTGGGAGCAAACACAGCCTCACATAGAAGAATTTTGGGCAAGAATGGCTGGTTTGAGTGTCGGAGACAGGGTGCAGGTGTGAGGTGGTGTGGCCATTCCTGTCCTTGTCTCCATCCCCACCCGGGCAGCTGCCCCTCCCCTCCCAGCTGAAGGCAATGATCCCCCCTGGTTATAGGCAGCAGATGCCCGCTCCCTCTCTGCTTCTGGGGGAGGGTATGACTGGAGGACCTCTCAGAGGTGAGCTGGGAAGAAAGGAAAAAAGGTCTCTTAAAATGCGTTATTTGTGCTTTGCTTTTCTGATGTGTTTACCTTTGTAGAGGGGGTGGTTTCTGGCCTTGTTTATGCAGCATGCTGAAGGGCTTTGGTGTTGTTGTAAGTGTCCAGTTTGCCTTAAGCTAGTTAGCACCCATGCAAGGACAGCAGCGCGTTCAGCCCCTGCTTGGCTCTCTCTCAGCAGAGGTTTTGTAGCCACAGGCAGTGTGTGTGACTCCAGCACTGAGTGTGGGTAGCAGCAATGGAACCAGGACCTCCTGCCATACACAGCCCCTTAGATCCTCTTGCCCTCCCTGAGCCCCCGAAGGCAGCAGAGGGATGTGCCTGGCAGAGCCTCCGCTGCCTCCGTCTCCACAGGCAGAAGAAGAAAGTGGCTTATTCTGCCCACATCTGCAAGCTCCTAAACCGGGTGAGTCCTGAGTGGGCTGGGGAACAGCCTCCTGCTTCCTGAGTTCTATCTGCTCACCTGTGTATCCCAGGCTGGGCGCTGGGTGGTGGCTGAGCAGGGCTGCGTAGGGCAGTGGTGTCACCATCCTTGGAGGGGTTTAAAAGATGTGTGGATGTGGTGGGTTAATGATGGCTTAGTAGTGCTGGGGGCATGTTTAGACTTGCTCTTCGTGAGTTTTTCCAACCTGAGTGATTCCATGATCCCAAACTGAAGCTGGGGCTGGGCAGTGCTAGCTGTGCTGCCCTATGATGGCTGTGCTGATGCTGTTGGTTGCTCTCTCCACAGAGGTGTTCCAGTGGGGATTCCTGCCTGGTTCCATCTCTGCTGGCCTGGCTGGGCAGTCCCCATCTCCTCAGGGACGTGGCCCTGGAGGCCTCCCGGCTGTCCCGCTATGGTAGGAGGAGCCACCTTGGCCACCGTGAAGTGCTGCTGGCCACGAAGCTGGTGCTGCTGCGTGAGCTCTACAAGCCTCCTCCAGGATCTTGAGCTGAGGAATGATGGGACAATCTTTGTAGCATTTTAATGTGGTTTTGGTAAATAAAGTAATTTTTTTGCATTGTTTAATGGAACTTCCTCCCTGGGCTGGCACTGAGAGCAGCGGGTGCAGGGCTGGGTACCTGTGTGCCCCAGGAAGGGGGTGCAGGATGAGGGTGGTCACACACACCTGCCACAAGAAGCACTCACAGGGCGGCCTCCTGGCTCTGCCAGCCCAGGCTGCCCTGGGGGAGGGGGCTGCTGGGCAGCTGGGTGCATCTTTGCACCCTCTTTAGCCAAGAAAAGCAGAAGGAGGAAAGGTGGATGTTATTCCAAGCCCTGGGGGAAATGCCACCCTTGGAGCAGCATTCCTGGTGATGCTGTGCCAGGTGTTGGCACTGAATGACCTTTTTTGTTTCCAGGCTCTCCATGGAGCCCCTGCACCTGCCAGTCCCAGGGATGGCTCCAGGTGCTCTGGCTTCCTGCCCTCAGCTCCATGGGGATGGGCAGGGTATATGGCAATGCCCAGCCTTCCCAGAGAGGGTTCTCAGTCCCAGTTAAGTGCCAACAGCTCCTGGCAGCACTGGGACACCCTCCCCGGGGCAGCTTCTCCTGCTGCAGCCTTGCCCTCCCAGGAGCATGGGCAGGGGGCTAGAAAAGGGATGGATCCTTCCCCAGGGATTGGGCCTTGTAATGCTGGTATGAGCTGAAGGCTGTGAGGGTCCCATCTGAGGGACCTTCTGAGGTGACAGCTCTGCCCTCCCTGGAGGCTCCCTCACCCAGTGGGCCCCCCTGGGCTTTGGGGGGATTTGCTGGGCTATGTGGTGGCAGATCTGATACAGTGACACTCCAGTGCCGCCCACACAGGTGCCGTGGGTGTCACTGGTGGGATGAAGCTCCTGGCTGCAGCTGTTGGTAGCTCTGGCTGTGTCCCCAGGCTGTTCCTGTTTGTTCTCTCCGCAGTCCTGGGTGTACCCAAGGTCTGTGCAGTGCTTGGACTGTCACCTGCCAGTGCCCTTTGGCTGTTACCTTGTTACATATCAGGATAACAGCTGCCCTCAAGGAGCAAGTCCTGCCCAAGGCCTGAGGGTTGAGTTTTGATGTCCCTGCTGCCTGCACTGCCCCATTGTCACACCCCCTGCTTGAGGGTATGAGCTTCAGCTCAGTGCAGTCCCTCTTCTGGTAGCCCTGACTCTTTAGGTTGATTAGGATTGGCTCAAATCTATGGGTTTGGATCCAAATCCTATGGGAAAGTCCTAGCCTTTGTAGAAATAAGAGCTGCAGCTGAACCTGAGGACACACCCAGGCTCCTGCACAGGAACAGATGATGTTTTCACCTCCAGCATTTCTGGCTGGGGTCTGTTCAACCTGCCCCAAAAGCTCGGGGAGGGTTCTGTGCCTCTGATATATCTGCTTGGGAGCTTCATCATCCTGTCAGTGTTTTCTCTTGTGTTACAGCAAGAAAAACCAAGAAAAGCATTCATTCAGTGCTTCTTGTCTCTGCTGACAGCCTGAAGCCATTGATATCTTCCTTCTCTTTATTTCTGTGTTTGGAGCCCCAGCTGCTGCTGGGAGGGTGACATGTGGAGCTGCTCTTGTGCAGTGTGGCTGTCTGACTTCTTAATCCCTGCAGAAATGGTGTGGGATCACAGCCTGGAGCCATCACTAGCTCTCAGGGGAAGCAGCTGGAGCAGAGGAGGTGCTGGGAGAGATCACCAGGGAAGTTCCTGGCCAGGGCAGAAGATTTGGTGCTATCAATGGGCCTTTTCCTACCTGAAAACTTTAGAAAACTCTAGAGCTCAACTGCGCTCTAGAGAGGCAAAGTATCAGTTGGCACAGGGTGCCCAGAGCAGATCTGGCTTCCCCTGGATCCCTGGAAGTGTCCAAGGCCAGGTTGGACAGGGCTTGGAGCACCCTGGATTAGTGGAAGAAGTCCCTGCTGTGGCAGGGGGTGGGACTGGGTGGGTTTTAAAGGCCCTTCCAATGCAAACCCTGCTGAGGTTTTCTGGTGTCTCAGGTGTATCTCTTTGATCTTACTTTGCCTCACCACTGACTCAGTGGATCCTCAGCTCTCCAGAATCTATTCTTCAGTATCTTTATTTGGTCTTTTTTTTCCTGTTTCTCTCGTCCTTCCTTCCCCACACAACCCCTGCCGCTCCCCTTTATTTTGTCCTGATTGTCCTACTGATTTTGGAATTGAGAGTTCTTGTGTAAGAAATACCGTGTTCCCAGGGCAGTGAGGGAGTCTCTATCCTTGGGAGGATTTGAAAGCCCTGTGAATGTGGCACCTGGGGACATGGGCCAGTGGTGGCCTTGGCAGTGCCACAGGGAATAGTTGGGTCTTATGATCTCAGAGAGCTTTTGCAATCTAAATGTTACTAAATAGGGATCTGAAGCACAAGAAGAATCAAGTGATCTCTAGAAAGATTTTTCTAGAGTCCAGTTTGGGGGAAGAGGGAAATCTGTTGCCACAAGATCGGTGAAGCACGAATTTCTTGTGAATGGGCAGCTCCTGGCACACCAACGGATGGGCAGGGGCCCCTGTGCCAGACCCCCATAAAAGTCTGTATTTATTGTCTCTTTAGTACTTGCACTTTCTGTTCACAAATTCAACCTCTTCCTCCAACATATGGGAAACACCTGGGTTAAAGTCCTGGATTAAAAACCTGAAAATGATGATTTTTTTTTTCCAGAGGGGAAGTGCCTGGTGATGCTGCACACACCATGTGGATACCCTTCCAAAAACCGCTTTCATCTGTCACCCCAAAAGGCAGCTTTGGCAGAAGCAGGAGGATGAGCCCACAAGCAGCTGGGTGTGAAAGGGTTTTTCGGGATGATTTTTTTTTTGTTGTTCATTTCTTCTAGTATCTTTTTTAGCTCTCTTGGTAATAGAAGACAGAAGCCCAGACAGGCTGAGGAAGTGGAAGGGTTGGTGCTTTTATCAGTCTGTGGATCCAGAATAAACCAGACTTTGCATCTCCTTTGGGAGCCCTGGAGGAGGACCAAGGCTCTCATAGTTTGCTGTCCTCAAGGGTGGACTTGTGCCATTCCTGTTGCCTGTGCTCAGGGTGGTGTTCCCCCCTGGAGGAATCTTCCTTCCTGGCCTTTCCAAAACCCAGATCTGAACTCAAACCAAGTTGCTCGTCTACAGGACACAGATGTGGGATTTACAGCTCTGGCTGGAGGCTTGGTAGTACACAATCCTAAAAGCTTTTGGGAAACAAAGAGTGGAGCTGCTTTGTGCAAAATGGAGGAAAAACCCATTAGAAGCTGCTGCTTCACATGTCCCAAGTGTGAGGAGGGATAAGGAGGTCTCCTCTCACTGGGGTGCTGCCAGTGATGGACTGAAAATGGGCTATGGACGATGTCCCTTTGCTCGGGCAGGACACCTGCCAGGTGTCCAAATCCTCGAGGGTTTGCTGTTAGGTATTGGATTGAGCTTTACCTGATCCCAAAAACAGTGGGGTGGGGTTGGGGCTGGGCTTGCTCTGGGACCCAGAGCAGGTCAGTGTGGGGGGTATGTGCTGGCCATGTGTCAGCTCCAGGTAGGGCACAGAGCTGTGGCACGGCCAAAAGGTCACTGAGGACAGCAAAAGGGACATGGCTGATGTCCAGGCAATGGAAATGGAAGCCTGGCTCAGCCAGGGCACCCTGCCCCCATTGCTGTGTGCCCAAAGGAGGAGCTGTGGGGGCTCCAGCATCCCCCCCCACCTCTGATCACTGAAATCCCCCCAGACCAGGTTCAGGTGCTGGTTGGGGTGAGCATGGCCCTGCAGCAGCACAGGGCTGGGCACACGATGGCAGCTCTGTGCCAGGGTGTGCCCAGGTTCAGGTGGCACATCAGCCACTAGGGGCACCCAGCTGGGTCTGGACACCTCCAAATCACAGCTCTGGATCATGAGGCTTGCACAGACATCTCTGGGGTGCAGCTTCTGCCTGGGATAGAAGGATGGAAATGAGGACAAAAAAGATAAGCACAGAGATTTCTCTGAAAAATGCTCTGAGGGCTGGAACTCCTCTGCTCTGGAGACAGGCTGAGAGAGCTGAGGGGGTTCAGCCTGCCCAGAGCAGCTGTGGCTGCCCCAGCCCAAGGCCAGGTTGGACAGGGCTTGGAGCACCCTGGGATAATGGAAGGTGTCCCTGCCCATGGCAGGGGGTGGCCCTGGATGGGTTTAAGGCCCCTTCCCTCCCCAGCCATGCTGGGATTTTATCAAGTTGTTCTCTGATGCTTTAACTGCTCATCTGCTTGGTCTCTCTTTACGAATATGAATTTTGCTTTTTGTCATTTATATTGATTCTTCATTTCTTCTTTCTTAGCTTCCTCTGGTATTTTTTCTATTTCATGAGGCAGGGCCTCTTCCTCCTTTCCACAATTCCCCTGCTGGTAAATGGCTCTGTGGGCTGCCTCAGCAGTAACCGTTTGTGAGGGGATAACTGTGCCTTTCCTTCTTCTCTATTTTTTCGAAAAGGGAAGTAATAAAGAAAATTAGACAACATATCAAAATTTCCAGCCCAACGCACACACATTGCTGATCTGGTCTCGAGCCAAGGAGGAGGATGTCAAACTGTAAACAAACTGAATATTCACTTCCCAGGCTTTTGTAATTAAAGTGGATACAGTATTTTCTTTTATGGAGTTTTCCAGGAAATTTTATGAAGACTGAAATGAGACTTTCCAAGACTCCAATGTTCCTGTTGCACAAATACATGAACATTTATAGTGGGAGAACATTAACATCCCCTCTAAGGTCAGTGTGTGCAGAGAAAGATACCCTGTGAAAGAACCCAGATGAAGCAGAGTCCTCAAGGCCTTTGCTTCTCATAAGGGGAAATCTTTCCTAAAGCTGTTCCTGAGAATCCTCTTGAGGATGTTTGTCTTCCTGGGAGCAGAGGGTGGAGGAGCCTGAGGCAGCATGAATGGTTGTGGGGCTGCCGTGTCCCTCAGCAACATCCAACAGCTTTGTTTCCTCTCAAGGAAGGAATTACCCCATGGCAAAGCTTCAGTACGAGCCACTTCTATTTACATCCAGGTCTGTGATTCCCCAGGCTGACAAGGGCTGGGAATCCAGCCAAACCCACCAGATTCAGTTGAACAGAAGGGAAACATCTTGAGATGTTCACCAGGTCTGACTGCAGCTGATTCTGCAGCTTCCTGGATAAAAATCCATCCCTGCTCTCCTAGAGATGTGGTGCTGAGCCATGGCCAGCCCCAAACAGCAGAAAAGAGGTTGTTCAGAAGAAAAGAGCTCCAGGCAGACCTTAGAAACCCCTTCCAGTGCCTAAGGGGGCTCCAAGAAAATTAGAGAGGGAATTTGGACTAGGGATGGAGTGCTAGGACAGAAGCTTCCCACTACCAGAGGGCAGGGTCGGATGGGATATTGGGATAAATAGTTTCCTGTGAGGGTGGGCAGGCCCTGGCACAGAGTGCCCAGAGCAGCTGTGGCTGCCCCTGGATCCCTGGCAGTGTCCATGGCCAGGCTGGGGGGGGGCTTGGGGCCACCTGTGATAGTGGGAGGTGTTCCTGCCCATGGCAGGGGAGTGGGACTGGATCATCTTTCAGGTCCCTTTTGACCCACATAATCCTGGGATTCTGTGACAAGGGATGGAAGCCCAGGCTGACCACTGAAATCTCAGGCTCCTGTACTCTGGCTTCACAGCGGAGTGTTGAGGATTTGTTACCCTGTTAGCCCAATGTATAACATTCATTAAAATTCCTTAATGGAACAAAAAGGAAGTTTTTATAATGTGAAGATCTTTGACAACACTCACCCAGCTCTGTGGTCCCTCCTCACTGTCCCCAGCATGGTTCTTCATCCTTCCCCACCTGCCATGGGCCTGAGGCAGCCCAGCAGTGCTGCTCCTGCCTCCAGGCAGCTGGAAAGTCACAGGGATGGGAGCAAACCCCTTCTCCAAACATCCAGGCCTGGAGAGGAGGATCTGGTTCCAGGCCGAGGGCAGTTTGCACCTGCCTGGAGCCACAACACTGTTGGGAACAGCAACAGAGAAGCAGAGCAAGCAGAGTTGGAGGGGTGCCTGGAGCAATTGCTGCTCACCCCGATCCAGTGCAGGGTAAGTGCAGCTTAAACCCCTCACAATTGATGTTTGTTTAATTTGTGCTCTTTCCTCCTAAAACTCTCACTGATGGAACCCCAGCACAGCCGCTCTGTCCTGGCCCAGTGCTGTGTTTACACTCAGCCAGTCTCCAATGTCTGACTAAAGCTCTCACTGCAGCCTCACTCTGTGGTTCCTCATCCTCTCCAGGCAGACACAGAGCAGTTTATTCCCTTCTTTTCCATGGCAGTCTTTTATTTATTGGAGGAGGGTTATGCCAGAAGGGCAGGAAGTGCAGCTGCAAAGGGGAGGCTGGAGGTCAGCTCATCCCCAGCTGTCCCAGGCTCTGCTCCTCTGCACCAAACAACCCAATTCTTTCACTCTTCCCTCAGAGATCACATTTTCTAGGTTTCTCTAATCCTCACTGATAGCAAAACAAGTGAAGTTTTTCAGGATATGTTGAAAGAAGGAAGGAGCAAGTTCCCATCCCAGTTCTTGGAGGTAGGATCTGCATTGGGATCTACTAAGGAATTCACCTGGCATTGTGTGAGGGTTGCAAAAGCACAGGATGGGAAGCAAAGGCAGCAAAGCAGTTCTGGAAGGACCAACCGCCTTTGTCTAAGCTTCAGAAACCAAGAATATTGCATCATATCCAGCTCCATCAGAATTCCTCATCCCTACCAGTGTGACCTAAAGGATTCTGAGCTTGGTGGTTTTCATGAAATAGGTGATTTATTAGGTCTTCCTTGTCCATCAGCTCTCTTACTTCTGTAGCTGTCTCAAGCAATGACACAGAACGCCTTTACCTGCAGCAGCCCCCACATTCCCCTGGGCCAAGGGAGGAGGTGCCAGACCACACCATGGCCCCTGGATATGATGCTGCTTATCCTGACCATTAAAAAAAAAATCAGCTCCTAATTTATCTATCAGTAAAAAAGCTTTGAAGAATAATTACAGTCTCCCTGTATTGCTTTTTTTTCCCCCTGAAAGTTATTCTATTCTAATTCTAATTTAAATTTAAATTTTACTCTTCTTTATTTCTCTTCTATTTTATTTTATTCTGTTCTGTTCTGTTCTGTTCCATCCCATCCCACGTTAGGCCAGTTGCAATGATGTGCCATTCCAAGTGGGAATGCTAATTTAAGGGGCAGGTTTCCAGCTATCTAAAATGCAGTGAAATGCTTGGGAAAATCCCTTACAGACACCTGGGCTCCCAATGCCAAAAGAATGTCAAAAAATCTACATAGGCATTTTCTTTATCCCAAAATCTTCAAACTCCTTGGCTCTAACACGAAGTGGCACCCTGAGCTCAGCTGTGTGGTATCAGCAGAACGCAGAGTGACAACCATGTGTTCATCATCCAACACCGTGTTATCTGAGCAAAAGGACTCCTGAGGGCATGAACTTTCTCTATCAGTCATTAAAAAATGTGTTGCAAATGTTAAAAAACTTCTTCCCAGCCACCTGAGTGCAGCATCCAGGGCCTGAGGCTCTCCTGGCTATTTGAGAACTGTCCCAGACAGGAGCCGAACATGGCCAAGTGCACTGGAACCTTCAGTTCCTCTGTGCTCCAGTTCCTGGGAAAACTGTCAATGGCTGTGCAGAAGAGCCAAAATAACCCAAGATCAAGGGTGGGGAGGCCCTGACACAGGGTGGCCAGAGCAGCTGTGGCTGCCCCATCCCTGAAGTGTCCAAGGCCAAGTTGGATGGGCCTTTGACTGATCTGGTCTAGTGGATGGTGTCCCTGCCCATGGCAGGGGGTGGAACTGCTGATCCTTAAGGTCTCTTCCACCTCAGATCATTTTGGGATTCTGTGGGCATAGCTCAGCAGAGATTCTAAAGAAATAGAATAGCCAAGCAAAGGTCCTGGATGACCTCTTGGGTGGTTTCCAATCAGATTGGCTGGAAAGGGTTTTGCCTGGACCCTAAAATCCAGGACTTGTCTGACTTCACTTCTGGCTACCAGAATTCATGAACAGCAAATATTTCTGCCTGAGCTCAAATATTCTGGGCCCAGGCAGAAAAGAGTTTTGTAGATTTAAAGTGAAGTGATCGAGGGCAGTTGTTTGAGAGGGAGCTGGGCTCAGCCTCCCCAGGTCTCTGTGTGCATGAGACAGCCAGAGCTTGCTGAAGTAAAGTAAAGCAAGAACAGTGTGGCACAGAAAAGACACAAGGACGGTGAGTCTGACCTAGAAGAACCCAAGGGCCAGACGAAAATAAAAGAGACGTTGAACTGCACGAAGTTCCTGCCAGCTCATTTCCTCGGGTCCCTCTGGATGGCAGCACAACCCTCTGCTCCATCTGTGGCTCACCCAGCTTTGTGTCAGCGGTAAGTGCTGTGTCCCATCTCCAGATCATTAATGAAGAGATAATACCAGCAGGAAGCACAGGGAGAAGAGCAGCAGGTAAATGTTTAAGGTGGAAGGAGTCAAGAAGCAGGTGCTGACTTGCTGGGCTCCAAACAAAGCCAGACCCATTCAATTTTTTGGTGTATGACTCCTACCATGGCTCAGCCAGCAGCTCCTGCAGCCTCCCTGTGCCTCCCACGGGTGTTTGGGGTTACAGGGTTGGGATCTACTGAGCTGTGATGGCAGCACAGACAGGATGGGCAGCTGACACTGCAGTGCCCTGCCACCGGTGACTTCTTCCTGGTGTCCCCATCCCTGCTCACTGCCCTTATCCTAAGGCTTGCTCTGGAAGTCATTAACTCCCAACACAAACACACAGGAAGTTTCTCCTCAGGTTATTTCCTCCTCCTGTCCCCTTTCTCCTGGTGCCACCAGGCAGCAACGACTGGAAAAGGTTCAGGGCCCCTCCTCCCCCTCCTTGCCCCCACTGCTCCACAGCTCTGATTTCCCCTCCCTACATTCTTCCATGCTCAGGGAAACCAGGAGAGCATCCTGCATGGTTGGTGGCCTTCATCCTCATCAGAAAAGTCAGGAGAAGCTTGTCCAGCCTCTTCCTTGGCACCAGCTTGCTCTGACATCCCTGGTGCCTGCAGGGATAGAAATCGTGGATAGTGGGACCTTCTGAGGGGATGAGGTGCTGAATGTGTCCTGGCCTGACTGCAGTCCTTGGCGTGGCCACCCCACCCTGACACCAGCACTGGGGCGAGGCTGGGTTCATGCTGTCCCACCCGGCTAAGGATGGCACAAGATAGAGTTGTTCCATCAGGGAATGGAGCTGGGATCCTGCCCTGGGATCTCCTCCAGCCCAGCCCCAGTGAGGGGGCTGCAGCCCAGGGCAGAATGGGGCAGTGGGGATGGAGATGCTTGGAGCTGTGTTGAATCCATGCTGGGAGGCAGCCAGAGGCTGTACACGAGACCAGGGCCACTGCTGTTACTTTGGGAGCTGGATGTGAATGAAGAGAAAGTGTTTGAGAGGGTCACACAAATGTTTATGTAGCTCAGAAAAGAAGATAGGATAGGACAGGACAGGACAGTTTGAAGGGATCTACAGTGACCATCTACTCCAACTGCCTGACCACTTCAGGGATGACCAGAAGTTACAGTACATTGTTAAGGCACTGTCCAAATGCCTCAACACTGACAGGTTTGGGGCATTGACCACCTCTCCAGGAAGTCCATCCCAGTGTCTGACCACCCTCTTGGTAAAGATGCTTCCCAGTGTCCAGTCCAACCCTCTCTCTGGGCAGCTTTGAGCCATTCCCAGCCATCCTGTCCCTGGATCCCAAGGAGGAGAGCTCAGCGCCTCTCTCCACGCCCTCTCCTTGGGAAGCTGCACAGAGCCACGAGGTCACCCCTCAGCCCCCTTCTCTCCATGTCTTCCAGCCCATCACCAGCTTGGTTCTCCTCCTTTGGACACCTTCCAGGGTTTTCTCATCCTTCTCAAATGTTGGGACCCAGAACTGCACACAATTCCTATGTATAGGATAAGAATTACCGTATAAATTTGACTTAGGATGGGAAAATCAGGAGCTAGAAACGGGATGAGGGACCACAGCCAGCCTTAGGGAGCTCACGTCAGTAGGCTGGGAAACCTGAAGCAGAGCTGGGATCTCACACCTGTGGTGCCACCCTTGGCTCAGGAAACACTGGAACCCTGGCAGTTCCCGTGGGGGAGCAGAAGTTTGACATGGGAGGGTTCTTCCATCTGGCAGGGAAAGGGAAGAACACACGCCAGAGCTGTTGGCCAACAGAGACATGTGGAACTGGGAAACAGCACATTCTTCACAGGGGAGGTAATTAATTGTTGGAGCCACTCATTAAGGCATTGGCAGACTCAGTACTGACAGTCACAACTAGGGCTCCAGGCCTTTGCTATAAGAGGTTTTTCTTCAAGTATGAGTAATTTCAGTGCTCTCCTGTATGACCCAATATTTTCTTCAGAGTCAGTCCTGCATTGGAACACTGGGTTGAAGTGTGGCCTTAGGAGCTGACCATGATGGTCCTGCAGGTGTGACACCTGGGAGGGCAGGGTGCTCCAGTGATGGCTTCAGGGCAAACAGGTCTTTACTCCATCTCTAAGGGAGGGAATCATCTGGAGTTCTCGCCTAGTCTCTGTATGGTTGTGATCAAATCCTTACCCAGTAACAGGCTGGGAGAGCTGGGGGTGTCCAGCTGGGAGAAGGGAAGGATCCAGGAAGAACTTGGAGCCCCTTCCAAAGCCAAAAGGGGCTCCAAGAGACCTGGAGAGGGACTTGGGACAAGGGATGGAGTGACAGGAGACAGGGAATGGCTTCCCACTGCCAGAGGGCAGGGATGGATGAGATATTGGGAAGGAATTGTTCCCTGTGAGGGTGAGGAGGCCCTGGCACAGGGTGTCCAGAGCAGCTGTGGCTACCCCCGGATCCTTGGAAGTGTCCAGGCCAGGTTGGACAGGGCTTGGAGCAGCCTGGGACAGAGGAAGATGTCCCTGCCCATGGCAGAGGTGGCACTGGATGGTCTTTAGGGCCCCTTCCCACCCAGACTGCTCTGGGATCTCATGACAGGTTAGGTCTTCTCTCATCTCACTCTCCTGATCCCACACAGCAGCTCCCAGTGCCACAGCAGGAACTCTTGGCCACTCGGGCCTGGACTGACCCTTGATCAATTTCTATTGTGGTCTTTCACATGTCTTACACCTGGCACCAGCAGACTTTGTCTTTACACTGGTGGCCACGGTGTACTTGGAATTCACAGGTATGGGAGCAGCATCTCCCAGGTTAACCCTTTCACTCCTCCTTTGTAAGAATGGGGGAGAAACAAAATATTAGTGTTGTTTCAGGGATGCAAGTTGAAGCTGTGTTGGCCCTGCTCGGGCTGTTCGCAGTTAACAGCTTCTGTGTGAGTGTGAACACTCAAGTGCCACTGAGAGGTGACCTGTGCTCCCCCCACATGGAGCGGGTGCCAAGAGGCTGCACCTCGCCAAGTGTTTACAGTAATCCTTGGCAGGGACCCAGGGCTCCAACAAAGACATCTGCTAATCTGCAGAGAGGAGCTTTCAGGAAAGAGAAGCTTGAGGGTTTCAGGGAAACTCTGCTCCCAGCCAGGCTCTGCGAGTTACAAACTTGCCTGTCCTGGCTGGAGAAGCACAGCTGAGACTCCCGAGACTGGGATTTGTCTCAGACAGCAGTTCCCAGTAGGTTCCCTCTCTTGGATTAATTATTCTGCAGTGCTAGTGGCCTCTGTCCTCGTTCCTGGAGCCTCCTGGCTGTGCTGGGATCAAAGGGGATCCTTGCGAGACATCCACGTGGGACCTGAGCTGGGCCAGGAGCTCAATGACCGAGCAGAGCTGCTCCCCCTTCCCTCCCCGAATCACGAGGCTGAGGGAAAATGGGACAAGGAATGAGGTGCTGGCAAGAACCTGGCAGCAGAACAAAGCCTGATCCTGCTGCCATGGAGCTCAGCCACACTGCCTGTCCCCATAAGAGCCAGCTGCTAGGTGCTGTATGGAGTTTGGGGCTCACCAAGACAAGATTTCCTCACATTCCCTCACCTCAATGTGCCAAACCAGGCAGGTGCAGCCTCTCTACCCCAATTCAAACTCCCTCTTTGGAAATATCCATCCATTATTTTTACAGCTCTGAGAGAAATAAGCCAATTCCCCAGGAAATGAAGTCAAAATCCAGGCAGATCTGAAGTTTTAAAGTGCTCAAAATCCAGGAAGATCTGAAGCTTTAAGGTGCTCAAAATTCAGACAGATTTGAAGTTTTAAGGGCTTTCCTTCTCTGAAGGGTGCAGTCTGCTCCCTGCATGGTGCCTTGGTAGTCCCATCTCCTGGGCAGACTCCTGCTTGGACACCATGTCCTTGGAGAGAGGATAAAGCCTCTCCTGCTGAATCCCGGCTGGCTCCTGCACAGCTCCTCTCCCTCTGGAGGAGGGAGGCTCTCAGTGTCGGGCTGGGAAATCACATGCTCGATGGCTTCAACATGAGGTAATTGTTTTTGGAAGAGACCTGGGCGCTGATTGGGTTTGCTGGTTTGTCAGGCACACATGGAACATGGGGCAGGGGCAAGAGTGACCAGGACCAGCCTGGCCTCCCCCAGGCACTGCTGGGTGCAAATATCCAAATGCTCATTTGCAGCATCAATAATTCCTGCAGAAATGGCTCAGAGGGGCTGGTGGGTGCAGTGCCACAGGGGTATCCCCCCATGGGGGTCACAGGGACCTATGAGTCCGCCCTGTGCACTTGCCCTCAAACCAGGACTTACCATGGGGGCAGCACCAGTCCAGGGACAGCAGCCCCAGAAGTGACTTCAGCTCCAGAAGGTTCTGCTGGGGAGTCCTTGCTCTGATGCCAGTTGGTGCCAAGGTGCTTTGAGGGGTGATCATTGATCTACCCCATTAATGGATCTGGTTCAAGCTGCCTCATTAATGAGCATTTTAATGTCAAATAATATGAACTGGGGCACAGCCCCCCATCTATGTCTGTCCACAGCTCCCAGGGTATTGGATGGGTTTGTCCTCACCTGCTTGAGATGTGACATAGGGGAAGCATGTCCAGGACAGCCACCGACCATCCTTCACCTCTCTCTGGCCCAGAGCCATTGCAGTGTCCAGAAATTCAATATCCAGCCACCAAATGAACCCTCAGTAGCTGAATTAGCCCTGCCAGCTCCAGCTGACCTGTGGTTGAGATCTGGGGTGGACACAATCTCAGAAGCTCAGGCAGATTTTCCAGCACCATCCTGCCCAAATCTTCCTTAAGGATCACAGAACCATAGAAACATTTCAGTTGGAAAAGCCCTCTAAGACTGAGTCCAACTGTTCCCCCAGCACTGCCAAGGCCACCACTAACCATGTCCCCATATGCCACATTCACACACCTTTTAAGCCACTCCAGGCATGGTGACTCTGCCCCTGCCCTGGGCATACTGTACCAGGACTGGACAACTTTTCCATGATGAATATTTCCCCAATATCCAACCTGACCCTTCCTGGCACAACTTGAGGCTGTATCTTTTTGTCCTTTCCCTGCTCCCTGGGAGCAGAGCCCGATCGCCCTGGCTGTCCCCTCCTGTCAGGGAGTTGTGCAGAGCCACAAGGTCCCCCCTGAGACTCCTTTTCTCTAGGCTGAGCCCCCCAGCCCTTTCAGCTGCTCCTGGTGCTCCAGACCCTTCCCCAGTTCTGTTCCTTTCTCTGAAATGCTTTCTCTGGAAGGTGAACCCTTTACAGTTTTTTGAGGAAAACTCAAGGCATCCTCTGGACAAACCCTTGTGCCACGTACAGACTGGAATGGTCATAGCACAGGTGATTCAAGGGTCAGGCTCCCAGACAGCTCATGAATCAAACACATCCCAGTGGATGATGCTGCAGGAGGGTGGGAAGAGGATCCATCCTAATGGATGCAGCTGTTTGTAGGTATTTGCTGGACCCTTCATTCTTAACTGGACAAATATAGACATAACAGAGATGCTGTTCCCAGTGCCCAGGAGCTGAGGGCACACTCTCACTGGCAAAAGTGATCTTTGAATTTTGAAAATGGCCTGTGCAGCTTTGGTGAGACAGGCAGGCAAATTCTGCATCCTGCTGAAGGAACTTGGGGCAATGCATGTGGCTCCAGGTGACAGAGCCCTGTCCAGGCTCCTTACCCAGCTGTCTACAAATGCCTCTGGAAGGGGGGGGAGAACTGAGTGTCCTGTGAGCAGGAGGGGATGGAAGATTCTCCTCAGACCCATTTTTCTTAAGAAAGACATTGATTTCTTATTTTTTTTAGAAGTTATTTTTAAAAATGTGTATTTACATTAGGAAAAAAAAAAAAGAAGAACAACCTTTTCCTTAACCTTACAGGGTAGGAGCTGCTTCTATCTAATACAAGAGTGTCTGTTCTTATCTATGACAATTCTTTGATCTGCTAAGACATGTCTGAGCCTGGTGCACAGAGAAGAGAATCAGGTCCCCGTCTAAACTTGGCAAAGCAGCAGCTTTTCCCCGTGATTTTGCAAGAGCATCTTGGGATCCCGTTGATGAATGAGCTCTTTTTGTGTCTGGTGTTACATGAGCCAAACTGGAGAGTTTGTCTCCAAGTCAAACCAGTGACAGTGTAACATGACACGAGTGGGGAGGGGACACAACCGTGAGTTTATCCTGTGCTGCAATTTCAGGCTGTGGCAGGAGCTGTTTATTTTAATGCAGAAATTACTGTGAGAGATGGTGAAGCTGAGACAGACACTTAATTTTGGTTCACTGATGGAGTTAAAGTGGTTTCAATGAGCCTTTCCTGCTCTTTGTGCCAGCCTGGATTTGCCTCCTTCCTCCTCCTGGCTGTTGGCATTGGTGTTTCTGTTGTTAAATGTCCCCTAACATCAGAATCTCCACTGGAGAACATGATTGAGTCACTGCTTAACCTTTTCTTAGTTAAACTCAGCCTAGAATCATAAGATGGTTTGGCTGGAAGGGACCTTAAAGATCATCTTATTCCCACTCCCTGCCATGGGCAGTGACACCTTCCACTCCTGCCTTGAGCACTTCCAGGGATGGGGCAGCCACAGCTGCTCTGGGCACCCTGTGCCAAGGCCCCCCCATTAATTTCACCCCAACATCCCATCTACCCTGAGAGTGGGAAGCCATTCCCCTTGTCCTGTCAATCCAGGCCCTTGTCCAAAGTCTCTCTCCAGCTTTCCTGGAGCCCCTTTAGGCACTGGAGGGGGCTCTGAGGTCTCCCTGGAGCCTCCTTTTCTCCAGGCTGAACACCCCCAGCTCTCCCAGCCTGGCTCCATACTTGAAGACTTCAGATTTGTAACAGTCTGAGCTGACTCTTTCCTGCATTTATTAAGTAACCAACATTTCAGGCAACCTCCCAATGACAGATGGAAATATTTTTCTGACCAAGAGCTCCCCGGGAAGGGGAGGAGTGTCTAACCAGAAGGACATGGGTTCAGGACAGCAGAAGCCCTGGAATGGACTGGTTTAGCCCTGGAGCCAATGGTGTGTCCTGTGCAGAGTGTGAATTTGTTTGTCTGGAGACCCAGCAGATTCACCACGGGGGTCCTTGTGGTGTTTTTCCAGCCCATTACTGTTTTGTTGCTCTTGCTACTGGGCTCCTTGGGTGAGCAGCACAGCCTGTTCCCTGCAAAGCTGGGAACAGAGGGAAAGGTGTGACTTCACCTGAGTGTGCTGTGGGAAATCAACAACTGTACTCTGGGTAAAGCCCCACTGGGCTGGACTGGAACTGTGGGCTGGAATGCTGCAGCTTTAACCCATTAGGGGCGTGGACCTGCATGACCTTTATGGCCCTTTCCAAACCATTCTGTGATTGCATGATTCTTCAGAGGCACGCCCAGCCCTGTGCTTCCCTGGAAACATGACAGGTCATGGAATCACCTCTCTGGTGCACACACTGTTCCCACCACGAGCTCTCATCTGTGCAACCACCATCAATGGCAGAATGTCACACCTGAGCTCCAGAGAGCAAGTGGAGGAATCAACAGGTTCCAAAGGCTGAGACATCACATCCGCCTGGCAGGTATTGGCTGTGCTGAAACATACCTGGGCTGTGCCACGGAATCATGGAAAGATTTGGGCTGGAAAGGACCTTTGCAGGCATGGGCTTTGCATGGGTAGATTTTGGAAGTGAGGGGCTGCAGGGATGGCTTCTGTGAGAACCTGCTGGAAGCCTCCCCCATGTCCAGCAGAGCCAAGGCCAGAGGGCTCCTTGTGGCCAAGGCTGAGCCCAGTAATGATGGTGGCAGCACCTCTGGGAAAATAAAGTTAAGAAGCAGAGAAAAATATCCACCTGCAGAACAACAGCCAGAGAGGAGTGGGAACATGTGAGAGGAACAGCTCAGCAGACCCCCAGATTAAAGGAGAAGGAGGAGCAGGAGCTGCTCCAGGCTCCAGATCTGAGAATCCTCTGCAGCCCACAGTGAAGCCTGTGGTGAGGCAGCTGCGCCCCTGCAGCCCCCAGAGGGGATGGGGGGTGCAGAGATGCACCCACAACCTCTGGAGGAGCCCAGGCTGGAGCAGGGGGATGCGCAAGAGAGGCCCTGTGTGAAGCCCATGCAAGAGCAGGGTTCTGGCAGAGACCTGTGGCCCTGCGGAGAGCAGAGTCCACACTGGAGCAGCTTCCCTGGCAGGACTTGTGACCTTCAAGGGGGACCCACACTGGAAAAGCTGGCTCCTGAAGGACTGACCCTGTGAAAAGGGACCTTCACTGGAGCAGTTTGTGAAGAACTGCGGCTTGTGGAAAAGACTCATGCTGGAGATGTTCCTGTAGGATTGTCTCCTGTGGGAGGGACTCACACTGGAGCAGGAGAAGAGTGTGAGAAATCTTGCCCCTAAGGACAAGGAAGGAGCAGCAGAAGCAACGTGTGATAACCTGACTGTAACCCCCCATTCCCTTGCACTGCTGGAGGGGAGGAGATGGAGAATTGAGGAGTGAAGTAGAGCCTGAGAAGAAGGGAGTACTGGGGGGAAGGTGCTTTATGATTTGTTTTTATTTCTGATTTGATTTGTAACAAATTAAACTCATTTCCCCAAGTCAAGTCTGTTTTGCCCATGATGGTCCTTTCTGACCGACACCTCCCTGTCCTTATCTCCACCCATGAGCCTTTAGCTCTATTTCCTCTCTCCTGTCCAGCTGAAGGGGAGAAACAGAGTGGCTTTGGGGACACCCAGTGTCCAGCCAAGGGCCAACCCACCATATGCATGACCCAATCCCCTGAAAAGAGCAGGGACAACTTCAATTGCATGAGAATCACAGAATAGAATCATGGAATGGTTTCAGTGGAAGGAACCTTAAACACCACCCAGTTCTACCCCCCTGCCATGGGCAGGGACACCTTCCACTATCCCAGGGTGCTCCAAGCCCTGTCCAACCTGGCCTTGGACACTTACAGGGATGGAGCAGTCACAGCCTCTCTGGGCACCCTGTGCCAGTGCTGCAGGAGCCCAGGTATGGGGCTGTGGGAGCCCAGGTGTAGCCAGGCAGTCCCAGAGGAGCAATCACAGGGAGGTGGCTCCGTGTTACCTTTGCCATTTAGCTGAATTTCCTCTTTATCTCCCTACAGATCCCACCTCCAGATGGAATCCCCATCCCACATAATGCTTTAAAGGCTTTGTTATTTTGACCAGAGTATTATATAATTCCCTTTAAAGCATCACATACAATTTTCTGTTGGATTAATACCAAATATCTGATGGAATTTTTAGCCCATTTCCATTTTTACACATTTTTTACAGTCTAGTTCAATTTCATTAGAAATTCCAGTCTCTGACACTAGATTTATCTTAATAAACTCCCAAAGCCAAGGCTGAGCTGGCTGCTATTGCTGGAGAACTGCTGCTATAGGGGTCTGTGTAAAACTGACTTTGTGCCCTGCCCCTGCTCCATCCTGGGCTCTGGCTGACCAATTCTGTTGAGTTGTTCTTACCAGGATTTACTCTCACAGCAGCTGAAGGTGCCCCACAGCACAGGCCCTGCATTTATCAGGTGTTGGGGTTTTGCAACCTAATATTAATTGTGATTCTGCCTTCAGCCCTAATGGATCTGTCTGTGGATATCTCTCCAGTGACCCCACATCTTGCTGTCAAACTTGGTGAAGGAAATTGTTCTCCTTTTGAGGCTTGAGAAGGAATGGCTTCTTTTGGGCTCCAGCAGATGAGATTACTTTGGACATGCTGCCTGTGTTCCAGCTCTGTGGCCCAGCTCTGGGCCTCTGGATCTATTTCTCTCCGTCTCTCTTCACACATGACAGCAGAAACGAGGACCACGCCAAGCTGGGCTCCCTCCACCAAGATTATCCTTCTCCTGGGAAGTTAAAAATTAATCACAAAGAGTTAAAGCTCTGAGGTTTGTGAGGGCATTCTGTCTATGGGCAGGGGAGTCACTGGGAAATAAAGGGAGGGAAGGACAAATGGATGGATGGATGGATGGATGGATGGATGGATGGATGGATGGATGGATGGATGGACAGACGGATGGATGGACCTAAGACTTTTAACAGCAGGAAATCAGCAGAGTTGTGGGAGAGAGCACAGAGAGAGCACTAAGGGAGGTTTCAGTGGACTAAGGAGCTGTGTGGGAAGCTGGGGACATCAGGAGAGGAACAGGACACCCAGAGTCAACACTGACTAAAGCTCTGGAGCTGGAATGTTTCTAAGCAGGACTGTAGTTGGGAGGAATGGAAAAGCCTCTGCTTGTTTTTTTGTTTCTGTTTCTCATTAGCCTTTCCCACCACAGATGAGAAACAGGAGAAAATTTGTGAGTATTTCCAACATTTTCTCATATTTCTAATCAGAGAAAATTAATGACTGGCATTAGAACTGCAAACAGTGCTAGTGAGGTCCCAGGTGGTGGTGGAGGTGTTCAGGGAGGTGACAGCCTGTAGTGGGGCATCCCCTGGGAACAGGATGTAGCAGCCAGGTAAAGAAATCTGCTCGGAGGATACCGAGCATGGCAGTTCCACGCCCCTTCTGCAGCTCCGGGAGGGGCCGGGAAGAGGTGCGGGCAGAGGAACACGGATATATGCCGACCTCCTCACAGGGCAGCGGATGAGCACCGGGCAGAAACGGCGGAGAAGTGCCTCACACAGGCGGCAGCTGCTGGGGTTCAGCTGAGACCATCTGAATGCCTGTAAGAGCAAAGAGCTTCTCGGCTGCTCGCGATTTCAGACGGTTCAAGTGGAGGCCAGAGGCTGGGATGAAAGGGGACATTTCAGAAGGGAGGCTGCAAACAGCAGCTGCCGACAGCTGCCCCCGCAAGGCTCCCTGTGCCGGCGCTCTCGGGATTTCCTCTGCTCTTGTTCCACTCCGCTGGGGCCGTGCCCGGCGCAGGGAGAGTGTCCTGCTGCCCACCCTGTGTGAGGGCCCGGAGCATCCCAGCCTCGCAGGAAGCTGAGCAGGGATTCCAGGAACCTGGGGCAGGTTTCCCCGACAAGGTGAGAGGGTGTGCACAGGCAGGGGATCCCGCACACCTGGCAGACACAGAACTCAGGATGTTTCGCAACAGGATCTCACATTCTGGCACAGAGGCGGAATGCCTGGAGCTGCGTGGGCTCAATCCTGCGCTGTTTGTCCATCTGAGATTTGTTCCAAAGCCCACATCTGCAGTGCTGGGAGCAGAGGGGTTCCCAACGCCTTGTCCCGGAGCCAGCCCTGCTGCTTCTCCAGTGTGAGCAGGGGATGAGTGACGGCTGAGCTCAGCCTGACCAGGAAGGGAACAGCAGTGAGAAGGATGGTGGGCTCTGGTCACGGTGCATAAAGCCCCAGCCCAGGGCAGCCTCCCTGCCCTGCCCACAGACACAGCTGGGTCTGACACCCAGGGCACCCCACACAGCCCAAAGCTGCCTCCCTCAGCCCCTGTGCTGGGGCTTTGCTCCAGGTAACACCAGCCCTGCACACCTGTCCCTGGGATCCTGTCAACCACAGAATCCCAGAATGGTTTGGGTTGGAAGGGTCCTAAAACACCATCCAGTCCCACGCCCTGCCATGGGCAGGGACACCTCTCACTATCCCAGGCTGCTCCAAGCCCTCTCTAACCTGGCCTTGGACACTTCCAGGGATCCAGGGGCAGCCACAGCTTCTCTGGGCACCCTGGGCCAGGGCCTGCCCACACCCACAGGGAGGAATTCCTTCCCAGTATCCCGTCTATCCCTGCCCCCTGGCAGTGGGAAGCCATTCCCTGTGTCCTGTCAATCCAGGCTGTTATCCCAAGTCCCTCTCCAGGTCTCTTAGAGCCCCTTTACGCACTGGAAGGGGCTCTGAGGTCTCCCTGGCGCCTTCTCCTCTTCAGCTGAACCACAGCTCTCTCAGCCTCAGAGGAGAGGTGTTCCAGCCCTTGGCTTCATTGTCCAGCAAGAATCAGTCCCAGTATGATGACAAAGTCTTGTCTAAGATGCAGGAGCACAGATGTGATGTTGTTCACCTTCCTGCCCTCCCTCTGGACTGAGGAAGGAGAGAAATGGACATGAAAATGATAATTTATTAATATACTGTGTCATTATTGGTCATATGTATTCATATAAATCATATTTGGACATACATATGGTCATATTATTCATATAAATGATCATTTATTCATATATTATAGTTCTCTGGAAGGTTGGATGGGGCCTGGAGCAACCTGGGATAGTGGGAAATGTCTCTGCCCATAGCTGGAGGGTGGATTGAGATGGTTTTTAAGGTCCCTTCCAACACAAACCATTCCATGGTTCTATGATTTTATAGACTACTGCAATTTGGGGAAGACGAAACTTTTAAACCCAAGTAAGCCACTCAGTTTGTGTCCTCGTCCTGTGGCCTTTAAAAATGGCTAATTGCATTAATTCTTGCAAGCAAATGTGCCTGTACCCAGCCTGCCCAGTGAGTGCTGCATTGCTGTGGGAGGAACAAACCAGCTGTAGGGAATAAATCCACTGCTGTCCAACACCAGGAGCACTGCAAAACTGGGAGGCTGCAGCCAGGTAAGGATCAGTCCCTTCTCCCAGGCAACAAGTGATGGGACAAGAGGAATGGCCTCAGGTTGTGCTAGGGGAGGTTTGGGTTGGATATTAGGGAAAAGCTATTCCCAGAAAGGGCTGTCCAGCCTTGGCACAGCCTCCCCAGGACAGTGGTGGAGTCCCCATCCCTGGAGTGTCCGAAAAGCATGTGGATGCGGCACTTGTGCTGTGGTTTAGTGGTGACCATGGTGGTGGTGTGGGGTTGATGGCTGGACTTGATGATCCTAAAGGTCTTTTCTGACATGAATGATTCTGAGATTTTGTAAAGTGCTGCCACAACCTTGCTCAGCCACCATCTCACTCAGATGAAACATAAAGCCAAATAAATTCCTTTTTCAGGGTGTCTTGCTTGCAACAAGCCGTGGGTTATTTTGGAATGACCTGCACACCTTGGCTTGGAATCCCAGCAAGCCAGGGTGGCTTTTGGACCCTGCCTGGCACTTCTCAGCTCAGCTGCATGTGACATTGACAGCAAACCTTTTATCTGCTCATAGTGAAACCACAGTGGGATGTGACCAGAGCAGCTATCTAGGGACAAAGTCCTCTTTGTACACAGAGCAAACGTGCAGGGAATGTCAGCACTGGCCCCTCCTGCTGCTGAAATACTCCATGGAGTATGAAAACTCCATAAATACTGTGCACAGGAATCTCCACTGACTTCCCATCTCTGATCTCTTCAGCAAAGTCCCTTGAGATGCTGGTCACAAAATCCAGAACACTTTTCCCTCCCAAATGGACGGATGCATGGATCCAAGTGATAATGATAAAAGTTGCAGCTGGGACATATTTTTGACAAATGACTGCAAAGAGTTCAATTAGAACCAGCTCCCTGGGAGGAAGATATTGCTCATTTTGGATTAAGAGTCACCAGTTAAACCAAAGAGTATTCAATGAAATAGAAATATCAACCTCTTGATTTCTCAAAATTCATGAGCCAGATCTCTACAAAGTAGATACTTTTCAAAAACCAGTATTTGAATTTTTCACTTACTGCTTAATTATCAGAGCTGGGGCTTAAAAAGAAAACCACCACATGTCTATTGTAATATTCTTTCAAGATTTGGGGCTTATTCTCTAATATATTCCTAAATATCTGAGGTGAGTTACATCTGTTTCTGATGCAACCTGTGACTTCCAGAAAAGTGAATTTTAGGGAGCTGAGTTTGGAAAGTCTTTAAGGAATGATCACAACCAGAGAAATCCTGTAATCTACAAGAAAAAGAACAATCAAATTTCCTTAAACTGAGCACCCATGATCCAAAATCAGAGGCTACTTTTAATAATCTCAGCTTTGTCTTCCCCAGTGCTCATTTCCTCTTTGATAAGGGCAGTGCCGGTGCCACCGCAGCAGAACCTGATCAAGACTCAGCTCCACACGAGTGGGTCAGAGGAGCATTGAAATCCCCAGCTGAGCTCACAGCAGAGAGGGAAAATCGATATTTACTGATCGTCCTGCCCATAAACGAGCACCCAGGAGGAGCTGCGACCCCGCTCCTGTGCCCGCCGTGGCTCCTGGCAGGACGTGCAGAGGGAGAGCCCCGCCAGAGCCCTGCCGTGTGTTTCCTGGTGATAGCCCCGCGCTGAGGGCTGAAAGCAGAACTTCATCAGAAACACGAGAGCCGGATTGTGTTTTGGCAAGGACAAGAGGAAGCTATGCAGCAGCATATTCCCTGCAGGGCCAATTCTGATTAATTGGAACTGCTTGGCATTCAGAAGAGCTGATGAAAAACTTTGGGAAGCCATTGAGGCATTTTTACTGGCACAAGCACTTGGGAGGGATCACATCTATGTCATGTAACTGAGATTAGAATCAGAATCAAACCCATTCTACAAAGGCCTGAATTTGTTTAGTTTTCATATCCCCCACCCCAGGGAGATGAAACCAGCCCATTTCTAATGCTAGGATTCAGTTCTCATATAAAGCCATGAATATCCCAACACATCCTTTCACAGAATCATGGAATATCACAAGTTGGAAGGGATCATCCAGTCCAACCCCTGGCCCTGCACAGACCCCCCCAACAATCCCACCTGGGCATCCCTGGCAGTGGTGCTCAAACACTCTGGCCTTGGGGCCACGACCATTTCCTGGGGAGCCTGGGCAGTGCCCAACACCCTGTGGGGGGAAGAAGTTTCTCCTGATCTCTGACCTAAACCTCCTGGACATAGCTTCACATCAACCCTTTCTGCAAGTTTTTTAGGCACTAGACAAACACTCACATGCCAACATCACACACCTTTAAAACCTTGGGCTGCATTACCCACAGAGGAGCAGCAGCAGCACTGGGCTGCTCTGATAATCATGCTCTCGACTTGCCCTGACACACCTTGCTTGAGGTGAGGTTATGCAAGGGGATGAGATAAGATGACCCACTAATTTTAAAATCTACCCATCTAGGTGACTTCAGCTCTTTCTCAATAGGAAAGATACAAACATTACAAACCTATGCCCATTGAGGCATATGTATACAGAGAGACAGACAGGATATTACTGTATTTCTATAGTACATTTATAAAACATCAGCACCCCAGCACTTCAGTCAGTGCACCCTACAGAGCCTTATGATTGAATTTCTAGCATATATCTTTATTCTATCTATCTATCTATCTATCTATCTATCTATCTATCTATCTATCTATCTATCTATCTCATATACATATGATCTTTAAGGTCCCTTCCAAGCCAAACCATTCTCTGATTCTATGACAAGAAAGAAATTGTTCCCTGTGGGGAGGCCCTGGCACAGGGTGCCCAGAGAAGCTGTGGCTGCCCCTGGATCCCTGGAAGTGTCCAAGGCAAGGCTGGACAGGGCCTGGAGCACCCTGGAGTAGTGAAAGGTGTCCCTGTACATGGCAGGGACTGGATGGGTTTTCCATCTTATTTTGGGTTTCCATCCCAGACTACTCCATGATATACATACACAACATGTAAAGAACAAGAGAAAAGTAATTACCATTTGTTTTATATGGAAACGAAACCAAGGAAGTAAGAAATTTGTCAAGGATCATAAATCAGTTGCAGAATCAGATATTGAACTAACTTAAGTACTTCTTTGGTTTGAACAGGAAAGTGCTCCGAGATCAGTTGATAAGAGTGGAATAAAGCACTAATATTCCTAAAGCAACATCTTCACTCAGTGATGTCCAAACAGCTGGAAGAAGTGAGTTTTTCCAGTCCAACTGCAGTAACTCTGTTTGCAATTCCCCTCCCATTCCCTCTCCAGTAGCCCACAGCAGCTCCCAGGCTGCAACATGAGCCTGTCCCACAGGCTCCTTACCTTGTGTTCACTCAAGGGTTAAGGAGTTTGCAAGTTACAAAGCCCGCTGTGTCTCGTGTGGGAGTAAATGTCATATCCCACTGCACAGGGTATTTATAGCACAGCACTATTTGGGAAGTGAAACTTCTGAATGGTGAAGTTTTCAAGCAGTTGCTTCAGGATGAAGTTCTGAAGAACGGAACAGCCGAGACCCCATTTGTCACTCTGGCTCGAGGTGGCTCCAAATGTCACAGTGAGAGCAGCAGGCTCTGAATGGGGCCACCTCGGCTCTGAGAGTTGCAGTGCCCACTCACAGTGAGGGTTTGTGCACATCAATCCCATGTCCCCACCAGAGGACAGAGCACTGCTCTGCCATCATCACCACACTACTGATAGAGGAGGTCTTCCCATGGATATGGTTCCCAATGTTCCCTGTGAGGGTCACCCTCCACACAGATTCTCCAGTGTGGCTGCCATGGCCAGACATCAAACTCCAACACAGCCTGAAGGAGGGGAGACCCTGACCCAAGAACAGACTCTGGGAATGCCGGCACACAGGGCATGCGGCCCCCACCCCTGCTGTGCTCCCAGCTCAGCAGCACCAATCAGGGCTGGGCCTCAGCTTCCAGGTGAGGGATTAGGACAAGAGAGCAGGGACTGGAGTGGCAGGGGGGCAAAGTGGTCAGAATTCTCCTTTGTTAAAATGGTGCCATGTCATTGGGGTTGGTGGGATGATGCTGGAGGTGAGCCAAGGTGGAATGAGCTGTCTCTGCCTCTGGATCCAGACCGAGGCTGCCAAAGCCGTGCCTAGCTCAAGTCCTTGTATTGTAACACGCTGCTCTTGGCTCAAACACATGCAATGAGCACCAAATGTGGAGTAACAGACCAGGAACTCCCAGCTAAGAGTTTTCCTGACCAGTGGTCCCAGAATGGATCATCATAATCAATCCAGGCAGGAACAAAAGGTTTCTGTGAGGCTGTGGGTGCTCTCTCAACTGTAACTGTAATCACAGAAATAGGTCTTGACACTGCTGGGGCACCCAAAAGGAGGACACTGCATATTTCACAGCAATTATTAATGCAGCTATTTGTGCTAACTCTCCAAACCAAGTACAGATACGCCCTGTGCTATTTCCATAAACAGCAGCACAGCTGTATTTGCTTTCTCTCCATGTGTGCTGGTGCTCAGAGCTACTTGTGGGTTTGATTGCCACAAGAGAAACCCAAGCTGCCCATAGGAGCCCGTGGAACCAGGACGGAGGAGCAGAGCAGGGCCGGGAGGGGCAGAGCCGGGCCCGGAGGGGCAGAGCCGGGAGGGGCAGGGCAGGGCCGGAGGGGCAGAGCTGGAGGGGCAGGGCGGGGCCCGGAGGGGCAGGGCAGGGCCGGAGGGGCAGAGCTGGAGGGGC
>VWZU01016809.1:39775-67111 GCA_013397095.1 Sterrhoptilus dennistouni | reverse complement strand
GAGCTTCCGCGGCTGCCGGCGGGAGCAGCGCGTGAGGAGCCCCGGCCCAGCCGGAGGGTCCGAGCGGCTGATGGGCTCTCCGGGCCCCGCCACAGCCGCTCCCGCAGCAGCGCCGTGTGTGTGTGCTCGGAGCGTGGATGTCACCACTGCGCTGCCCGGCACCTTCTCGGGTCTGCGGCTCCCGGTGCCACGAGCTCCCGGTGCCCTGGGCAGCCCGACTTTCTGATCTCCTGGTGCCCCCCAGTTCCCTGAGCTCCCAGTTCCCCGGGCTCCCGGTGCAGGGACTTGGTTAACCCTGGCCCTGGAGAGGGGAGAAGGAGGCAGGGGTTAGCTCAGCTCATCACAATACAACCGATCCAGGCCTTAATTCACCTGAACCACCCGGTCCTTTTCGCTCTGAGCGTCTCTTTGGCACAAGTAAATGCCTAATTTATTTTTTTTTAAGGTTAAAATGTTTCTTTGGTGATTACTAAGTTGCTGCTGTGGTTGATCTCAGATGCTTCCTGTCAGCTTTAGCTGGTTGCATTAGAAATGGGTGCTGAGTGCTCCGCATATGTACGACACAGCAGTCTGAAACCAGCACTTATAAACAAAGTCTGAATTTCTTTTTCGACTGGCTTTCTAAACTTTTATGAGTAATAACTCGCACTTCTATGCTGTGACATTAGTGATAAGAATAGTTGAATCGAGTGTGTCTGTAGTGAGCTGCTTTTATTGCATTTTACCTCAGTTGAAATGTTATTGGCACGGCCACTGGATTCCTTGGGAATGAGTCACTTGCTATTAACTATTAAATTTTAACTGTATTAAGAGACTGAATCTTGGTAGAGTGCTGTGAAGGAGCATAACAAACAAACATAACTGAAAACCTGAAGGGTTTGTGGGCCCTGATCCAACAGCACTGGAGTTAATGAACTTGAAGTTAATGAGTCTGTCCTGAGTCTTCTTTCTGTGTTAAATGGGAGGGAGTAGAGCTGAGCTGTTGTAGCAGTGATGAGGTGCTGAATTATAATTATAATTGCCAAGAAGATGGAGCCAAGGTGACCATAAATCAGCTTTCCTTCTGTGACTTTTGAACTTTGCTGGCAATTGTCAAATGTGTTGGTTTGAGGCCTGGAGGACAGAAAGATTTCCAGGTTCTGAGAGGAGCAGCTGACTGGGAGTAAAAGAGCCCTGAGTTAGGAAAGGGTCTGGAGATGCTGAGAGAGGGAGATGAGGATGCCTGGAGGGACCAGGAGGAGGGACAGACACGTGGGAATTGTGTCTGTAGGAGACTGGGATTTGCTGATCATGGTTTAGTGACCTAGTGATCAGAGCCCTGAAGAACATGGGCCTTGTCTTGCCTAAAGGCAGTTCTGTTCCAGGTGAACATGTGGGAGTTTGTCTCTTGAGAGTCTGCTCAGGCTGGCCAGTTAGAAATCATCCCAATCAGTTCATATTTTGACTTTATAGTATGAAATCATCACAACTGAATTGGCACGACCAATCATAAATTAAGATCATGTGCCCCATCAAGAACTGCTTATATCTATACTAAATTTAATTAAACTTTTGGATTGGTTTTGCCTAGCATCCCAGCCTTACTGCTCCCCCATAGATTTATATGGGTTTTATAAATGTTATTGAAATGTAAAGCTGCAGAGCAGTGTAAAGTAACAACTGGTGACAGTCTGGCTCCTCCTGCTTGGGCAGAATTGATTCCCAGGTGTGTCTGTGGTGGTTGGTGGAAGTTACCCCTTAAGGTGCCTTACTGTATCATTTTGTTGTAGTTTAGGAAATAACTTCACAAGTGGGTTGTCAAAGCCAGGATGTTGTTAAGCAGTGACCTGAGAGATGTGTGAGGGAACAAATCCTTATCAGGCTGAAGTTTGTTCTGATTATTTCTGTTCTCCTTGTTTACAGAGGGGTTGGGAAAAACTGGCCATTCTTTGAGTGAATGGGCTTGTGGTACTGTTTGTAAACTCTGGGATAGTGGTAGTGTTCATATCTTTGTTTAGCAACATGAAAAGGATTGTTCAGGGGTGAGCTGGGCTCGGGCTGTCCTCGAGGAAATGAGGATAAAGGTGTCTTTGGGTGCTTTTAGAAATCTGCTGATAATTAAACCCCAGTCAAATATTTCCCCGCAGATTTTGTAACCAAAGTATTGCAATATCTTAATGTCTGGCAACTAAAAAAAACCAACTGAGGCTCATTATCCTGGTGTTTACAGTAAGCAACACCAGTGGCTGAGACGGGATTTGGGAGTATTTACTATCAAACCACTTTAAAGAACATGTTTACACACTGCCTATCGTTTGTAACATGACGTGCTTGTACTTAGGGCTGATAGTGCAGTGCTTCACACAGGGAGTTTGTGGTACTTTGGGGAGAAGGGGTTTAGCTTTCCCTGGTGCTCCTCAGGTAAATCTGTGGATACACATGAGAGGGAACAGATGGGATTGTGCAGGAGCCCCTGGAATGGCTGGATGGGTCACAGTGGTTATCGAAGGGAAGGTGAAGGCTCAGAGCTCCCTGGAATAGTAACTGCTGCTCTGACTCACCAGGATTTTAATCAGTCAGGCATTCTATTTATTTTCACTTTGGAGCTCTTAGATACACAAGGGAAGTTTTTTTTTTTTTTTTTTTTTTCTTTCTTTCTTTCTTTTAATTTTTTTTCTCTTTTTTTTTTTCCTTTTTTTTTTCCTCCCTTTCTTTTTTTCTCCTTAGACATGTTCACTTAAAGCAGCATTAAGTGTGTGTTGAAGTCGGGGGACTGTTGAGTTGTTAAAAAATTGGGTTTTTTAAGTCCCTTCTGACACAAACTGAAACTCGTCCTGCTGACAGCTCTGAGCAGTTTAAATCACCCCAGGCCTGGGCTACAGTAACAGGCCTTAAACTGCCTCAGCCAAAACCGGAACTGTCTGAATTTCAGTTCCATCTGAAACGTGGGCAGGAAGGGAGCCCTGGTGGCATCCAGGCAGAGAGGAGGCAGGGATGGAGGGCAGTGGTGCTCAGGGTCTGAAGGGGCTGTACAAACAATTATGGAATGGTTTGGGTTGGAAGGGACCTTAGAGTTCATCCAGTTTCACCCCCTGCCATGGGCAGGGACACCTTCCACTGTCCCAGGGTGCTCCAAGGCCTGTTCAACCTGGCCTTGAATCCTATCTATCTATCTGTCTTATCTATCTATCTATCTGTCTTATCTATCTATCTATCTATCTATCTATCTATCTATCTATCTATCTACTATCTCTAAAGTATGTATACAAAGTATGTACATTAAAAAATATGTATGTATATATACATGCCTTTGGCCCCGAATTTTTTTATGTGATCCATCCATGTAACTATAATATTTTTTTCCCTCATTTGGAAGAACCTATTCCTTGACAAGGTTTGGTGGATTTGCACAAGGCTTTTGCAGCTAATACCCTGTGTATATTCTTTTGGCTGCAGACTTGGCACTTTCTGCCATAGTCATTGACAGCTGTTAGGACTGGAAGGTCCCCAAAAGGTGTGTGGTGTTCTTCTCAGTTGCTCTAGTGATGCAGAAATTCCTGGCTCTTCCCAGCTGTTGCTTTCTTTTGGTGGTCAGCAGAGCAGCGTGGCCAAAAATGCTCCTTGTGTTTGATCAAACCAGCAGCAGCTGCAAAGGCAACCTGAGTTAGTGCTCTGTGCACAGAACTCCTCTCCGTAAGGAAGTAGGAAACCTCACTGAGACAACATATTTTTTTATCTTCTTCTTTTCTTTCAAACTAAATGTCAGTGTGAGAGTGCCGCTGAATGGGTACACTCAGATGACAAGAAATCTCCGTTCTGTGAAATTGACTTAGGAAGTCTTACATGTATTTTAAAGCTCTTTCCCAAGCCCTTTTTGACCAAATGTATGGACTGGTCCACAAAGCATTAGCTGAAATTTTCCCAAAAGCCATTATCCGGGGTGTTGGAGGGAGGCACATCAAGCAGGATCCCATGTTATGGTGTACTGTGGGGTGGTGCAGTGCTGGAAAGGTGTTTGCTTGGCTCTTGTCCAGCTCTGAGTTTCTCTCACAACGATTTCATGAAACACAGAAATACTTTTTTAAGGTCCCTGCTCCAAACATCTTCCAGTTGAGATGGAAGAGCTGAAGAGGGACTTGTTTAGAGAAGGGAGGAGGAGGTTTTAAGCATGTGGTTATCTCTTACATTAATAATGTTTGAGTATCTCGTTAATTCTGACTCCCTTCAAGTCTCAGGTGACCTTATCCGGTATTTTAGTTTCTCCCACACGTTACTGGAGGGAGGAGTTGCCATCGGAGCGGTGCCTTCACAGCACAACTGAGACTGTTTGGCTTTCATTCTGTAAAAACACACTTTCTGTTTTACAGCAGTGGGAACTAACATTAGTTAACCCAAGGTGAGTAAACTCTTAGTGAAGATAAGGAGCAAACAGGCTTTATGCTGGTATCAAAAGCCCGTTGTGGGTTAGGAGTGCAGTATCCACTCTTATCTCTGGCATCATTACCTGACTTCCCCTTTCTGCCTTGAAAATAACGAGCCCATCACATGTCCACAGAAGGAAGAAAGTCTGGGATATGGAAATCAAGAATTACAGCTGGACCTAAGTGAGCCGACTGAGGGAGAGGAGGTTTTGAAAACCAGAGAAGCGGTTCTGGGTAGGACACAACCACCCTCCAGCTCAGGAACATGCAGCTCCTCATGCTGCTCATCTGTGCCTTGTGTCTGTACAGGAAGCTGTGCTCATCCTGGAGCGCATAAACAGGCAGGGGAACTGCAGCTCCAGAGTGTCTCACGTGGGTAAATCCTGCTCTTACTGGGCTTCCTGTGGATCCTCAGGTACCCATTTGCTGCTCCCCAGGCTCCCTTTTATCTAGAGCTCCCTGAGAAGAGCTGTGGGGTGGGTCTAAGCATAGACCAAGTGCCTGTGTCTGAATTGATGGGACTCAGGAACATTTTGCACCTCTCTTTGCCCCCTCCACGTGCACAGAGATGAGTCAGGCCTCTTCAGTTCTGAATCACAGAATCACTGAGGTTGGAAAAGACCTCCAAGGTCATTCAGTCCAACCTTCAACCAAACCCCACCGTGCCCACTAAGCCATACCATGAAGTGCCATGTCTGCTTGGTTTTTGAACACCTCCAGAGTTGGGGACTCCACCACTGCCCTGGGCAGCCCATTCCAATGCCTGACCAACTTTTCAGTGAAGAAATTTTCCCAATATCCAACTTGAGGCCATTTCCTCTTGTCCTGTCTCTTGTGTCTTGGGAGCAGAGCCCAACCCTCAGCTGGCTTCAACCTCCTGTCAGAGAGCTGTAGAGGGCAATAAAAGTCTCTCCTGAGCCTCCTTTTCTCCAGGCAGAAGTTACACTTCAAAAACTATTTAAATGTTCCAATTGCTTATTTTTAATCATAGCTTCTGCCCGCCATGCTTTGCTGTACACACCATAAAAATAGTTGGCATTTGACTTTTCCAAGGGCTGAAAATTGTGCAGCAACAGTTAAACCAGGCTGGGCATGCAGGTTCTGGTCCTGCACGGCCCCACAGACCTGAGTCACACATTAAACTGCCTGAGCTCTGCCCGGGTCGAGGCCGTTGCTCACAATTGCTGCCTCGGTCTCTTTGAGTCTGCAAGTGAGGTAGAGTTTGTTGACTTTAATCTCAGTCATGTTTCCTTGTTATTCTTTGCCATTTCAGAGGGCGACAAGGACTTGCAGTTTTGTTTCTCCTCTCTCTCTGTTCTCCTTTGTCTCAGCCCAAGAGGGACTCGTAGAAATCTGTATTTTTTGGCCATGGGGACTGGTTTGCGCTGAAGGACCTTGAAGGTGAGGGGAGGGCAAGGAGAGACAGAGTTAATGCAAGTCAGGAGAGAGTGAGGATAAAAATAACTCTGAACTTGTCAGTTTGGTCACTGGTGGCTGGGTTAGTCATCTGGCAGGCTCTGCTCCTGCTGCTCCAAGGGATTATTTTACAGCACTGAGAATTGACATAATTTCTGTAGAGGAGAGGGAGCGGGACGGCAGTAATGAGTGGGATACTGTCATCAGCACTTCTTTTGCACAGCAGCTGTTCTCTGTTTGGCCGCTGAATGTGGTCATTGTTGACTTTCCTTGTATACCTGCCAGGTTGTTAGGTGACTCACAGCACCGAGGTTCATGGACTTGGCTCCCAAATGCCTCCCCTTTTGCTTGGTGGTCCTTCAGGCATGGAGCACCACCCACTCATTTTGTCATTTTCCTGATTCATCTCTGTTGCCAGGAGCCTGTTGGAGTAAATGCCCTGTTGCCTCAGGCAGCTGCTCAAAGTGAGGGAAAAAGGAAAGAAAAAAGGAAAAGAAAAGAAAAAAAAAAAAGAAAAGGAAGAAATATTTGTGCAGATTGAAGCTGATGAGCCTCAAGGTGTGCTCCTGTAATGGTGCTGATATCTGTTTTTCTGGCCTCTGTTAAAATGTCCCTCCTTGTCCTATCCTGGGTTTGTGGTACTTAACACCTGTATGCATTGCTTAAGGTTTCTGAACTTCCATGGGTTGTTTAAGGGTGCAAATGTTCATTTTAAGGTTTTACACTTGTGCTTTGGGAGGACTGGCACAAGGAAGGAATCTCTGCACTTAAGGGGCAACAGAGCACTTTCTGGTTTATAAGGAAACAACTGGTTTAACTTCTCCATAACCCAAGGTGAGGGGATCAGGGGCTACACCAAAGCTGTATTCCCCAAGGGCTTGTGCTGTAAGAGACTCCTCACTCTCCACATTGCTGTTTTTCACCCCTGGGTATCCCCATCCTGTCCCTCAGTGCTTTGCTTCCATGCTGGGCTGTGCTTCTCCCTTTATCCCCAGCTCCCTTCCACCTTCCCCTGTGCTGCCAACTGGCCGAAGTTTGGCTTGTGCTGGGACTTGTTTGGAACTCCATTTGTGCTCCTAGTCAGCTAACAGCCTGTGCTGATCCCCTCCCCAGCTTTCAGGCAGAGGGATCTCTTCCAGCACCATCACTGTCCTCTATCCATCACCAACTTCCATGGATCCTGCATCCTGTAAGAGCTGCACTTCTGATGGGTTTGAGCAAGCACTGCAGAAGTTGTCGGTGATGTAGAGGAGGGAAGGGAGTGAGGGAGGATCTGTAGATGGGCAGGTTGGCTGTTGGGCCTGGCTTCACTGAGGGAAAATGAGGAATGTCTTTGAGGCTGACTGACCACAGGGAAAAGGGAATTAGCTGGGTTCATGGCCATCCATGTGGTGTGAGAGCACAGCATAATTCCCCCCAGGTGCACTCTAGGAGAACTTCCATGTCTTCCCTTTTTCATTCTTTTTTGGATGAATATTCTTCCTGTTTAGTGGTATGGGAGTTTCTTCTTCTCCTCCTTGTTTTTACTGTTTAAGTTAAGGGAATATACCAAGAATTAAATTTCTCTGAAACCCATGTCATTGCATATTTTCAGTCATGAGAATGTTGAATATTCAGATCTTCAGTGGTCCAAGTCAGAAATGGAGGACTGGTGCTCCAGGGTTCTTCTCCAGCTCAGAACATGGGCAGGACCTTGATGTGAATTATTTATTAATCTGGTACCTTCAGGAGCCTCCTGTTTCTCATGAACTTGAAGCTGCTTCTGTCTGTGAAGTATTTTGACAAGTGTTTTGTTTTTCTGTTGTTGCTCAGTGTCTCTCTGAAGCTGGGAAATGGCAGTGATGGGAATTGCCTGCCAAGGAGCTCCTGATCCAGCCGTCAAGCACAAAAAGGAGCTCTCGGCTGCCGAGGGGCTGAAGGAGACAGTGAGTGAAAAGCAGAGCAGTGTTTGCAAAGTAGAAGATTCAAAGAAGGTCATCTTTCACAGTCAGTGGAAAATCCTGAATGATGTAATCACCAAAGGAACAGCAAAAGAAGAAACAGAAGAAGGCTGTGCATCAATTTCTATTATTGCCCAAGCAGAATGTGAGTAGCAGGGTGGGCTGCGCTTCATTGAGAAAAAGGAATGTGTAAAGAGGGATGAGATTTCACTCCCTCGGCTCTCCTGGAGAGCTGAGACCACATCTATTTGTAATCCCAAGTGGGGTGGAGCTGATGACACATCCCAGATTCTATTTAGGAAGCTCATGAAATCTCCTAATAATGTGGCAGCATCCACTGAATAAAGCATAAATAACAGACCTGCATGAGGCCCCTGCACCTCAACCAGATCTGTGTTCTGCAGGTCACCTGTTCTTAGCTGACTTCTGAAAGGTGTTTAAAAGAGGGGATAAAGAGGAGGAAACCAAAGTAAAGCTCTGTCATCTGGGAAAGAGCTGGGGCATCAGGAGATAGCTGGGAAGCCTCCTAATTGTGGGGGAGGAAGAATGTAGTGTGGGCGGTGTGACATGACTGTGCAGTGATTGTCTGGATCACTCATTTAGCACAGTGGTAAAGGTGTTTAAGTCCAGTTGTTACTAGGAGAGACTTTGCCTGGTTTAAGACAAGTGGTGATCCTGGTTTTTTTCACACAGGTGAAAACAGTCAGGAGTTCAGCCCCACTTTATCAGAGAGATCCTTTATTGCCCACAGTAAACGTTACAGGTGAGAGATCTCTTAATACAAACACCCCTCTTCATTGTTGTGTCTGCTGACTTGTCCTTGTTCCAAATCACCCTGGCTCTCTGCAATTAAAATATTTTTCCAAAAGCACTACTGTTGGAATTAGCTGTTCAGTCTGAGTCCTGGTAAGAATGTGTCTTTCCCAAAACATCTTCCTATCAGAAAAAAAATACAAGTTTAGGCACAAACTACTTGAAACACCTTGCAATGCCTTATTGTCAATGCCTGCAGATTTACTGACCTTGTAGCCTTCTGCCTCTGTTTCTGAATGGTCACATTTGTTTTGAAATGACTGATTTTTTTTAAGGTTCATAGCTTGAAGTAGGAGGATCCAAGAAGAAATTTTCAGTCTTTTTTAACTGAACAGTGTTGATGCTTTTGAAACTGTTACACCATCTGCTGAAAAGCTGTGTGAAACCTGGACTGCTGCTAGAAGGAGTCCTCAGAAAAGGGAACAGCTTAATTTCTTGGAAGGATAAAAGGGGATGAGAGAGAACCTTTGCTTAATGACAGCATCAACAACAGAAGTTGTGAACACAGAGAAGCTGAAAGTGGTAAAAGGGACAGTGACACTTGTGATGGACAAGTGGAGGCCTGGGAATTGCTTCTTTGGAATCACCTGGGAGGGAGCTGCTTCTTCATGAGGAATATTTTCCTGTTGGGGCACATCCTGGAGCTTTCTTATAAACTGGAGCCCCAGTTAGGGGCTGTTAGGCAGCCCCAGTGGCCTGAAATGAGTGACTGGGGTACAGTTAGGTGCTCCCTGTTTCCTGGTGGCCTCAGACACCTTGTGGAGTGTGTGGTTTGACCCTGCCCAGTGGCTTCATTATGTGGTCCCATGAACCATGTGAGGAAGGGCAAAGTGACCCATTTCTGAGGGGTTTTGTGGGATCTGGGGTTTTCTGGGATGCACACCAGCTGTGTGTTCAGGCTTAAGGCACTGTTCTGGTGCCATCAGCCAGAACTCTACTTATGGCATCTTTTAGCACTAAAACATCGGGAAAAGATGGAGAGAGTGACTGTGCCCTGCATCACTGATCAGGAAAGGCAGAGGAATGTATGAGAACTGTTCTGAGTCAATGGAACAATTGCTTCATTTGAAGATCAAAAATCCTGTTTTCTCTTAGAGCTTTATTTAAAAAAAATCTAGCTGCCATGATTGGTATTGAATCATAGCATCATATAATGGTTTGAGTTGAAAGGAATCTTAGAGATCATCTCTCTCTGACCCTGAGTAACTGCAGGCAGGTATCCTTCTTGAGAGTTCATCTCTTTGTGCAGACCCCAGCTGGAGTGTTGTGTATATCTGTGCATTCTTAGAAATCATCTTGTAGTATTGGGCTTTACAAGCCAGCTCATTTTGGCTTTTTGAAGCTGTTTTATTCAAGTGCACTTAGTCATCCCTCTTCTCTGTTCAAAGCTCTTTTCCTTCAAATTAGAGCAGGCACTGATATTATGATCATATTAGATGCAGTCCCAGTTCTTGTTACAGAAGCACCTATTAAAAGGCAAGAAGTTGTGTTTTGGTTCTCTGTTGAGTTAGCAGAGTTGCTAATTCTCCTTCTGTGGGTCAGAGGTGTCACCTGGGCTGTGCTGGCACTGCCCTGTCTCAGAGCCCTGCTGTTCTGGTTTCCAGCAGCCGTTCGGACAGTCTCGATCACATCCCCAACAATGTGGCCCATGCCACGGAGGGCAGGATGGCTCCCACCTGGAGAGGGAGGCACCGGGGCAGGGCCAAGAAGAAAAGGCACAAGAAAAGATCCAAGCTGAAAGGACAACCTGTGGCTGCTGGCAGGAGAAGTCCAAGAACTCCAGAACAGGAGAGCTGCACCCCAATTCCTGTCCAGGTGAGAATCTTCAACCTTCCTTTTGTATTTTCCCTGCAAACTCCTAACAGCTCTTGGGTGAATTTTGGTGTCTATACTGAGGTTCCTGCTCAGATGTTTGGTTTTGTTTTCTAGGAGGATGAATCCCACCAAAGTACTCTTTACAGAAACAGTTTTTGGGTTCCTGAATTTAACAAGGACTTGGGCTATGATCCACTGTCTTTTGAGAAGACTGCACATGCCCCTTTGTCCATGGGCAAACTCCATTCCCCAAGGAGCCAATACAAAACTGAACTGCACAAGCTGATCAGCCCTATTCAGTGCCTTAATCATGTTTGGAAACAGAGGGACACTGTTCCCCAGCCTGAGACTCTCCATCCTTTTCCCTACAACATCCTTCCCCCCCATTTCCCACATGTGGACAATCCTCTCCATGCCATGAAACAGAATGCTCTGGACACATACTTCCATGGTGACCTCAACTATAAAGACAATAGTTTATCTGGCCTAAACTTAGAATATAATTTCACCAAATGCATCAACCAGTCCGTGCAAACCAGTTCAGACAAGCTTTCTGTGGAAGAATATTTGGTAGATGCCTTGAAGGGGAGCGTGAGTTTTGGTGAACCACAAAATTTAGCCAGCCTGGCCAAGACGTGGAGAGGAGGTGGGGTGGAACTGAAGGAACAATTCCATGAAGAGAGTGAAAATGAAGGCGTGCTGCTGAACGAGGTGATCTGAGCCACACTCTGGGGTGTGGGAGGCAGAGTTTTCTCCTGGGCTTTGGGAGAGGGATAATCTGCATCCATGTGCTTGCTTCTATAACTGTGAATTCTGAATGGTTCTGGATCTGGTTGGAGCTGCCAGATAACGATGCAGAGTTGTTTTCTGCAGGAATTAAAGCCCTGCCTGTCTCAGACTGCTGGCTCCATGCTGTGCTCAGTCACCAGACATGCAGGCCTTTCTCTGAGTGGTGGTTCTGTGCTTAGTCAGTCTTCAACCATGTCCTCTGTTTGCTGGGAAAGAGCCCAATCTGTTCAGCCAGGCTGCAATATTTATGGGCTCTGGATGAACTGGAGTGTGACAGAAACCAGGGCTGGGTAGAAGGGGAGGTGCAGGAGGCCAGTCTGTACCTCTGCCGGGACCAGCAGCTCCTGCAGTGTCCCCTGCAGCATCCCCCACACCTGGACACAGAAAAGCATTTGAATCCTAGGGCCATGATTCACTTCTTCTGAATTCAGTTCTCTCTCAGCAACTTAAAGTCCTCCTGGAGGGCTTCCCTGGGGTCAGTGTGACCCTGTCAGCATGGTCTGTGAAGTTCAAGGTGTCCCTTACCTGCCCAAATGTGTTCACACTGACACCTAAGGCACAGTCTCCATCTACTGACTGCAGAAGAGCTTTAATACAATGTCTGCATTTAGTCAGGGGAATCTGGGTTAGCTGTAGGATTCAGCTTTGTAGTTATGTCCTGCATGAGAAGGGAGGAACACAGAGCTCCAAAGCCATTCAAATCCTGGTGGCCTTTCTTTATAATGCTGGGGTGCACTTGTTTAGAATCAACAGAGCCCACAGAAATCAAGTAGGTTGATCCTCTATGGTTTCATTTCAAGCCTGTGGCAGAAGTAATCTTGTACAAGGATTTCTAGAGAGGTGGTGTGGTATCTGTCCTTGTGCTACTTCTGAGAATGCTGATCTCTGTCCCTGCAGCTCCACATTTAAGTGAATCTTTCCCTGTTTCATCTTGTTTTCTGTTTGTACTTGCAGAAGCTGAAGCCAGTGGATTACGAGTACAGAGAAGAGGTTCACTGGACCAAGTGCCACGGTTCCTTGGGCATTGGCTCATTTGGGGAAGTGTACAAGATAGAGGACAAGCAGACAGGATTTCAGTGTGCTGCCAAGAAGGTAATTCTGTGTGAGAGAAGAGGGGTCCTGGCAAGACAGCACGTGGAGAGAAATCTCTTCCCAGGTCCTCTTTAGGACCTTGTTGTACACTAATGGTGAAGTGCTGCTGTTGTGTCCAAGGAAAAACTTCAGGGTGATGGCAGAAAGAGAAGCAGATAGAGGACCTGTATGTGCACAGGGGCCAAGCTCAGCAGCCAGAAATAAACTCATTTGGCTTTAAAGTGTGCTGAAAGGGATCTTGAGTGCTGAGGCAAGAGTGGAGATTTCTGAATGATTGTGAGTGGCTGTGGGGGAGCAACAGCCACGTGGGTTGTCTGTTATCTGACTATTCTTATCTCAAACCATGTCTGGTATAAATGGTTACATGGCAGGTATTTATTTCCCTGTTGGAAAAGGAATAAAGTAGGAAAACCCCAAGGCAGTCACTAGGCTTTGAAAACAGCTTTCATCTCAGTGTTAGCTGCAATGCTGGCGTTGTTCTGAGGCGATGCTGTTCCAGATGCAGCAAAGGATGTGTGTTTTTACAGAAGTTGGCGCCATGATCTGTTGTACTCCAGGAGATGCCATTGTCACATCATGTAGGAAGTGTATGAAATATAACTTGGATCAAGACACTGATTTGTGGGCTGCTGTGGGGGCCTCAGGGATGCAGACAGAGGGATAATGCAAGGAGATGAGGAAAATATAAACTATTTCATTTGAACTTACACTTGAATAGTTTCATCACCCCAGTGAACTGATGTTTCTCACATTACTTCACTAGAAAACTTCACCGAGCATGTGGGAAGTGTTTGCCTTGAGTATAAAAATATTATGTGCAAAAAGAACCATAACTTGCATTTTTCAATTTAAAATGTTCACTTTTCCCCCATTTACACTGGGCCCAGCTTGCTCCCAGTGGAAAGATGCAAGTGGCAAGACAAGCCAGTGTGTGTATTTATTTAACCATTTCATAACCATTTAGTTGCCAGCTATAGAAACAAACATCTCTCAAGCATGTGGAAAATTAATTCCTGTTCTGCATCCTCACAGTTCAGGTGTGAAATCTTGTGGTGATACAACCAGCCTGTTTCCTGTCACTGTGTAGCTATTTAAATGTATTATCCATTTGGCAAATCCACAGTCTCGGGAGAAATAGCTGTTCCTTGTGGGGTGCATTTTCAGGAAGGAGGATGGTTGTGCTGAAAGAGGAAACATGAAAGTAGGAGAAACTGAAGTCTTTCAAAATGTCATTTCCTCCCCTAATTACTGAAGGATAAATGATGCTTCTTTATATTAGAAATGCATCTGCTTAGATCACACTCTGAAAGCAGAGAGTTCTAACAGGCAAATTGCACACTTCTCTGTGCTCTCTTCAATTTTCCATGGGTAACTGTTCCTGCTGCCTCCCTGTGACAGGAGGGCACTACCTCACCTTCTTTCACCAGACTTGGTGTTGGAAGCACCTGCTCTCCAAATTCTTGAGACGAAAGAAAACCAGCTATAGATGGATTGCTGACAGAGAAGAAATATGATGCATCTTTTTCCCACCAGAATCTTCATGACTCATGTTTTCCCTCTGGACTTCAGCAAATTCCTTTTGTTTTATTTAGTTTGGCTGAACTTAGTGAATAAAGTTTTTCTTTAACCCTTTGCAGGATGAGCACCACCTAACAAGGTGATCATGCAGATCACTGCTTGTGGACTTATTTTGTATTCCTTCCTGCTTTGGGACAGTTGAATTTTTTGCCAAGCTTTGCACTGTCCCCAGGTTTTGGGGTTTTTTTTTCCCCTCTCTTTCATAAAAGCAGAATGTTCAGTTGTAAAAATTATCTTTTTGCTAAGGCACAAATTACCTTCCTCCTGAAGGGTACCATCCTTAGCTCTAATGCGAAGTTATTGCAAGCTGGCATCTCTTGTGATGAATCTTCACTTCCCTTAGACATGGAGGGTTTATCATCCCAAGTGTTCCCACTTCCTGCTGCACTCCCTGAGTTCTGCTAGGGAAGGTCACAGAATTAAGTTTGGAAAACACCTCCAAGGCAATCAAGCCAAATTAACCCATCTCGTGCCTCTGCTGTCACACCAGAGAGGGAGAGCTGTGTCAGGACCCATCCCAGGATTTGCTCAGTGCCCGCCTGTTTCCATAGGTGCAGGTGGAACATTTCCGTGCCGAGGAGCTGACGACGTGCGCGGCCGTGATGAGCCCCAGCGTGGTGCCCCTGTATGGGGCCGTCAAGGAGGGGCCCTGGGTCACCATCTTCATGAAGCTGATGGAGGGTGAGCACGGCACAGCGCCATGGGACCACCACTGGCACTACCCAGTGCACATTGACCTCCTCTTCTCCCTGCCCCAATATAAATCTATTAGCTCCTCAGTGCATCCAGAGCATTCCTGGTGTGAATTCCTGAGTGGGTTGGGATGAGTGTGTATAATCCCTGCAATGGGCTTACTGTGGGGGGAAGAATTCCCAGTCCTGTCTCACTGCAGTTCAAGGTGTCTCTTTTTCACAATAAAACACAGCTGGGGCTGGTTTGTGCTTCCTGATGGTTTGCAGGACACCAGTGGAGCACATTGCCCTGGAAAAGGGGGTACTTACTGTCTTAGCAAACCTGGATTATTCCATTGCCTGGTGCTCTTTTTCTGGCCAGAACCATGGAAAACAGGCTGTGAGGAATGAGCCGGTGGTCAGTAACACCTAGAAATACCTGTTCTGATCACAGAGCTCCAAAGCAACACTGTTAAACTGACACTGGGCAAAAAACCATACGATCAAGGTCTGTTTTTGTGGGCAGCAAAAGCTCTTGGAATAAACAAAAGGAACAGAGCCATGTGTGGAAGATAAGTGCTGTCAGACCTGGAAAATCTCATTTTTTCAATGGAAACAACCAGGAATGCTAAAGATACTGGGGAGAATTTAAAGATAAGCTAACATGGACTCCCTGGATTCCTTTCTAGGTGGCTCATTAGGGCAGCTCATTAAACAGAGTGGCTGCCTGCCAGAGGACAGAGCCCTCAGCTACCTGGGCCAGGTGTTAGAGGGTCTGGAGTATCTTCATGCTCAAAACATTCTCCATGGAGATGTCAAAGGTAGGAAGGTGTTTGAAGTACCTTGTTCTTCCCTTTTCTTAGAAAAGGCAAACTGCTTTGAGATTAAATTATGGGATTACTTACTAAAGTCATGGGATCTACTTACTAGATTTTCAGATCTATGTTTGAAATTAGAGTTTCCCTTGGTTCTAGACTGCTGGGAAAATCACATTTGTCATCTCTTGTTGTCACCCCATGGGCCTGCCAGGCTGCTTGCCCAGGCTGCCCCACTGGCCTACAAGAATCTCCAGGGCAGGTAATTGGTAGTTTATAAGAGATAATTACAGCTCTGTACTTGCTTAAGCCAGTGACAGGAGAAATAAATCCTTTGGGCTTAAAGAACTGTAGTTCTGTGTGCTTTTCACTGTTTTTCCCATCCCCTAGTCCAGAGGAGACTAATGGAACCCTTCTCGTTGGCAGCGGAGAACGTGCTGCTGTCGGACGATGGGAGCAGGGCCCTCCTGTGTGACTTTGGCCACTCTGCTCACCTGCACCCAGATGGGCTGGGAAAGTGCTTGGTCACAGGTGAGGCTTTGCTGCTGCTCTTCTGAAGAACTGCCCTTCTGACTCATTCTTTATCGTGAACATTTACATGTGGCTGATTTGCAAGCAACTGCATTTTCCAGGCTGAGCATTGCTCAGGGTGTCTGGTTTATTGCTATTACTGTGAGGCATCCCACTGACAGCCAAAATGACCTGACATTTGGGATGTAATGGTCCTTATCTCCCAGGCTAGAAGGGGTTTGTAAGATTATGTCAGCATGCTGCATTCAGTGTTTTGTCCCTGCAAGGATCCACATTGAAACTTTAAAATCCTACTCTGACTTGTGTGACCTCACTAAATAGTGAGGAAGAGTCCTGACCTCCACTAAAGCAAAATTCCTTTTTTGTAACTATTAAACTTAACCGTGCTTCTTCAAGCTCATGTTTTGCCTCCCAGATTTACTTGAAAGGGAAGTTTAATCCCTGTTCTGTATATAAGGGATGGGTCTGAGAGGGAACAGCTTTTAAGAACACACGATGCTGCTTTTTGGGTTAAGGTGGAGCCCCTCCACTATGGAGAAAAGCTGAGAGAGCTCAAATTGTTCAGCCTGGAGGAGGGTCAAAGCAAACCTCAGAGCCCTTCCAGTGCCTAAAGGGACTCCAGGAGAGCTGGAGAGGGTCTTGGGACAACAGTCTGGAAGGACAGGGCAAGCAGGAATGGCTTCCCACTGCCAGGGGGTAGGGATAGATGGGATACTGGGAAGGAATTCCTCCCTGTGAGGATGGTCAGGCCCTGGTCCAGGGTGCCCAGAGAAGCTGTATCTGCTCCTGGATCCCTGGAAGTGTCCAACACCAAGCTGGATGGGCCTTGGACTCACCTGAGACAGTGGAAGGTGTCCCTGCCTATGGCAGGGGGTGGGATTGGATGGGCTTTAAGGTCAGTTCCCACCCGAACCATTCTGGGATTCTGTGAATCTGACTTGTCTCTCACTTTAGCTAAAAAGAGAGGGACTGCCTACCAGTGGCACTGGAGCAGTTCTCTTGCCTGCATGCAGTGAGTTTTCTCCCGGATGGTTTTAGGGAACTACGTGCCTGGCACAGAGACCCACATGGCCCCAGAAGTGGTGATGGGGAAGCGCTGTGACTCCAAGGTGGACGTGTGGAGCAGCTGCTGTATGATGCTGCACATGCTCAATGGCTGCCACCCCTGGACCCAGTACTACAACCACCCTCTCTGCCTGAAGGTGAGTGACCCAGCTTCTCTGCAGTGCCAGGCAGGTGAGCAGCCAGGGCTTGTTATTGCTGGCCAGGGACCACTGGCCTCGGGGTGGATGGCTGGGAGCCAGCTGGGCATCTGACAGGATGCCAGCCTGGCTTTGGGAGCTGAGCATTCCCTGTGCCTGCTCTGCTTGGGCTGTTCATGACTTGGGTGTGACTTTGGAGCCATTCAGCTGTAATAAAATTAGTGCTCAGCTCTCACTTAATGCTTTCATTTCAGTTGGAAACGCTGTCGGGGTGGGAAGAACCTTCCTGAAATCAAATTAAGCCTCTCTGGTCTAACCTCTTTCACTTCCTGTTTGTTACACAGATCGCTAAAGAGCCACCTCCTCTGAGGGAAATTCCACCTTCCTGCAACCCTCTCACTGCTGAGATTATTAAGCTGGGACTGGAGAAGGAGCCTCTGCACAGGGCATCTGCATCAGAGCTCAAAACTAAGACCAGTGTGGCACTGGAGGAAGGTAGAAATGTCCTGATGTAACTGATGTAGCTGAACCTTCGTATTCCCACTGGGAGAGCTGCTGATGCTGCTCCTTTGGGAAGCAGCAGTCTGTTTTATTGTCCAGTATATAATTTTCACAGTATTGATGCATATTTTGGGTTGATGGCTTTTGCCTGCAGCCGAGTGTTTGTCACCCAAATAAATGATAATTTCTTGTGTGCTGTCACATGCTCTTCCTCCTCTGCTGAAGGAGGTGAGGTCTCTGGGTTTGTTCAGGTGCTGTGCCTGGGCTCCTGTCAGCTGGAGCGTCAGCTGCACCTGGAGAGCCTGGTGTGCAGCACCACTGTGAGCAGAGGTTTATTGCATTCTTAGCAGTAACACCATACTTGTGGTTCAGTCTTGCCCCTGACACCATCACTAATTTATTTCAACTTAATCCTGCTGAGTGGTTCTGTAATACAACAAGAATTTGTGGAGGTGATCTGGTTTTATCTTTTGAGGAAGCTGGGCATTTTACAGCAAATACACTTCAAAAATTCTTACTGCAAAGGAAAACTTTCTTCTTCTTTTATTGCTTTATTTGATAATGTTTGTATCCTTTTTGTTGGTTTTTTTTTGTTTGTGGTTTTTTTTTTTTTTTTTTTTTTTTTTTTTTTTTTTTTTTTTTTTTTTTTTTGTTTTGTTTTGTTTTGTTTTGTTTTGTTTTGTTTTGTTTTTTTGTAGTGGGAGGTGTGAAAAGCCCCTGGAAAGGTGAATACAGAGAGCCCAGACATTTCTCTTTGAATAAAGAAAACAGTGCACGGACGTCCCTCTCCCCCCTGAGCCCAGTTTCTGAGACTGGTTCTGACCCAAAACTGTCAGTCAAAGTTTCCTGTGCCAGTCCAGTCCTACCACCTCCATCTCTGGAGCAAACAGAGGAGGTTGAGGGAACCCATTGGAATGAGGACAAGGAGTTACCTGAGACCTGTGATCCCCCACCTCTCTCCTCTACTCCTCTGCCCCTGAAGAGCTGCAGCCACATGGAAAGAGCCACAACCATTTCAGAGCAAGAACTTCAGCAGCTGGAAATTGGTGAGCACTGGGCTGGGGGAGGAATTCAACTTTTTTTTTTGCTTGAGAGCAGGATAAAAATACAGCTGCTTTCTCTTGGCTTGTTGACAGTTATTTTTGGGGTTTCAGCTTGGATGTTATTTTGCTCATAGTTCCTTTCTTATTACACAAATTTCTCAACCTTCCTTCAAACTACTAAAACTAATAGCTGTTAACCAATTAAATGTGACACAAAGGGAGTGAACAGAATTTCCTTCCCCCTGAAGAGGGGGGAACCTTCTGAGAGAGGTGCAGGAATCTCTTAGAAAACAGCCTGTTTCAGACTTGTGCTTGTTTGCACTCTGTAAACAGTGTCTGAATTCCAACTTCATCTGCAATTTTAGGTTCAAACTTTTTTTTTTTTTTTTTTAATTGAGGTAAGCCAGGACGAAAATAAAGGAATGGCAGATGTCAAGCAAAGCACTACAGTTAAATTCAGCCTGCAACTGTTTTGTTCTGGGCATTGGAAAACCTACAGCCATCAGCCAAGGAATTTGGTTACAACAGCAATCCAGAGTTTGAAAAGCAGCAGTAAATTCAGTGTGGAAATCAGTGATTTGTCCAGTTCTATTGCCCCAGTATAACTCTACATTTCACTTTTTTTTCTCCCATATTTTCTAGTCTTTTGGAGTGAATTGAAAGCTTCCAGTTAGGAAGAAAGTGGTTTGAATTGTAACTGTGTCAGGAAACTGAGGAATGAGGAATTTTAGGGGTCGCTGATGGGCAGCTTCTTTCCCAAATGTCTTTGGGTCTCAGTAGCATTCTAAGAGCTGATTATGTATGGGATATCTGGATATTATCAGGAATATTTTCAGTATTTGTAAGTTCTTGTATCCAGATAAGAGAGTACAAATATCCAGATACTTGTGAGAGCTGAGTACATGAGTTTGACCTTTCCCTGATAATGTGGATGGATCTAGAGTGACATCTCACAGGGGCCATAATGGGCAAGAACTGGGAAATTTTTTTTTTTTTGCTATTTTGCATGTTGTTGCACAATCCATCTCCTCTTGGCTCAGTTTCCCTGTATCACTGTGCTGCCTCTGCATGGCAGAGTTGTGTGTTGGGTTTTGCTGGCACCAATATCAGTGTTCATTAAATATTGCTGAAGAAGCTTTGGGTATTAATTGCAGAGCAGTGATTAGAGCAGGGAGGCATGGAAGGAAACACTGGAAATGTCTCCCTTCTCTTCCTTTTGCTGCAGAACTGTTTCTGAACAGCCTTTCCCAGCCTTACTCTCTAGAAGAACAAGAGCAAATGCTTTCATGCCTCAGCATTGACAGCCCTTTTGTGTCAGATGCCAGTGAGAAGGTGAGTGGGGGTGGATAGGGGTGGCTGGCTGGGCCCTTGGGAAAACTGGAAGCTGTGACCAGTAGAAATACGGAATTTCTCACCTTTGCTGCTGCTTTCTGACACCAAATTTGCTGGAGAGCACCTTGGGAAGAAAGCTTTCCTCATGCCCAGTGGAGTGCTGAGGGTTGTAGCTGTGCTTTGGTTCCCTGTCCAGCATGGATCCTTTCCTCCAGAGGCTCTCCTGTGCTGTATCCTCAGCAGAAGCTTCAAGTGTGTGGGTACAGAAAATCTCAGCAGCTTCAACCCTGTCTGTGTAGGAGGAGGGAGCTGGGGAAGCAGTGATGGAAGTAGGAGCTGCACCAAGCAGCTGTGCAGGGTCTTCTTCCTGGCCATGGCCACCAGTGAGAAGTTGAGGGAAAGACCAGGAGAGCAGGAGAGGAAAACAGAGACCCAAATCTTGGATATTCGTTCCCAGCTTGTGGATCTATTCTCCATGAACTTATTTTAACCCATTGATACTAATGAATACATAGTCCTAGATATTTAAATACCAATTTCAATTAGATTGGTTTGCTCTCCCTGGTGTGCCTAAGGTAGGGAATACCAGTGAGGAACTGAATAAGCCTTGTTGGACCAGGGAAGAACAAAGCCCTTCGATAACAGTTTTCAAAGACATTGAGTCCCAAATTTGTGCATCCTGGCATCTGCAGGAGTCAGTTCTGATTGGGAGCAGCTTTGTGTCCTATTTTTGTCTCTCTTCTCAGTCTTCCAGTGCTTTTTGAGGAGAACTGAGGGAGTTCTGTGCAGCTCAGCTCTTGACACACACAGTATGCAGTGTGGGATCTGACTGTGCTTGGTTTTTCCCTCTAACACCTACCCCATACCTTTAAGTTAACTTTTGACTGGTTCAGACCACTGTGCTGGTGTCAGATTGACTGGGACAATACAGACCCTTCCCAACAGTGCTGCAGCACAGGGTCTATGGTTGGTTTTGTACAGTTAATTGTTTTTCCTGTGTGTTTCTCATGTCAGTAAGTGACAAATATTTTATCTGATGCTTAATTCTCCTGCCACTCAATACAACCCCTCTTTTCTCATCCAGCTTTTCAGCTTGTTACTGATTTAACTGTTGAGAATATCTGATAATATCTGCACACTGTTGCACTGCTATCTGTTCCCTTTCCCAGATGGCACATAAATGTTGACTAAGGCCCAACCTTAAATCCCTCTGGATTTCCACCTTTTTCCTCCTGACCTTATTTTAATGCTCATCTCCTGCCAGCTCATTTTCTTTCACAGCCTTAGACAAACTTGTGCTTACTCCTGCAGAACTCCATGAAGACTTCTCACAGCTTGAGGGACACCATGAGCTCTGGGATCCACTCCTGGAACAGCCAGGCAGATGGGCAGAGCTGCAGCTGGAACAACCTGCTGAGCCGCAGCCGGCACACGGACACTCCCAGCTACTTCAACGGTGGGTCTGCATCTCCATACCTGGGATACAGGGCCAGGAATCACCTTCTCACTATCTAGACAGGCTAGATATGGGGGAGTTTCTGAGCTCCTTTTGTCCTTCATTGCTGTGCCAGCACAGATCCCCACTAAAGATGTGCTGTGAGGAGGCCCAGTCTGCCCCAGTCACTGGTGGGTGGAAGGCACTGGGTCTGTACAGTAAAATCCAGGGAAGTTTCTGAGCACACAGAGCCTGTGTGCCCTGCAGCTTCCGTGTGCAAGGAATGTTTTATAACCGCAAGCATCTACCCAGAATTTTGAGGGCATATTGTGCAAATTAATATATCACTTCAGCTGCTTTCTTGCTAAATGCAGCTCTGCTCTGTGAGTCATTGCTGTCTGCAGCAAGCTCCATGCTCAGCAAAAAACTTACATAAATTAAATCCTTAATCACAAAAATGAGTTCTTCCCCATGTATGTGCCTTGTCAGTCAGTTTTGCTGTGGACTGTGAGGTCCTTGTGGCTCAGCAGAAGTTAATCTCTTGTGCTTTCCAGGAGTGAAAATCCAGATCCAGTTGCTAAGTGGAGAAAATTTGCACATCAGGGATTTCCACAGGACAAAGGTGGGCGACATTGCCACGGGGATAAGCAGCCAGGTGAGACACAGACTGGAGTTCAGTGCATCATTTGATTTCTTCCCTACTGCAGCCTCACAACCCCTGAATGTCAGGGAGACCCAAGAGTGGTTCAGGGATCCTTGGGAGACCTTTAGAAGCAGAACCTCAGTGCTGCTGTTGTGAGTGTGGTACCAGAGGATGTTTTCTGAATCACAGAATCATTAAGGTTGGAAAAGACCTCCAAGATCCTCAAGTCCAACCTTCAACTAAATCCCACCAGGCCCACTAAACTGTATTTCCAAGTGCCACATCCACTCATTTTTTGAACCTTTTCAGGTATGGTGATTCCACCACTGTCCTGGGCAGCTTGTTCCAATGCTTGTCCACTCTTGCAGTGAAGAAATTTTCCCTAATATCCAGCTTAAACCTAGTACCAAACCTGAATTGTGAACCAGTGCTAACTGTCAGAGTGACCATGGGGATTTATGTCTTAGAAAGCATCTGTGCAGCTTGAAAAATCCTTTTCAATTATAAATTCTTTCCCTTCTCCCTAAAGAATCATTATATAGCTTTTTCATCATGAGCAGTAGCATCAGCTCAGGGAAATGAGCTGTGTTTGGCTGGGGTGCTTCCAATTTCCAACTTGTTCTGTTGGAGATGTTGGCACACTCCTGTGAACCTCACTGTGGGCTGCCTTGGCTGTTCCTGAAAGAAACTCTGGACTATCTGTGGGACTGTGACTGATCTGAGTGTAAAATGGGATTGTCTCTAAAAGATGTTACACCAGTCCAGAAAATGTTCCAGTGGTGCTGGTTGTCTTGAGAATCTGTTCTTGTGGACATCACAAAGCAAAATGCCTGGAGAGGAGCTCAGGTGCCCAAACATGGGCAGCTCAGGACCCCCCAGCCATGGCCCAGAGCTCAGGGAGGCACTTTGGCAGCAGGGTGGGCACTGCCCAGTCCAGTTCCAAGGTATTTTCTTATGAGAGGAGCTCAAGATGTTCCTGCCAAGCACAAGCCCCTCCCTGGGAGCTGTTCCTGTCTTGGGAAGCTGGCTGTGATGGAGAGGTGCAATGTTCTAGAGGAGAGTGGAAGTGCCACTGAGCTCTGTGTGTTCTGCTCCACAGATCCCTGTGCCTGCCTTCAGCCTGGTGACCAAGGAGGGGCAGCCTGTGCACTATGACATGGAGGTGCCTGACTCTGGCATTGAGCTGCAGTGCACCCTGGCCCCCGACTGCAGCGTCAGCTGGACCTGGCGCGTCAAGCACGGCCAGCTGGAGAACAGGCCCTGAGGCCCTGCCTGCCTTGGAGGTTTGCACCTTGTGCAAAGAAGGAATTGCAAAAGCTCCTGACCTCCCCTGCCGTGGAGCACCAAGTGCAGTGGCTGGTGTTTGTGCTGCAGCAGGATCACAGCTCGCTGCCCTCAGGCCTCACTTCTGTTGGCTGTTCTGATCCACTTCCAAGACATGTCCTGAGCTTAGGCATTCCCCAGGACATTGGGAATGACTTGTTTTGGGTGTGTTAGAGCTTGAGAATGGTAGGTGGAAAATCCTCGCTTTTCAGAGGAAGGAGGTTGTGCTTTTCAGGAGAGCAGGGGATTGGGTAAGAACTCTTGCTCTTGCTCCGAGGTAAGGTCGGGCCTTGCTGGGCTTGCCCAGAGGAGGAGGTTGGGTGCCCTCAGTGCAGCTGGGGTTGGTTGTGCCGAGGGGAGCTGGCTGACTTCCTTCCAGCTGGAGGAAGAGACATTTCTGTAGGCTCTGGGGAGCATCATCTCCACCTCAAGCCTTTTGCATGGGGAGAATCGACAGCAGTCACTGGCTGGTTCTTGGTTTCACCTCCCACCCTTCCCCGCAGTTGCTTCCTTCTTGAATCAGAAAAGAACTTTGTTCCCAGAAAGAGCTTTGTTTGCAGCTCCCACCTGCAGGTCTCAGAGGAGCTGGTGCTCTCTCTGGTGTTCCTGGCAGGCAGGGCAGGAGGAGGGTACAGAATTCCTTGGTGGGAGGCTGGAAGGGTTGTTCCTCCATCCTGTTCCCACCTCTGATGTGGGACTTCAGGTGCACTGTCCCATTCTTGGAGGAGTAAAGGACATTAGCTGTCAGCTGTGACAGGGCAGTATTTTATTGCAGAGTTTATAAAAATCTCCCTCCCAGCTCCCAATCCAGCCCAGTGCCCCAGTTCTGTGAGCTCAGCCTGGCCTCCCAAGGCCTCCCACTCCTCCCTTCACTTCAGACTGGGTTCACTGAGTGGGATGGGCTGCTGGGCCTGGAATGCCTTAAGCTTTCTACTGGTTTTTTTACTGATTTGTGAATGTTTGGAACTGAAACCTCACAGGTCAAGTTCAGGTGGGCGGGTGTTGTTCGCCCTTCTCCATCCCAGAACAGATCCTGAGGGAGGTGTGAGCTCCGAGTGTGTTTGCTCAGGGCTGTTCCAAGGCCTGGCACACCTGGAAATCACAGTCCCTCCCTGTGGCTGTGGCTCTCCCAGAGCTCTGTGGCTGCCTCTGAGCAGAGGCTCTGCATCCAGCCTGGGCAGAGAAACAGCTCTCAAAATCCAAGGTGGGCTCTGCCAGGTCTGTGCTGTTCTGGGAAACACAATGGGGCAGCAATGCTGGCAGTCTTCCCAAGGGAAGTTCACTTAGAAAATAGCTGCGAAAAGCTGAACTCTGAGCCTCCCTTTTTGAGGAGCAGCACTCCTTAAACAATGGACGCTCTTTCCCTTTGGCCTCCCAGAACATGGGCTGGTTTTGCTCTACCAGACAGTGACATCCCTGATCAGAAAACTCAAGTTGTGATGTAATAAAAAGTGAAACTCACAAGGAAAAATGAAACCTGTCACCACTCTGGGTATAGTTTTTATAGCACTTTTTGTTCTAAAGCACTTAATACATTGTCCAAAATAGGCACCTAATTATATCTACAATGCCATAGTCGGAGTTTTTTTAGTAAATAATTAACACATTATGCACATGTCTTCCAGGAGGGAATGGGGAAAGAGGGAGGTTGGCTTGATTTCTTTTTTCAGATGCCATAAACTGCTGAGAGTTTAAGCTCTGGAGCAGGGGGGATCAAAGTTCCTCTTCCAGGGATCCCAGGAGCTCCCAAGCACAGGTTCAGTGCATGGCTGGCTCCTTTCCTGAGCTTCTTCAGGGGCAGGAGGAAAACTGTTGGTTGTTTCTGTGAGTCTGTGATGTGTCAATCCCAAAGCATTGTGGGTTCCATCTCAAAGGCTGTCCCTTGTGCCTCTGTCACCTGGGAGGTGCTCCCATGTCCTGGTATCTGGTTCCATGCCCAGGCATTGGGATTGAGCCCTGGAGCAGCAGGGAGGGAGCAGCGGGACTGTCTCTAGGACTCCTGGGCTCTACATCTGCAGCATTAACCTGAACTCAGGCCACCTGCATGAGGGCAGGGAACACTCCTGGGCCCAGGATGTCCTTGCAGAGCCCATGGAGATGTCCGTGTACCCCTGGTCCATGGAGATGTCCGTGTTCTCCAGGCCCATGGAGGTGTCCATGCTCTCCAGGTCCATGGAGATGTCCGTGTTCTCCAGGCCCATGGAGGTGTCCATGCTCTCCAGGTCCATGGAGATGTCTGTGTTCTCCAGGCCCATGGAGGTGTCCATGCTCTCCAGGTCCATGGAGATGTCCGTGTTCTCCAGGCCCATGGAGGTGTCCGTGTTTCCCAGTCCCCACACAGCAGCATTAGCCAGGATTCACCCTCTTTGTTTTGTCCAAAGCCTTCAGTCCTGTTTTGCTGCCACCACAAGTGCCCAAGTGAGGCTGCAGGTTCCCACACAGCTTGGCCTTGTCACAGTCCCTGCCTGGGGACAGGCACCTTGGCAGCCCCACAAACCACTGGTGCCTTCCCAGTCCCTCTGCTGGGGTTTTCCTTTGGGACAATCTCCAGGCTGTGCTGCCAGCCAGCCTGAGCTCTCCCTGGCTCTCTCCTGCTGCCAGGACAGTTTCCTCTTCCCTTGGCTTGTCACTTTGCTGTGACAGGCACAAACAACCTGGCTTCCAGATGAAGGCAGTACTGACAGCAGAAAGTTGGGGAAGATTTGCATTATCCTTGTTCAAATTTGGCTGGAACTGTCAGGTTTCATAACGAGTGTTTAGAACAGAACCCCAGCTCAGGGTGGGGAAGACAAGTAGGAGTGATAAACACAGATGGCTCTTGTCGTGCAGCTCCTTCCGGAAGTCTGGAAAAATCGCTGTTGGTGAGGCGAGGTGGATCTCTTTGGGATGGGCAGTGGGGGAAGGTGCTGGAATGAGGAGCTTGTATGGAATGAATGACACTTTATAAAACTGTGATTTCTTGAAGTTAATGACCTGCATTTTCACAGGGAAAAAAAATAAAGCTAAAAAAAAAGTTCTTGTTTGTTGTCGTTGCTGGTGGTTTGATGTGTTGGCCCAGAAAACAAGATGGTGATGCTGAATAAGACATTTTCCAGGAAGAGGAGCCTGGTCTGATTAAACTCTGCTATAACAATAATTACCCTTGGGTTTGGGGAATGCAGGAGAAGTTAGGGAGGGGGCTGGGGCACTGCCCAGGCTCCTCATGGATTGGTCCCAGCCCTGAGGCTGCCAGAGCTCCAGGAGTGTTTGGACACTTCTCCCAGGGATGCACAGGGTGGGATTGCTGGGGTGTCTTTCTGTGCAGGGCAGGAGTTGGACTGGATGATCCCTGTGGGTCCCTTCCAGCCCAGGATATTCCAGGACTCTATGATTTCTGGTGCTCAAGAGGCAACACCAACTTGGATGGATCTAAGCCCAGGCTTTGCTGAGTATTCTGGCATCTCTCTCCTTCCAAGCAGACAGTCCCTTTTCCTCATCTATCCTGTTGTAGGGGATTTGCTGTACTGGGAGCTGCTCAGTCTTGCCTTGGGAGGTGCAGGGGTGAGGCAAGCAGAGCTCTGGGGATCCCCCCCACACCTCCCAGTGCTGCAGCCCCTCTGCTGCTGCTGCTGCTGCTGCAGGAGCTGTTTGTCTGCACAGAGCTGAATCCTTCCAGTAAATGAGCCCAGCAGGCTGGGGGGCTGTGGCCAGGCTGGTGAATGGGGACAGTTATCATGAAACACATTTTTTGTGCTGTCATGCACCCACATGTCTGTGCTGTGAACAGACCTCAGATCTGTTGTCCTCAAAAAAAATGGTGGGTGGTTTGTTGCTAGAATTCCAGACTGGTTTGTGTTGGAAGGGACCCTAAAGGTCAGCTCATTCCACCCTCTTACCTCCCACTATCCCAGGTTGCTCCTGGGAAATGTCCAAGCCCCGTCCAACCTGGTCTTGGACACTTCCAGGGATGGGGCAGCCACAGCCACTCCCTCCATGTTTCCATCCCTCCCTTCATCTT